>VZSV01000246.1:38763-56172 GCA_013398735.1 Nothocercus julius | reverse complement strand
CTTATTTTCATATTTAATTTCCTCAAATTTGGATTTTGGGGGGTGAAAAGTTTCAAAGATTACAGATTTCTAAGTTAATCATTACATGGCTACTCATATCAAGAAACATATTTCATTGCCTTAGAGGAACTATGGTATTTTTTCCTGTAGAAGCAGGAAATATTTTATTCCTTTGTACAGTCTGAAAAAGGCCATTTTACATTTATGTTGAGTTTAAGAGCCTGAAAAAGCTATGGACAGAAGACTGCTGAGGAAGGTAAAAGAGAGCAGGAGGCATATTTCTATTAAAAAGACTATGGAGATATTTCCTTGTTACAAAATACGGTTTGTTATTTTTCAATCAAGGAAACTATCAAGGAAAGACTAAAAAGTAGAATGAACTATTACACAAAATTATCAGCATTCTTAGAGATTGCAAAATCATGAATTATTGTCAAAAGTGCTGGCTCCTGTTGCCTTCTCAGGATTTTCATTTTACTTCCGAAAGGGAGAAAAGCAGAGAGAAGCAGAGGCAGTATCATTAGCCCATATCCTTCCTGTCTAGCCTGCATTTTTTTTTTAAGCTAGAGAACCAAACTAGACCCATGAGCTGTACTGGCTTGTACCTGACCACCTCAACTGTCCCTGACACTTGACCTGCTTCCAAAAAGCAAGAAGTCCAATTTAAATCGGCAGCCCTATGGGGAAGTAATGGTTTGACCCTTGGTCCCTCCACCCCAACCGTTCCAATTCTCTAATGATTTCCCTGCAGGGTTCATTTACCAGTTCTGGGTCAAAGCCCGGCGCGTCCACGAAGGCAAGGGGCAACGCAAGCGGCGCATGATGGATTGCAAAATAAGTGCATCATAAAGGAAACCTCCATCAATTAGAGATGGCCTTTGAATTCACAACAAAAGGAAGCAAAGTGCAAACCATAATGTCTACTCTCTTCACTTGAGCAGCACAGAGATGTGTACATTAGAGATTTATTCCAGCCTAGGTACAGAACTAGCAATCATTCCAGGAGAAAACAGTCTCGGTTCATTTGTAAGACATGGCCTTTCAAACACTTCTAGTAACTGGGAAGTTGCTGCAAGGACTCACTCTTCAGTTCCCAATATTGTATCTTAGCACTTCCCTATTGGACACACTGTGATTCTAACCAGAAATATTAAAACTCGCTGCAATGATGAGAAGTACCTATATGTCATTTCACTGTTATTTTTTTGATTCCATGTCTTAATTTGCCATTACTGGAAACAGGAAAAATATCGGTTAAAAGTATTTTTTCTCTCTCTTTCCATCTCCACCCATACATAAAATCAGCTGTGAACTTCCTTTTTAACTAGTGGTCCTCAACAGGGAATTACAAAATGAGATTTTTAGACAAGAACGGCATGAGGAAGTAGGATTGGAAGGAAATGCAGCAAAGGCATAAAAATATGATGGAGAAGAAAATAAAAGACACCTTGTACTTATTGACAATGAAAGGGGGACAGGAGGAAAGAATCATGGTCCCAGGCCTAGCGAGGGCACAAATGAGAAGATTATGGGAACTCTAAGCAGCAGGACGGTCCCAGTTCTCCAGAGACCGGCAAGAGGCAACCATGCAAGGCCCTGAGCCTCCAGGCTGGTACGAGCCAGCTAGGTCTTCAGACGTATGTGCACATGCATGAAACTCTTTTGCTCTCACAGGTATAAGATGGGCACAGTTAAGACATGGAAGAAATCCCACAATGACAAACCATCTTCTTTTTATACTATGCTTTTAATATACCTAGGTTTCCCTTCTCTTTTCATTTTCAGTAGACAGGAAAAAATTGGTTATTTCGTTGTTAAAAATGATATGTTTGTTAATCACGTCTCTTGCCAAAAAAACTAAGAGCGAGTTGAGATACCATTAGAAAAAGCCTAATTTTTCAAGAAGCTCGCAAAGACGGCACCTCTTTACAGCATCTCCACTTCAGCACCTGAAAATCACAAGCTGTGTTTGAAACCTTTGTCTGCGCCTGGGCGTGCGTGAGCATCATTCTCTTTCTATGCTATTCTGCCCAGCGCATACAATGCATGCACTATTTTCTAACACAGGAGGCATATTAATCTGTGAGTCTGACTAAAACAGAGAGAAAGGAAAAAAAAAAAAAAACCAACAACTTTGTACTATGACATTCTCCAACACCACGTGGCTCACAAAAAGAAAAGTATGATTGATAAGACTGAGCACTTGCTAAATTTAGACTGAGAGCACAGAGACAAAATGATAATGAAAACGGTGCGATATTCAAACTTTCTACAGCATTTTTTTATTCACAAATTCCAACTGTACAAGCTACTTAAAACCCTGGTACTGAGCCCGTCAAGCTAGCTGATCTTGAATTGCATGAGTTACCTCACAACACATTTGCTATTACCCCCCTTCCTGCTCTGGCAAAAGTGAGGATTGGGCAACAACCCTTAGACTCTAATTGGATTGGATTCGTACAGGCGACAAGGCCAGCTTCAGCCTTGCTGCCAACCACTCCATATGTGGCAGGGCAACTTTCCTTAATAAAAAACACATTTTTGTATTGGTTAACAACGTGAACACCGAGGTAATCGAATGTCAAACAGATAACTTTTCATCAGGGTTGTATTTTGCTTCTCGACCATCCCTATCCCTCCCCTCCCACTGCGCTGTTTCCAAGGGCCTGTAGGAGTTTCACCCCACAAGCCTTCCCAGCACAACCCTTCCAGTTGCCTCCCTAGGCGAGCCCAGGGAGGCGGCATCGGAACTCGTCATTTGAAGTGCTTTTAACTGGATTTTCCAAGAACAAGGCAGTTCTGTAACTCTCTCTCTAAAACCAGAAGGCACTTAGCTGATAGCCTGTCTTATTTTCAGTCCGTCAATAGGTAACAGAGGTTCACTACGACTGGCTACCACCATGGAGACGAAGTCTGTCCACCTGACCTCATAAGGATCAATCTCTGCTCCCTCCCATGTCTCTGCTCCCTTTTTATTTTTCTTTTTCTTTTTAATTGAAAAGGAACAACAAAGGAAATATAAATCCTCAAAACACTCCAGCCAGAATGCAAAGTATATTTTAACGTGGAAGTTATTCCATTTCCTCATCAGCAGCACTATTTGAAAGCTGAACTATTAAAAAGACACAGTTATAAAAGACAGTTTGCAGAATTTTTTTTAAAAAGTAGTAATTCTTTAATTTCTTTTCCTTTATTTTTCCATCGATTAAATTTAATTCTCCTGTGAGCCAACACAAGGGAGCAGACAATAAAAGCCTCATGCAGTAAACCTTTTGGAGGCCCTTAAACCAAGTGATTTCAGCTTACAGTCAGGACACGCTGCAACCTATATTCTGAAGCAGCGTTATTGCAGCTCCACCTCTGCTCAAGAGTGTGATTTTATATTACTTCTGGGTGGGTAAGATGTTTTTCTTTTGCAGTTCTATGTGAAGAATGGGATTACTGGAAAGAAATAATCATCTAATTTGTGTATTTTTGCTTCAATTAAATTACTCAGTGTGTACCTTACTTATCTCATGTGGACCACAATTTACTAGTGCTGTTTATTTAAACAACACTTTTGGAAAGCACTTGCAACAAAGATACTAACAGTATTTCTGCCTTAGCAATCCCCTCTTCTCTCTAAAGAGCAGCAAGTAGTTAAAAAATATATAAAAACAAACAAACAAAAACAACGTTCATCTCATGTCCAAGACTAGGCCATAATCATATGCATTACAACGGATTGTTACAACATTTAGGTGACTTTTCCACGGATTGATAGCTTGTCTTCATGGATGTGAACTTATCAAGGTTCTCCTTAGTGTAGGTATCCAGACACGGAGTTGGCAGCAAGGTTTCTTTTGCACTAATTACATTCTTTTCCAAAAGTTCACCCTGCCTGGGTGTCCAGGTAATTGCAATTAAGGCAGGAATCTGGTAATTAGAAATCCAAGTGCCCTGCCAAGAACAATACACTTCCTCTTAACGTGCTGCCCAAAGAACTAATTCACTTGGAAAGGACAGAAGCTGATGTGAAGTGGCAGAATAGATGTTGATTAAGCAACAACCACAGAAATAAATTCCCTTCCCCTAAAATCAAATTCATTACATCTCATTTAGGCTCCTGGACAGGGTTTTATTACCTTTGAAACTTTTTAAATAAATCACAAGTCAGACTTTCAAACCACCAAACAACAGCCTTTTCTGCTCGCCGGAGTCAGAGCGTGTCTGCTCAGAAGAGCAAGAATAGTTTTTAAAGCTGAAAGTACAACAGACTTTATACTCCCCTTCGATCTCCTACCAAAATGCTAACTTTGTGTCATGCGTGACTCAGCACCCACTCCCAGCAGACATCATTCAGTAAATATCAAATCACTTAGCAATCCTCAAACTATTTTTAACAGAGAACAACAAACGCAGACACAAAATGGCACAGAGCTGAGACATGCACAACACAGCAGTGTCTTCCTGGATAGACATGCCATACTGTCCACCAAATTTGAAACTGTAAATTCCAGTACAGATGCAGTACAAATATGTATTTAACTTTATTCAGCAATGACCAGAAGCAAGCACTGGCTTCCAACCTCCAGCAAAATTTAAATTCACTTTAATCAGAAATTAAGAGGTTTTAAAGAATAGCTGGACATGAAATAGAAGGACAATGTGTTGCAACAGTTAGCAATGTTACACTTTTTGGGGAAGAATGAAATTATCAGCTTAAACCACTTTCTAGTTTTAGGGTCTAATGTAAGATTTTCATGGGAAGGAGCAGTTCCAGCATTTGTACGCGCTGAGCATCCCTGCACCTTCTTTTTGAAGCAATGTGTTCTGGCCACTTTCAGTCACAGGACAGCAGGCTAAACAAACTCCCCTCAAAGGTCTGGTAGGATAATCTTTTTTTGCTTTCTTTAGAGTTGAAACATGACTGACAAATCCCTGCTAATACAATGAGATGATATAACTTATGCAGCTGATGTGGCCACTACTCTCTGATGGTTACGGACAGTTACTGGTTGACATGTTGCTGTTTACATGTTCAACAGACCTTTACTTCTCTTATGTATGGTGAAAATTAATCACTTTCACGTGATTTCACATGATTTTTCTTAGGTTTTAACCAACAAAGCACAAACTTTTTAAGGTCTCATCTTTTCTTCCGAGCCCCTGAGGGACTTTCCAAGTGGTAATCCTGCTCAAAAGACCTTTCCTGAACTAACTTTGGCCTTTGGCTTTTTCAAGCAAGGGAATGGACTGAGAGGGTGCTTATGGTCTTAGAATATGCTTGCATAAAAGAATAAATCCAAGTGAGCTGGTTTTAGTTAGTGCAAAAGCAATAATAATATTAATAATAAAGGAGCTGATGGTATAATTGGTCCAAAGTAAATTAGATTTTAAAATGCCTGGCGTTTAAATAGTTTAAAGCATTATTAAAAACAAAAACAAAATAGTAACAGGCAGATAAATACACTTTAATAAACTGCCTACTAAACACTGTAAAACTGTGAATCATATCTGTTTGCAGGCCTAAAAACTAGGTTTTCACATGTTACGTGCTTAAAAAATATAGATCTACAAAACATTACTGAACCTTTTATTTTCTGAAATTACTTCCACTGGCATGCATTTTACATTTTCTGGTGAATATGGTTAAAATTTACCTGAAAGGACCAACGGATAAAGTAGTCATTAGGTGGTACAGAATGCCAGACTTGCATTTTTCTGCCCAGAACCAAATTAAGAGGTTTCTATCCAAATCCAAGTTCTGGGAATGCATGCCTCGCTTTAGTCGTGGCAATGCTTGCTTCGTTTTAAATAGCTGCCTAATCTTAAATTGTGAGGATTTGGGGCTCACACTACCTAAAAAATACATTTTAATGTTTGTGGGCGTGGATTTTCCCTCTAAATAAAAACATATGCAAGGTACACATTCATGCTGGATGAGTCAAGGAAACTGCCCTCCCTAGTGCTGCACTCAGTGCGGCCCAAATTGCTTCTTTTAGATGATACTTCTACTCCTTCTAATTGGCCACCTAGGCACTATCAAAGGAGCTTCTGGTTCCTTGTCCTGTGTTTCACCCCAGTAGGGGCTTCAGTAAATTCTCATAACAGGGACTGATCTAGAGATCAAAACACAGCACAAGTGCAACTCACGTCACCCAGAACCTATTTCGCAAATGAAGTCCAGAGCAGTGCCCTAAAAAGTATACGGAGCCCTGAAGGAGAGCTCTGAAAAGGAAAGATGCTTTGAAATGCTCAAGGTTTGTTGTTGGTTTACTTTCATAAAGCATTAGAAGATCAGTTCCACGCTCCCCTTCCCTCCCTCCATGTTTTTAGGTCTAAAAAAATTCATCTGCTCTATCATGACCTCTGTTTCCTATTGCTTTTGTGGGTTTCGAAGATTCTTTAGATCATACTCAGACATAACCACTAAAGAAACAAGCTGAGATCATCAAAACCTTATGACTGAAACACTGAAAACAAAATAAATTGTACCGTTTTCACCGCCCACCCCAGAAGTACATCAAGTGCACAGTAAGAAAAGCCTACGGTAAGAAATTACCTCTCACGCACTGCAGCAAAGCCTCAGGAGCTAATAATACAAGAAATAAAACTGCTGTTTTGATTGATAGATCTGTTAAAGTTTCTTACCGCTTATTTCCAACAATGTCACTCAAATATGTTTCATCTTTTATCAGTAACAAAATAAAGTTATTTTTGCCTTGGAATATAAATTATAGACACTTTAATGTGGAGAAATAACATTAAGCCAAGCAACAACTGAGGACAAATATTTCCCAACTGGCCTAACAATGTATTAACCAAAAAAACCAGCAAAGATTATCTATGAGAGACTAACACTGCATTCTTTCCTATAATTCAGTTCAGTGTGACATAAGCAAGGTGATTAGTTCAGGCTTTTTGTTTTGTTTATTTTAAGTCAATCTTTCCATGTCCGATTATTGGAGGTACTTCCTAGTGCACAGTAAAGAACAGAGTAAGCTGAAATTCTCAGACAGACATCTGCATCATAATGTAATACAGAAATTTACTATATGAATTCATGTAAATTTATGTAAATATATATACAGAGAGGTATATGTATTATATGCGTATGATTGTGGCAAATCTTTTAATTGGCAAAGCTGGGTACTGAAAAAATGGCCGACTCTCACTACTATTTCACTGTTGAATCACAAGTGATTTTTATTTTCCTGGTAAGTTAAAATTTATTGGCTAGTAAGTATGGAAATCCTTTAAACCACATGCTGATTTCATAGTTGCAATGTGCTGAAAGTTGCCTGATGCTTTGTACATGACATAATACCGCGAGTGAAAATAATGCTTGCCAGGAAACTTGGACCAGAGCAGTATGAAGAAAAGGTAGCAGAGTTATCCTCTCTGTATTTACACATACCTACATATAAGTGTTTGAATAGCTCACTAAAATCAATCATACAGTTGGCTACGATTATTTCACCGGGTGTTAACTTTATTCACATATGAGCAGGACTGGGCTCTGTTCCCTTTCTATTCACAGGGGTCAATCACAACCTAATAAAGTTAGCAAAAACTTTAAAAGGTCACAAAATGAAAAAAAGGCAGAAGGATTTAGGTGATTTTTTTTTTTATTCATCATGCTGGAAGTTACCAGATCTCGAGTACATGCCATTTTTTAGATTCCTCTGCTGCCTCCACACACCTGCTTTTAAGTCTGCTTTAAAAACTCACTTCTACCTTGGCCGCTGGGGAGAACCTTAGCTCAAGAGTTTACTTATTTGCTCCTTTTTCTGTAACCTCTCTCTCCTTGTCTACAAGCCGTGAGATTAGGGCCGCAGCTTACCTGGAGCTATTTTAGGCCATACTTCTAAAGCATATTTCCTGTCAGCCCTGAATGGATGTTAAAGACTCCGTGGCACGAAGATCTATCTGGCCTGCTGTGAGAGCCCAGCATTACTAACCAGCTTGCAAAATGCCAAGTTTCTGCCACGGCACCAACGGGAGACCGATTTCAGGGGTATCACACCTCAAGAAGCAACACTGACAGGGTCTTTCAGGATGAAATGAAGCACTTTTTACATTACATATGTTATTACAAACTAGCTCATTTAAAATAAACTTTCTCTTACAACATCTTTAAAAGAGGCTAATAAGGGATTTTAAAAAGCAAGATTTTTTCTATATATAACACTCCATAAAGAAATAACATTAGAACATTTTATTACTTCTCTCTTCAAAGATGCACAGGTTTTCCAAGAGCTGCATCCATTCAACTAATGGAGAAGAGCCAAGGTGCAACCAGAAGCACCGCATTTCAAAAGCACAGCAGTCATTTTACAAATACTGTATTAACCAGCACCTAGAAATACAAATGGCTCCATAAAAGCAGTGAACAGCCTTATAAACTGATCTTTTAAAATGAACTTAACAACAACAACAAAACCCTCAACAAAGGGCTGCACAACTGTAAAATAAGTTGTTGATCCTGCCTAAGCTGATGAAAAGCAGCCACAAGGAACTTCCGGGGAATGCAGAAAGAGGGGGGAAAAAAGGCAGCTGTTGCACTGGGGAAAGCCATGAGGCCTACCTCAGCAGCGGGGTATCGCACCTGCCCACGGCTGACACCCACGTCAAGAGGCATGGTATTCCACACAGGCCCATTACCATTCAGTAACAATGGTTTGAGAGCAATTTTCTGGAAAAAAAAAGATATTACAATGGACAAGCAGCAGCCTCAGCAGCTAGACTGGCTGGAGGAAAACTCGACCACGTTGGCGATCATTACCCCCATTTTGTAAAGGTTTGCCCCCAAATCACACGAAGGTTTGCCGTATTTTTCTAGGGCAACACCACTGAAACACAACAGAGTACTCACGAGGTAAACTCCTCTGCGAACCCCCGTATTATCTGAGATAACAGGACTGGAAGCCTCATAATTTCCCCTGAAGCTGAGTTTATGGATACCTGTTCAATGAACTCGGAAAGTTATTATTTTGGCTGAATTTTTAGATCAGGGGAACAACTCTCTGCCAACAAGATGCACCACATAAGAGCTCAAACTGAGAATCCTTCTCAAAATCCTACCCCACACATGGTTCAATGGAAACAGGCTCCAAGTATTTTTCTAAACCTTGGGCAAAGGTGAATTTCTGAATAGAAAGGAAGCCGCAACAGGAAAAGCCCTGCAGTTGCCTCCACTGCTTTTCGCTAGGTGATTTCTTTAAAAGAAGATACAGTATCTAACGACCTTCCCACCCAAAGGGTAAGAGCTCTGTCGCCTGTGAGTTATTTGTATACTCTTGCTAATTGTATCGCTACACTCCCCTAACCATCATGAATATTCATTTTATCTCACTTTATCTCTGTGTGCACCTATTAACTGTATAACACACGGACTCAAGAGATTTTGTGTGTGCACGTGTGTGTGTATATATATGTATATGTGTGCGCAGTATTATTTATGTATGTCTGTATCTGACGTATGCACACAAAACACAATATTCAGCAGCATTACGGTGCTCCTTATAAATAAGATTGTAAAGATTTGAATGGCAACAGAAATTGAAAAGGTTCTAAATTATCAAGTGGCACCCCAAACTGAAATAATTCCTTTACCAACACTTTTTTTTTGCAAGGATATGAACTCACTGAGCATTTCTTATCATTGTTATTATTATTTATTGAGCACTAAAGGCGTTTTGCCTTATACATTTAAATTAAGAGAGTAAGCCGCCCAAAAGATCTCATCCTGTTGTGTTTGCTCCTATCTGCTACTTTGGTTTTAAAGCACATTTTCCTTTATTTCACTTTTCCACAAGCCATAAAAAAACTCATTTCTAATTCATCCGTTCGTTCAGCTTAACCTCTCTTCTCAGCAATTAAAGCACTCTGCGCATCCCTCATCTATCACACAGCCAGCTAAATAATGCATTGCGTCCTCCGCTCATCTTTTATCATCCCAAATGACAGGTATTAGCATATCTCCCCAGTCAATTACAGTGCAGCGGAATAATCACAGCATAATTGGGCGAAAGCCACTCTAATCACCAACCCTGCAAACTCGCGGAATAAAAACTGAGTGGCAGTTCAGACAGGCCTTGCTCTTGTCCATGACTCTAGCCAACAAGCTTGGCAGGTCTCCATTTCATTCTGCCTTTTAAAACTTATTCTGCAGGGCTAAACTTCTCCGTGCGTGCACACACACAACTAATTCCATTTTTCTTACAGGATGGCTATTGCACACCAATAAAAATAATCTAAACACTATTTCCTAGCAAATGCAACCCTGTAAGACGTTTTCTGGCCTTCAGATCGTTCAATGGGGCTCCTTTTTACAGACTGGCTTTGACAGATGGATTTGTTGCTTGAGGTACCAAGTTTTGAATTTCACGTTAGAGGGAGCAGGGTTTCTCTGCCTTTAAGCGTTTTGCTAGATCCAAGGCAGCTGGGTCCTGCTTTACACGGCGCTGCTTACTACGGACATTAGCCTTCTGGTTTCCAGCACTAACAAGATGCTCACAAAGCTAATTTTTGCTGTCTGCTTCAGACACCTAGATTAAAACAACATATATACACTTTGAACATAAAGCAAATGTCTCATTTGTTAAACAACAAAAGGGAAATACATGAACACTGGCTCTCTGCCGGCTGCGCTCAGGAGGGAGATTCACCATGGCTGTTTCCTGAGCGAGCGGCAGCCGCAGGCGCCCGATCCAGCCTTCGGAGCCCGGCCCCGGCACCTGCATCACAAACATCGTAACTCAAAAACAGCTTTTAACTCTTCATCCTTTTCCTGACCTCTTAATGTCCCCAGTAACTGTTTTCTCTAAACCACTTTCAAATTCCACCTGGGTGTAGTTACTTGGCAGTTGGTAGAACTGCCCCAGCTATGGCTGATCAGTGGTGATCCTCCCATGTCTGTTTTCCAGAATGGAGCTGGAAACATGACAGGGACTGTTTCCCTTTTCTTTTCAAGCAAACTCTATCTTACATCATGTCTTGTCACAGAGTGCTGTGTGCTAGCAATGCTCCAAAGAGTGAAACCAAGCAAGCAGTTTGCTAGAACCCCATAGTTTGGAAGAACCGAAGCCTGCAGGCTTGCAGGACAAACACAAATCCCTTCCTCACCCCACGTCTGCCATAAAACCTGAACTCCTGCTTTCAGTGCTGTTTCCTTCTGATTTGCCACCTACGGAGCCTCCCCAGGGACAAGGCCTACCTCTGTGCAGGACGCTGAAGAGCACAGGGCATACAGACTGCGCCCTCCCAATTCTTTTCATTTTAGGTCTTTTCTCACTCTCATTTTACTTTAAAAAATAAGTTTGGAGTGGATACATAAACAGAATTTCCTCCATTTTTAAATCTCAGTATTACTTTAGTGTGCCTCCTTCCCAGTCTGCTTACTTCATACAAATAGATAGATGAGTCTTTGTAGACTCCAGCTTATTACCCCTTTTAATGTCAGGCACTCTGCTACTCTCAACAGAGTCACTGAGAATGATGTGACTTGGGGCGAAGCCAATCAACAGGAAAAAAAAGCCATTAAAAATTGGCTTTAAATCTTGGCTTTGAATGGATAAAAAGGCTTAAAAAAAATAAACTTTTTTTCTCTCCTCTGTGATGGCCAATTTCACTCCCCCTGTTCTGTATGAAACGCAGGAAAGTGAATGAAGGCTGGTCAACTAGGTCATAGGAGGCGATGTTGAGAAAACCACTAAGTTAGATGCTACTGCGGGAACTTTTATAAAGCACTGTGGACACTATTTTTCTTTCTGCATTGTATTTACCACTCATAAAGTGTTCAGTAGATGTTGAGAGGAAGTTTCTCCATCTCTCCAATGTAAGAGGAGCATATGGCGTCATTTAGCAAGCTTTGCCAAAACTGCCCTTCCCATCTCCCCATGCTAAGACATCTTTCTTATTTCTGTCGACTACTACTTTTCCTGTTATCCTGCATCTCAGCATCTACAAAATGTTTTATAAAATGAATATCTTGTCTGTTTAGAAAAGGACCAAGACCAGATCTAATTTTGCAGACATAGGCAAGGCTCCCTAATTTTTTAATAGATAAATCTGGGGAAAAAAAAAAAAAAAGGAAAAAAAAAAAAAGGACCTAGCAGCCTATTATAAGTAGCCTTTGCAGAAATCAGTGGTGAAGATTTTGAGGTGAAAGTAGCCCCACTCATGTCCTTCACTAATACAGACGGAGAGCTTTGCCAGACAGAATCCTGCAGACTTGGCTGGGGCGGTTTAGGGCAGCTCTGTTCCAGCTACTTATCTCACCAGTTTGCTGCTCCTACAGAGAAGTCCTGACAAGAGAAAATAAACTTGCACCCAGACACTTGAACCCAAGCTTCAACATTTTAAACTGAGATTTGCAATTGCTGTGTAGACCACAGCAGTGCATTCCTATATACTGGTAGCTTCTAGTAAGTACCTGGTGGTTGTAACATCTTGCGTTGTTGTAATGAAATTTGTCAAAACAGCTTTCAACAGGCACATAATCTAAGGAAGAAAACGAGACCTTTAAAACCGCCCCAACTCCTCATATTCTACCACATTATGTTACACTGTGACGGATCGCAGCTGGAAGAAGCAAACAAATAGCAGGTTCATCATGGGGGGCCTTCAAAATCCTAGCCTGTGTTCTGTGTGCCACCTATTTCATGGCACACTCAGAGGCATACCATATTACTGAGAAAGTTATAATTAATCTAATGAGAATATCCACAATCTTGAGCAAATCAGCTATTCTCCATAGGGAATATGAAAGTCTGTGGAAAAAAGTAGCTATTAGGACAAGATCCCAAAACTTTAGATGGAAGGACAACATGGTATACATATCCCTCCAACACCATCTGGAATGAAAAATAGCTTTAAAAGGAATTTCCAAATTTGTGTGATTTAGAACAACTGTGGATTTGGGAAAAAACATTTTGTCTTATCCAAGACCTTGATTCTGTAAGTAACAAATGGATCAAGTTCCACTAAGATTTCCTAGAGATGCAGTAATTTAATGCCTTCAAGCTGCATGCAAATTTCTATGCAGCAAGTAAATTTCTGGGTTAAGGCTTGGAAAGTGGAAATTTGACATACTGCAGCTGCCTTGCACATTATGAGATAAATTCTCACACTCTTGGACAATGCCTGTCTGCCCAAACTATAAAAATAGAGAGATGACTTAAACAGTACAACACTGTTTTGAAAGAAGAAAGCACGCAAAGAGAAAAGAAACTGTATTTTCACCAATCTCAGCTCCATAGCAGTGATGGAGGATTCTGTAAATTACTCCTTGCTTTTCTAAACGTCATTCAGCTTTAGTAGTTGACATTACTATGGCATTTGAGCGCAAAAGGATGGTCTGTAGTAAAGGTGTACAAGATTAAACTCAAGATCTGAAGGGGAAGATGCGTTCTCTGGAATGAGTGGCGAGTGGGGAACTGTAACCTATTACCCAAAGCTAAAACTGAAGCACTGTCAAAAGCGCATGGATTTGTGGAGTTGTTTATTCACAGAGCAATCCCCTCCTGAGCCCAAACTCTTCAAGTCTTCACTAGGGACAGTCCTCGAGAAACAGACAGAAATATATTCCCTTCCTTCATGACTGCACTGCTTTAAGTTTAACAAGTTCTGCAATAGTATCATTGAACTTTTATGATCACTGTCATACAATATAGTTTATTTGAAAGACAAGTTGTATTTTTTTGGGGGGGGAACTTGATAAATATTAAAATACTGACACTTTTATTAAATACTTCTTTTCCTCTTATTCTAAAAGATCTTACAGGCCACTTATTTATCTTTTTCAGGAATACTCTAATAGTATAATAATTATGACATAAGTTCAATTGGCTTGACCATTAATGAACCTTCTGAAATCCAAGTTAAAATCCCATAAACTTTGATAAAATGCATGGATGTAACATAGCAGGAGCACTCAGTACGCTATCAGGAGGGCAATGGGACCAATGAGATGAAGCTGTTAGTGTCCCCTGTCAGCGTCCTGTTGTCCCTCTGTGAGTCCCACAAATGCTCCCATCCCTATTTTGGAGGCAAAGGGGCATGTGGAGCCAGGTAGAGTCCACACTCTAGTCCCTAAAGGACTAGACAGGAAAGTTGGAAATAATAGGGAACTCTTAAATTAAGGGACTTCTATGCTAGCTGGACAGTTAACTTACAAAGGTATCTTTTCTAACATGGACCTTTCAGCACAATTATACCTGTGAAGTGGGGACAAACGTCTTCAAAGTTTAAAAGCATTTTCCATCCAAGAGAAAGCACAGTTGTTCTGAGATCTCATTAGAGATTTAAATATTCTTAATTTTAGTTCGTGCTACGGAACATTGCAGAAAAAACACCTTTATCACAAGGATTAGAGTACTCCAGATCCATGAAAAGCAAACAAGTACACACAGCTATTCTCATTCTCTTTCTATATGTGCATGAATGAAAGGAGAAAGGTAAGCACATGTGGTTATTTCATTTCTAAGTATACGTATGACATCAAGGAAATGACACAATCTTTAGTTATCTAGGACTTTCAAAATCCACATTATTAAATAACTTACATCATCTTTAAGAAAGATTAGCAAAATTCTTATCAATTTCTTCTATGAAAAATTGCAAAGAAATGAGACAAACTGCTAAAATAATTGAATTCAAAGAATGGTCACAAAGAAAATTCTCTTTAGGTGGAATTGTGAAACTCTTCTTATGACACTGTATCTGAAAAACATTCTAAAATCGTGATAATGTCAGCATCATATTTTGAAATTATACACCTGCTTATCATATAAACTACCTTACAATTTCCTTGCAAAGTAGTTTCAGGTATTACCAATACTCTTTAGTCAGTGAAGGTTCAACTACTGAACAAAAAAGCTAATGCAGACCATTTTGAAAACAGCGTTTGCCTTAAAATATTGCTTCCTTTCTCTTTTGCAGAATCATATGTATGTGAGACATAAATAATTTCTTATCCCTTTAACAATAATTCCTTGATAGTAATTTCCTGCAGAAACAGAAATAAGGATTATTATGAAGCATTTAAAACCTCAGAAACACTTACATCCTAATTTTGAATATGCTTCAAACATCAAATTAACTTTCCAAAATCACTTTAAGAAAGTGTCTTCCCATTATGGCACAACAACTCTAAAATAAGGTCTTTTCTTCTTTGCTCAGCTATGGCAGGTGCCAACTTCGGGACCTAGAAATGCATCAGAGGTTTCTGCAGCCCTTCTAAAACTCTGCAGACTGGCATCCTGGAAAAGCTCCTCTAAATTTATTATGCTCTTTGTTATAACTCCGTGATGACAAATAAGCAACAAACATAGCTGTGGGCAATATACAGTGACAATCTCTGGAGCTATTTTACTTTCGTTTAAGAGTTCACTGTTATTGCCACCAATACTCAGGGTATGCACAAAATGGACCCAGGGTAGAGAGAGTCCTTAATTTTGTTACTTCCAAAAGAGCATACACAGGTCTCTAGATAAGCAGTCAAAATTTTATACATATAAGCAAGCCCAGGGATGAGCTATGCAAAGGTCTTTACAGTGAAAACACAAAAATTCACAGTT
This sequence comes from Nothocercus julius, assembly GCA_013398735.1. Taxonomy (NCBI): domain Eukaryota; kingdom Metazoa; phylum Chordata; class Aves; order Tinamiformes; family Tinamidae; genus Nothocercus; species Nothocercus julius. Next base: position 40,609 of record VZSV01000246.1, on the reverse strand, counting down.
TATGCTATGCACACAGGAGTCGGAAAACCGACAGACAACCAACGCAGCTTTTGCACATACGTTTCACAGCACAAACTCTAGTGTCCAGTGGGGAGCCGTAACTTTGAAATACTAACAGATAGCCGCTTTTGAATCTATTTTCCTGTTACTTGGAGGTGCCTGTTATTTCTGTTTTTCAGAGTTGTGTTTTGAAACACAATGGCAAGGGGGACAAAAGCAATTAGAGAAACACAGCAACCTGCTCTTCAGCCGAGCGGCTCCGATGTCAAAACAGTTAGATTCATTTTACCGAACACCTCTCAGGGAAAGAAGACCCGGTCTCTTCCAGGCCAAGTGTCGTGCGCAAGGATACGAACAGAAATACACCCACTGCAATCTACAGACCGGTGACTGATCCCTTCACACAGCCGAGTGGCGCATGCAAATTGCCTGAGCTCGGACGTTACACCCAGAATGTACTGAGCTCGTTGGTGTTTGGAAAATCAAATTTAGAAAAATACATTCTTCCACAGTTCCTTAAGTTACTAAAATATTTAGGCATTAAGAGACTCCACATGGAGATAAGGGTATCAATCGGGTGCCGCGGCCCCGCTCCATCCTGCCTTCCTGCGTGCCGTCCTCTCCTTACCCCATCACGGGAAGGCCCGAGGAGGAGCCTCGAGGGAGGCCTGGCAGAGGCGAGTCCTGAAGGCTGCAGGAGGAGACGGCGCTGGAGGAGCGCGGCAAAAGCCATCCTTCACTTCCAAACTAGAGCGCACCGAACTCAGTTAGCTTGGCAGATCAAAATTAGAAGCGCAAGACTAAAGTAAGAAGAGAGTAGTTTGTTAAGGAGAAAAATCTAAATCTGTCCAGATCTCATGGGCATTTTCTTTTTTTTTAAAGTATCTTAAAGGATGTGACAGTGTCGGGGGGGGGCACAAAAACCAACTGAAACAAAAAGCCAGAGCCCTAACCCGGCCGGTGTCCCACACAGAGCAAGCCGCCCACCCTCACCAAAAGCCCCTTTCAGATTTTGCACGCTGTGGCCCCTGGTTCTATACAGGCTTAAGGCACCATGTTACTTATCCCTCTAATTGGGCTGTTGACACATTTAAGTTTAAGCAGCAGCATAATGTTTCCAAGATAGCTGTTTAGGAACAGGGAAATGAAGGCCCAGGGCACTGACAACATGAGCTAGGCACACTATCCAGTCCTCAAATAAAAATAATTGAAGCATATAGAATGCAGAAGGCGAAAGGGAAGCTAAGGGCATGAGAAACCAGCTCATCAAAAATCCCCTTGAAAGTTCAAAACTGCGAGCCCTGTAGGGTAGCTAACAAAAGTACCCGACAAAAATACCCGACCCAAAACACAAGGCAAGGTTCTTCTCACTGAAAATACAACCTTACAAAAGAAAAAGAAGAATCCATCTCTTTTTACATTTGTTGCATGCTCACAGCATGGTGTCCCCTCCGAAATGCCCCCCTGGGCCTCCCTGCCCCGCGGGGCAGGATGGGCCTGGACGGGCCCCCAGCCCCGGTGCCCCTTGGCGTTGCCCAGGCCGGTTCCTCATGGGCTCTGGCCGACACATGGATGCGGCAGGCACCCCAGTGCCGCTGCCGGATGCCCGTGTGCCGGATCCTAAAATCAGGATCCTGCAGGGTGCTGAAATCCGGATGTTGGCAGGCCTCGCGGCAGAAGGCTGCGCGTGGAAGGCAGCCTCCACACGGAACACTCGGAGCGCGCGTTACAGGACAAGCCCTTCACGTCAGAGTGAAATGCCACCAGCAAGCCCCCAAAGCCTTAACAAGCAACTTAGATTCACAGCACCTTCACAGGAAAGGTTAGCACAGAAAAACCTGGGCAA
>VZSV01000245.1:970069-981937 GCA_013398735.1 Nothocercus julius | reverse complement strand
TTTTTTTTTTTTTTTCCTTGTAGCTTTTCACTTCAATAATGAGTTTTACATGGCCAGGATCTTCTGGTTGTGAGCCAAAGCAAACAACAGCTTGTCCATGTAACAGGCACAATCCAGGAGAAGCTCGGTTTAAACAGAACAAAACAACCAAACAATTGATTAGTATCTGGAAGTAATCAACTAGGGAAGTGATACTGAAAAAGTTGTTTCCATAAACATTGGGGAAAAGAATATTCTTGCACTCAACATATTCTTTACAACCAACATAATTAAATGTTAAAGCTGGTGAAATACAATCAACTCTTCTGATTCATAGGCAACTGTGACAAATCTCAAGGTTTTATTTTTTCTTGCAGATGAACTCAAACCTGCACGTAGAATTTGTTCCCTACCACTGTGTCAGAAGGTGTTGGCAAAAGGCCCCCAGAGTCTCTTGCTCTCTGCCTATATGGAAGTGTCATTTGCACTACAGAACATCTCACCCATGAGGGTTTCCATGAGTTTTCAGTCATTAGCTTCCAAGCGACTTCTTTGAAGAGAAGCTATTTTAAGTAGCATCTCCCTGGTCCAAAACAGCCTCTAGTGATTTCAAATAAAATTTCATAAGAAGAATGACAAGACTATGCCCAAAGCAACATGTTATTGATCCAGAAAGTACCCCAACTGGCTAAATAAACAAGATACGGGGCTTTATTTAGAATCCACTGGAGCCTTCAAAATTTCTTCACTTGCCTTTGAAGAGCAAAGCTCTTTGAAGAGCTGGGGATCAGATCTTAAACCCACAAGTGAACTTCAATCAGTTCTGTGAGTGGGAGGGACTCACACTGGATCCTTTTCAGGTTCCCATAGAACCATTTTCTAATGGCAGCAAAAGGATGGATCGTGTTTACATTAGATATAGCCTAACGGAATCTTGTAGCGACTCACCTTCCAAATAGATTAGCTTATATATTTTTTAAATCACAGTTCTACACTGCTGCAGAAGAAAAAGAGTTTTGGCTAGCAGCAGAAGAAAATATCTTAACTCATATTTTACCATTTGTAAGAGAATGAGACTCTAAAGCATAAAGAAGGGGATGACTGAAAGTACTAGTGTTACAGGTAGTTCCCATCATTCCCCAATCCACAGCAGGTTCAATGGAAAGGTTTTGTCTAGCAACAGCTAGGTTTGCACTCCAAGTCAGAAAGTCAAAAGCTCTCTTAGTAACAGAGCACCTTATGGCTACTGTTTGTAACTAAACAGTACATTACAAGCCCAAATGCATATTTTTATATGACTAAAGCTGTGCCTGCAATTAGATGCTGCTGCTAACAAAAGCCTAGTTTTCACTTCTTAATTCTGCACGTTTTCCAATTTAAGATGATGTGCTACTGTGAAGAATGATAATCTAATTGTTTGGCTAACACTGTTCTGATATCTAGATCAAATCTGTCTGTGGAACACACCACTCTCACCACTGTAGCTAATAAGAAAAATTGACCTTAACATGAAATCACATTTTCAATCAGAAGTTCTACAACTGAACGCAGAAGGTCATTGACAATGCATGAGCTTGAACTGTATCACAGTCTCTCTTGGCTGATAAAAAGAGGTAACATAAAAGAATTATCACTACTCAAGTCCAACCATTTCTCAAGACCCATCATTCTCAATGTGTCCAGAATGGCAAAGCTTTTTTTTTTTTCCCCAGGTTCTGCTATATATTTGACAGTGATCTCAGTGTTAGCTTCACCAGTTCATAGCAATTGCTTTTCCCAATTTGCCTTCCCTGCATAAACTCAAAAAAAAAAAAAAAATAGTCCTACTGTTTCTAAGGCTGTCTCTAGTTGTAGGTGGATACTCACTAGATTGAAAGACAACTTTGATAGTTTCTTACTTTTATATCAAAATTCAGCTGGTGTAGCTCCCAGTCCAGCTACAGTTGTCATGTCTTCACTGGGAGAGCACCATGGAACATTAGCCTGAACAGCTGTGTTACATTAAGACTTCCTTAAAGGTTTTTAGCTTGCCTTAGCCACTCAGCTTTGACTGCTAAACATTGCTGTAAAGCAATTCACTATTCAAAACAGAAGCAAAAGCCCCTAGGTTTTGTCCCAAAAGACATGAAAACGATGAATACCAAACCATAGCCTTGATGGCACAGTTCTTTTTCAATTTAAACCCACCTTTGTGCATTACATTAGGGAATCATTTCTTTTAGAGAAATGGCTTTCATTTGGAGAGTAGATCAGCTTTTCCAATACATCTCACTCATTCAACAAGCTCTGGCAGCACAAAACAAATACACTTAGGAAGAAGATTGCTCTGGGCACCTTTCAAGAACTACCAAGAATACAAACCAAATGCAAAGTAGCACCTAAATACAGGTTAACAACAAAATCTTGCTCAAGTTATTTGCCAATCAAGCAAGGTACAAAGTGTGAAACTGTTTTATTTTAGTTGAGATAGTAAGTCTTCTAAGGGGAAATCATTTGATTGGAAACGTCAATCCAAAGTCCATTACAAACCACCTTTTCCAGAAGTCATTTACCTCACAGATAGCTCAAGTCATGCAAGTATTATCTTTCTGAAACCTATTACCACTCTGTTACCTACCACAACTTCAGGGGAGACACAGTAAATTCAGTTATAATTTAAAAACAAGGCCTACCATCTTAACAATTGCCTAGAGCATCAGAAGAATCTAAAGAAATTCTGCAACAAGTACTTGTACTTCACAGCACCAGGTGATTCTGCACAGGTAACCAGGTAGAGAGAGCCAAGGCAACGGTTAATTCTGGCAGGCCTTTACTGCCATGGAGCCAACAGTGTTACTGTGATTTCTACCTATGAATAGATCCTGCTTTCGGCATATGGAAGTGGATCACATATCAAAAGTAAGAATTAGGGAGAAAAGCCTTACTCAATAGAAAGTTAGCCCAATATATAAAAAACATACAAATGTTTAAACAGTTTAGAGGCAGAAACAACAGGAACAATAAAGATTCCTGCCAAGGTGGCTGTTAACAAGTGTCTTTACCCCACCTTGTTTTGCACTTAGCTATTAAACTAGTTCAATGTGTTGCCTCAGCTGGCTGACAAACATATGGACATATGCAGCAACTTAAAGCCTGCAAGCTTATTAACACGGTCAAAAAACAAATATACAGAACTTTTTAACTGAAGGAAAAAAAAAATAAAACCAGAACCAAGAAGGTCCAAGAGGCTCAGCATGTCTCTGCATTTTAGAGTCCTGGAGTGACAGGAAACACCTGCCATTAATTCTTGTAACAGTTTCTTGGAACAGTAGATGCAAAGCAACAACAGATACTGGCCACTTGACTTGTGTTGTTCTTACTTTAGAGGGGAGGGGAAATTATACAGCCCTGCCTCACTTTGGCATGAAGCAGTAATGTTAGACTCTCAAAATCTCCAGGCAGTTGTTGTAGCAGATAGCTATCCAGTCTGGCTGAGTCGATGCCCACTGTACATTGTTGATTTCTCCCTCTGCTGTATAGGCCAAGATAGGGTCCTCAATGGCTCGAGGCATTTGCTGGATATCCCAGATGAGAGCCTGATGGTCGTCCGCTGCAAATGGACAAGAACATCAGAAACAGAGTAAAAGGTATTACAAGATCTCCATTTACGACTACTAATAACAGTAGATTCCGAGAAGCCAGATAGTAAATAGCTTCTAAATTGCAGGTCTTCTTTAGCAAGAGGCAGGACATAAAAACTGCATGAATATTTGGAGGGGGAGGGAGGAGGAATGAGGGGTAGAGGGGAAGAGGGGGAGGGAGAGAGAACTCTGCAAATGTAATGGAAGTCTCCCAGACTTTCACAAACATAGAAGGCTGGAAACTCTTTCCATACCTACCTGCTGTACAAATATGGCAGGAAGAATGAGGTGCCCAAGCGATTCCATTTACACACGCTCTGTGGTTGTTTAACCTGGCAACGGGAGTGCACGGAACTCTAACGTCTAGAATCACAACCTTCAGAAAACAAACAAACAAATCCACAATTACAAACTTTCTTTTCTTTTACTTTCTCCTTGAGAAAACAAAACATTTTGACCCTATATAAATACATCCCATTCCTAAGAGATGCCTTTGGGAAGCAAACACCGTTCTCAAAGAGCTGGTCAGTGTCTTGAAGGAAATCACACTTCACAGGCAAGGGCCAGAGAGTTATACAACAGGCCAGGTGAGTTATATGTCCCTGAAGCTGTGCAGGTGACACAAAGATACACCACCTTGTGCACTGAAGTGAGAATCACGTGACTAAAACATACACATTTAAGATTTCATATAAAGACTATCAGCTGGCCCACAGCCCTATATTAAGAAAAAATAATCACCTGGAATACACACAGTTGTGCAGATGTGCAAGTACATAATGCCCAAGTTATCTCTATCTCCTGCCTGAGCAGTGCAGTAAGAACTGGTCTTTGTCATGCTTCACTTCAGGCACTGACACAGGACCCCCGTCCCAAAGCCCCCCTTAGTTCAAAGGGCTGAGAACTGAGGAGTGCCTCACCTCCATGCCATCCATGGCCATCGTAGCAAGATAGTTGGGATCCTGCTTATTCCAGCAGAGACGTAACAGTGGGTGGTGCTGTGGGTCCTCGTAAATTATGGTGCTGTGTTCCAGGTGACGGAGATCAAACATCCTCACGGAGCCATCCGCACCAACTGAAGCAAACATATCTCTCCCACCACCTGCACGGCTAAATGCTATGTCATACACCTGCTCAATATGAGGACAGAGAGAAACAAAACCTTAGGTTTAATGGGCAATAAACCAGATTTTCCACATGAGTAACAAGCTATTAGTGCTATTTTATGTCAGCTACTCAAGTTCCCTAGCAGGTTTTAGTCACTGCAGTTACCTTGAGGGGGAGAACAGACCAGAGCACCAAAGGGTTATGACACAGGATCATTCACTGAAATGGAATATTAAAATTTCCTTGACTCTTTTATTTTAATGGCTGGAAAGTATTGCTGTACCAAAACAAAACTATCCTCTAAGTTGTTTATTGCCTTTGATAAACAGTTAATTTCAATTCCAGCTTGACAATTTATCTAATTTTTCTAAAATATTCTGGAACATAATCTAATAAAAGAGCAGGTTCTCAAATCAGAATGCTATAATGAGTAAACAGGGTAATTTTGACTGCCAGCACTATGGTTTTAATTTGGTCTCCAAAACCATATATATTAATTTTAGAAACATAAGCTTCTTTGGTTTTAGTTTGTTTTTTTTTAAAAGAAAAAGGGTTGAAAAGAAAAAACTCTGTTCCTTTTCTACTACTTTAAAATACACCATGTAAACAACCATAAGAAGTCATCACCTCTTTGTCATGTGCGATAAGTTGTGTCTTAACGTGGCCAGAGACCAGATTTACTCTTCCCAGAACCTGTCCTGTTTCCAGACCCCAAATAGTGCAGGTTGTATCAATACTAGAGGTACCTAAAACAAAAACATTTGTTAGCAGTATTATCCCCACAGATATGATAATCACTCACTGGAGTAGTCTATTATCCTCTGACGCCTACAGATCAAAATAGCTACAAGAACAGCATACAATTAAAATCAAGAATGTCAAAACAACCGTCTTCCAATATATTTAAGCAACCCCAGCTTTTTAGCTGCAGAAACAGTCTTCCTCATACAAGAAAGTGTAAGTAGCTTAGATCTACTTCAATATATAGTCCTGATGTGACTGCAAGATACAAATTTTCCCATCCTGTGAATCTGATATACATGACAAGCCCAAACCTTATTAAAGTTATTATATATAAAATATGTTAAGTATGCTATTGCAACATTATAATTGTTTCTGTGAATTCAACATAGGGGCCTGGAGTTGAGATCAGCTAATTGTTGAGATGCAACATAAAAAAATACACCAAGTAGTAAATATCATGAAGGTGAATTATCACTGTTAATCTCTGGACAAATTCCCCTGACATGAACGGCTACACTCTTTTGGGAAGCAAGCTTCTGCTGGAAGAATGATCTAAGAATCACAATTTGTCCCACAAGCTGTAATTAAACATGAATAATTCAGTCCCCTCTTTCAACTGAACTAAGGTTCCGGGCTTTACTCTTGCTGCTGAAACTGCTTTCCAAAAGAACAAGCTTGTCAGGAAGTTTTCTATCCACTCCACTTAGTGCCCTCAGTGCCATTCTCACCTAGAAGGTAAGGATCCACTTCATTCCAATCAAATGATGTTAATGGAGCACAGAAATCAGAGTTCTTGTTGTTGTTCAGTAAACACTCCAGCCGGGTCTCTGTTTCACCAACCTATAGAAAAAGTAAAACATCTGACTCAAATAGCAACATCACAGACCTTGTCCCACTTGCACTTTCAAAGCATAGGATGTTAATCCTGGGTTTCTTTCCTCTCAGCTTTACATCCTAAAGCTCTGGAAAACACAATCACCACCTCTGTCTTCAATACGGTGATTAAAACAGCATCTGTTCCATGCTGTATCACACTATAATAACTACCTTTCTAAATTTGTTCCTCCTATAGCTCTTAATATATTGTCACATTAATATTGCGTTCAAAAGTTATCAGCTGCTCTGACTTGTTTTATGTTTTCTCCTCCACTTTGCAGCAAACACAAGATGCCTTGAACACAAGACAGTTCACTTCAACAGACTTGGCTCAAGTGAAAGAGATCAATACACAATGCAATTAAGACCATAGATCATCTTCAAGGGAGAATCTACTCACTCTCCACACACGTAGATAGTCACCGCTGGTTGCCAACAGGTCTGGATATACTCCCTTGGTGTCTGGGATCCACATAAGCTTTGTGGTAGGATATGGGTGATCAAAAGTGTTCCTGCAAATGAATTCTGAGCTCTCTTCATCCAAACCAACAAGTTGCACCTGTAAGGAGCCATATTTAAAATAAAAGCATTTTATCAAAATGATCATTTTGAATTACAGCTTCAAAACAGAGTATATCTCAGGAGGACTCCTTTTGCAACCTCAAGGACAATTAAAATGGACTATAACTACATGTCAACAAAACAAGGAAATTAAAGCTGTGTTACATGCGTGTGAGAACCTGAGCTAGGCTGCAAGCGCAGCCCCAGCTGGGAAGCAAAGCTAAGTGATGAGATGATCCTAGAAGGAGGAAAATCCTTCTTTTCCACACTGCAAATCACAATCTTAACTACACAAAGGTTATTTCAACTCATTTTAAGCTGTCAGCCAGCTATCAAGCTATTATATTTATGAAATCATTTGACTGCTTTGTGGGAAAAGACCAACAGCTCCGCTGAAAGAATCTAGGTAATCAAGTTCCAAATTAGGTACCCGCACCGTAAAATGGCAGTGGAAAGGGCTGACTTGCCGAGCTGCAAGAGTAAAGCAAGACAGCCTACAAGAAAGCACCTCCACGTAACTTGGTCATGACAGCACCTGAAACAATGCATGAAGTCCCAGACATTATGTTATTAGAAAAATACTGACATGCCAGAAAGCATTCAGAGAACCATATGATGCCAGGAGGATATATTTACCCTCGCAGTGACTTGAAGACCTAAGCAGGATGAAAGCCCCACTGCGTTAAATGCTGTTCAAACACAATCAGTGTGGGGACAATTCACTGCAATTGCTTCATAAGCTGCTCACAGTAGGGACTTCCTAATACAGTAGCTTAATGAACTTTTTATTCCAAGATGCTTATCTTTACAGTTTCTTTGCATTCCTAAATATTCTAACACAAGCAATTGGTTTAGTGAGCTATACATTTAAGCTAGACCAAAAGTCTACTGTATGTTTTTTGCATGCGTGCACAAAACCAACGTATCCTGCAGCAAACCTATAACATTTAGGAGTCCATTTAGTGGTGCCTCCTAACAAATGCAAACTTTGCATCTTGGCAAAATGATAAGATCCACCATTTTCACCATGTAACACCCTAAAATGCACACTTTAAGGCAGAGAAATTTACAGTGCTTATAACTATCTTATTACAGATATTCCTCATTATGCTTTGCACTCCTTTAACATGTATCAACCGACTGAGAATCTCCTAGTCTTTTGAAGTGATTGACAAATACCTTTTAACTCCTTCAGGCCTCAGAAATGCTAAGCAGGTTTTTAGGTGCGGGCCAGGTTAGAGAACAAGAATTGAACTAGTGAGAGTGGAAGATCTCCTGGCAACTGCTAAGGATCAGGTACCTGACTTGGAGCAGGAGGCACTGGTTTGCCCAGAGATAGGTTTGCCCACTCTCCTCCTCTTTGGACTTCTTGGCATGTGGTGATTAGAGAATCTCTCTGTGCACCATCAGAGGGCTGAACACGAGCAAGCAGCCTGATCACGAGCAGACGGAATGATTTTCAGCCTGCTGATATTAAAACTTTGCCTCCCCCTCCTGCAAGCAAGGCATGATTTACTGCCATCAACTATCTCAGGAAGGATTGCCTAAAGTCAGATTAAGGCTGAGGTGATGCTAGCGGACGAGGGAAACAATCAGAAGTCAGAACACAATTTGAACAGTTCTGCATCTACCTGTAATTCTTTCAGATGGGAAAATGAGCACCAGGATGTTTAATCTCCATTAGTTTTGCAATTATGCTATGACGGTAGCCAGGGATGCTTCACAATTACTTTTTTCTCCTATACATCAAGATACGCTGCAATTGGACACGGATCTTCCTATCATAATCCAAATCTTCACCAACTGAAGACTTAATTACCGCAGTGTGTCTGAGTAAAGAAATGCCTTTAATGAGCATTCCTTAACTTCTGAAAAGTTACATCCCTCTTCAACTGAATCTAGAAGAAGCAGATGCAGAATTAAATGATGCAGATTTGGTAACAGCCTTTTTTTTTTTTAGAGCAGCCACAGCACCCTTTTTTTAAAATTATATCCCTGGAATCTAATTAGTAACTACTAAGAATGAGATTTCACAATTATTTTAGTGTCATGAACAATCAAAAGAGATCTCACTGCATCAATTAACCTTAAACCCATGACCAACTTTCCTTTGCATCGCTAAGCCTCACAGACCAAAAAGAAAAAAAAACAGCCTCTGGCAAAACAGCCATCGCAAAAGTGTTGAGGAGAAGGTGGCAATGTGGAAGTGGCCAGAACGTGTTAGTCTATTCAAGCAATGCGAGTTAGCAACGCAAAGCACCACCTTCTACTGTCTTCTAAGCTGTGCTTCAGTTCTGCCTTACAGGTATGTGCCCAGATTGGACCTCCCTGAAGTTTTCTATGGATTGTTGCTGATCCACAAAGTCCCAGCTGGGAGCCTGGGGGACAGCGCCAGCAGCAAGGTCTAGTAACACCTCAGTTCCACGAGGGATGCTGAAAGCTGACGGTAGCCTGGGAATCAGCGAAGTTCAGGGAACGCTACCCTAAATATTTTTAGTTCTTCTAACTGGAGCAAAGTCATCTCTTCTCATGCCAGCGACTTGATCAGCAAAGGTGCAGGAGCTGAAACAAAGCTCCTTTGGGGATCACACGTTCTTGGCAACAAGTTTCCTGCTCTACTACACAGCTCATTAGCGTGGGGACAGGTGACAGCAGTTAGGAGAGCCTGGAAATGTGAGATTGCAATAAATGCGGTTTGGCAGTCAATATATCTGAATACCCCACAGAACAGAGGCATAAGTAGCCATTTCATATTTGTAACCTATAGGGTACTTCAATCTCTGCTAATTATCGCAGAAATAGAAACTTACAGAGATAAATAAGACAGAAATGTGTCCTGTCTCATTCACTCTACTAACTCACAGCAGGCACTTGGGCTGCAGTCAACACTTGGTGTGTTAGATCTTTCTTAAAATTTCCCTCCTTTTTTAATAAAATGAAAGATTAGTAAGGAAGTGGTATCTCCACCTGCTTGGTTAGATTTTTAGGAAGTCAGAACTGTTATTCCAGGCTGTTTTAACCGCTTACATGAACGGACAGAAGCTGGAGTTGAAAGACTTTGCACTAGCACATCCATGACAGGAGCAGTCTGTCCAGGGTTTCCAAATCCGGAGCATGAAGCCATTTCCTTCCTAAATATTTCAGTAGCCTCCACAGAACTCAGAGGAGTGATAAGAATCACAAAGAAAAAAAACAAAAAAACAACAACAACAAAAAAAATACAAACAAACAAAAAAACAAAAACAAAAAACCCAACCAACCAACCAACAAAACAGTACAATTGAAAAGCTACGCCCAAGCTCCTTCTGGTCAGCAAAATAAAGGAAGCAACACCGATACTCTGAGCAATAACAACACTTGCATTTTACCTAATTTACCTAAGAAGAGCTCTTTCTGTTAATGACCTTGCTGTTTGGAAGGCTGTATTGAAAACACAACTGCAAAAAGATATATTCTCTGTAGCACTGAAGATACAGCAAAACATCTCAGGAAAGTGAAGGTTGTTACACTAGATTTTATTACACAAACTGAATTTCTAACCACGCATCATCTTTGGTTCTATAGATCATGCAACTACTTTCCAGTTCTTGATACCACAGCACTTGCAGGGACTGAGGACAAAGGATTCCTGAAGCACACGGGTCAAAAGCATCCCAAGGAATTGGTTACAGAAAGCAGTACTTTACACAGTCCTACACAGCTTCTGTCTGCAACAACTGCGAGCAGAAAAGGCATTGGCTGAGTTGACTCAACTGCTTCTCACTCAACGTCGGAGCTGAAGAGCAGATCCAGTCCTGTCTGCATCTAGGGCAGCCCCAGGGAATGCTCCAAACTTCAGGAATTAAAAGGTCACATAAATCACCCTTCTGCACCATAAAGCTTCATTTACCCAAGAACAGACGGCACAGAACTATACCTGCTTATTAACAAACTCTTCCCTTCCTGCTTACGTTTGTTATTTCACTTCTCAGAGCACATCCTACATGACGAGTTTTAAAGTCAGCCTTTAAACAAATGGAAAGTTTTCAAGTTCCATGACCTGCCTTTCCCCAGAACCACAACAGGATTCACACACACCCAAGGAGACAACTCAGGGGCACCAGCAACCGGCCCCGGAACAAGTACCACTGCTCCGAGTCCTGCGAGGGCAGCAAGTTAACAGCCCTGCGAGCTGTCACCCCAGCTGACACCCCTTGGGTCACCTCAGCTCGTTACAGCCCTGCGTAAAGCCCAGCACCAACTTTCCAATACCATTTTCCGCAATCCCCGTGAAACAGCCTGCCAAAGTTACCGAATGCACACACTGCACATAACGCTGTACTTGCAGGCTCTTTGGTTTAGTGAAAATATGAGCATTCTCTATACCCACATCTGTTTCTTTACTTCTCCCTGAACTGCATACGTTCGTGGTATCAGTTTCCCGCACTGAACCTGCCCAGAGGACCCGGCAGGCGTTCGCTGAGGCGATGCCACAGCTGGTACCACCAGCACAAGGTGCCCTGCTCGCACCTGGCAGGGAAACGCCACCCATATAACCCCCACCTCGGCCACCCTTGCCCCCGGGGAAGAGCCAGGGAAGCACAGGATGGGTGGAACGAGTTTGGGGATGAAAACCAGAGCGTTAGGGTACAGGAGAGCCCCGCAGCACCTCGCGCGCTGCCCGACGTCCCTCGGGCACAAACTTGGGTCCCGCCACCAAACTCTGAGCGGGGAGTCCGCGCGGGCCCGGGGGCTGCCGCGGCCGGGCGCGGGCCGCGAGGGCTGCCCACCTTGTTGTTATACTCCTCCACGAAGCTGCCCAGCGCCAGGCGGAACCGCTTGTCCGGCCGGACGCTCCAGTTCATGGCGTACACGGTCCAGGGCGCCTCGTACTTGTAGATCTCCTTCCGCTTCCCGTGCAGCGACATGGCGAGGCGGTGGCGGCAGGGAGCACCGGGCAGGCGGGCGCCGAGGGGCGGCCTGGGGGCCCGCGCAGGGCCGC
>VZSV01000245.1:937607-968649 GCA_013398735.1 Nothocercus julius | reverse complement strand
GCGGGGAGGAGGCGGCGGTGCCGCCCGGCCCACCCGGCTGCCTGGTGGCCGCGGGACAGAACTGTTGTGGGATCGCTAGAACGTGCAGATGAAGTCTACTCTATGGGAGCCGCTGGGAAGCGTTGGCCCTGGGAGCCGCTCTGCGCTTCCTCTCGCGGCGGCAGAACACAGCTAAAAGTTACAGCCCTGAGCCAACGGCAACGTCCTCCGTCTTACCCGGCAGTCAAAATCAGCATCAACTGAATGAGCTCGCAGCTGAGGTTCCTCTTGACTTGCTTTGCAGCCCCCCTGTCTCTAACTTCCAGGAAGCACTGGGTCGGAGAGGTGTCTCTGAATGTCCTGGTGCTCCGAAGATGCCTCCAAGCGCTCAGGGAGGGATGGGAAGCGCGAGCCCTGGCGGAGTCCCTGGGCGTTTGACGCCCTTTGGTGAGGAGGCTCTGGGTTCGGGAGACTTGGGGAATGGTGCTCCTGCTCGGAGTAGATCGTCATGGTTTCGTCGGATGCTACAGTCAGGTGTATCCCGCTTGACAAGGAGTCCCTGGATTTCAAGTGGAACTTTTCCACCTCTGTGTAGCTCAGGCTCTGGAGAGGAAAGGAGGAACCAAGCTGGTTATGGCAAAAGCAAAATGATGTAGCCACAGTCTCTCCTCACCCCATCGGGCATCAACCCCCACAAATGTCTTCTTGCTGTTTTTCCTGAGGAGAGGAACCCGTTGCCTTCCCCACTGTCTAGGCTGCTCAATCTGGAGATGCCCCCGACACCAGCAGCACCTTGTGCAGAAGCATCTCCAGGTAGATGTGCTGCTTTTTCAAGACCCCTGGGCTTAGCTTGGCAGCTCTTTGCATGCAGGAAGGCTGGAGAAAAACACAGGCCCTACACGGCTCCGTGTGCTGGAAGGGGGAAGGAGGCTCTGCTGCTGCCGAGCTGGCAGTGGTGGCCTTACCTGCCCCGGGGCCGCCGGCTCCTCTTGCTCCAGGGCTGTGCAGGGCGCGAGCGGCTCCAGGCTCCGCGGGACTACGCCGTACAGGGCCAGGTTGTGGGAGGACGGCGAGATGGGGCTGTACGCAGGTGGCACTTGGGACAGCTGGCGCTGCAGGAGCTGCAGGATTATACTAATGTCTGCCGACATCCTGGACTCCAGCCTGGGGACAGAGCAGCCCGCCGTTAACCCTGCGCGTGCCGCCGGTGCAGCGCAGAACGCGCGGATTCGGCAGCTCCAAAGCGCAGGGAGGTAAGTGACGTTCGGGTGAGGTGGGTAAAACACCCGTTCAGGAGGGCAAGAGGCGAGAGGCAGCAGTGTGGGAGCTGCCCGGAGCCTTAGACCTGCCTCTCTGGCGTGGGTGGTGCTTCCTTCTCCTCCCCAAGCATGTCCCTTTCCTAGTTTAGAAGGCCATGACCTGCACAAGCCTCCTCTGCTCAAGCAAGAGGAGGTTTGTAGCTCTTTGCAGCAGGAAGGGGAGCCCTGCAAAGGGCTCACGTCATGGGCCTGTGAGTGGTTTCATGCCTGCGACTGCGTCAAGACTGGAGGCAGCGCTGAAGCAGCGGTGCCCGGGGGTGGTGGACAGCAGTGACAAGGTGCTGGGCTGCAGTCAGGGCCAGCACTTGCAGTTCAAGCAGCTGCTCTGTTTGCAAAGAACTCGTGCCGCTTTCCCAAGGAGGGCAGTCTCCTCATGGCTCAGGATGGGGCGTCTGCTGCAAACAAAGCCTGATACGGCCACCCCTGGGGAGCAGGACAGGGGAATGTCCCCCGGGTGCCACCCCACGTGCAGGAGCTGACCCACCTGCTGAGCTGGGCCTGCAGGAGCTCCAGCCTGGACTCTATCTGTCCCGGTCTGTAGTCGTCAGGCAGCGGGAAGTCTTGGGGACCGTGCACCAGGGAGACGTGTTGCAGCGGCTCCGCGTTGTGGTTCGCCTCGCGGTCCTCCCAGAAGGTGAACATGTTGGGGACGTCCAGCGGGGTGGCTGGAAGAGGAGGAGAGACCTCAGCACTTCTGTCTCTAGCAGTCCCTGGTCCCCCTGGCACGGAGGTGCTGCCTGCAGCCCTGATCCAGATGCCCTCACCCAACGTGCTTGTGAGGATTCATCACCCTGGACTCAAGGTGCTCAGGGAGCTCCGTCACCTGTAGCTCCAGCAGAGTCCCTGGGTGCTATGAGAAGCCCCAGGACGCAGGAGGGATGGAGCAGGCATTGCCATGAAGCAAAAAGCCGTGAGGACCTTAGGCTATTTGGCTTTTAGGCTCTCCTCAAACCTCAAATCACAGAGGCAAGATGCCTGTCTGCCCCAAGATGTGGCCGCGGGGCCCAAGCATGGGTACCTGCGTAGGACTGGCTGCTCTCGGCTGCCTGCTTGCCGGCCTCCGTGCCGCCGGCGCTGGGGGTGACGAGGCTGAGCGCGGGCAGAGCAAAGTCGGCCTTTCGGGGTGCCAGGAAGGGCTCTGCTTTCGTGGGGCTGCTGGGCTTGGCGTCCTCGTCGCTGGTCTGGGAGCAGGGGCTGGCGCTGCTGCCCAGGTCGTCCCAGTGCTCCTTGCTGCGGGGGTCCTGCGGGTTGGTGAGCTCTGAGTACGTGTGATACTGCTCTGCATCAGAGGTGCCCGCGTCTGGGTCTGTGGAGCAGCACAACACGTTAATTGGGGCAGTGCCAAGCCTGGCAAAACGAACCCCGGGCCGAGCCGGGCGCGCGGGGCAGGGGAGGACTCACCAGGCTTGCTGGGCTGGCACACGGAGCGCTTGTGGCGCCGTGCCCGCCGGTACGTGCAGTCGTACTCCTCGCTGAGCGGAGAGCGGGGAACGCTGTCTGCCTGGGGGAGGAGAGGGGCTGGTTATGGGGGCACGGGGACCCCGGCCCTTGCTGGGTGTCCCAGCCCGCCCAGAGCCCGGGCCAGCATCTTGGGAGCTGCTCCCTGGCCACCTTCTGCATTGCGGCCCTGTCCCATACAGTCCTGGGCCACTGATGTGGTTCAAGGGCCTCCAGAGCTCGGCCTGGGGGCTTGGACAGTGATTTGCTTTGATTTCTTGGGGGGCTCAGGGGCATCTCGGTCATGAGGAGGGAAGGAGCACCCTGGGGTGGGACAGGACATAGAGGTAATTCTACTCTCTTTTCTGTGTCACCAGCAAGTGTCTCTGCAAAAGAACCAAAAAAAGTAAGAGGAAAGGACAAAGTCCAGTGGTAAAGTTTGAGAGTCCAACAGCAGTGGCAAAAGTGCTCCAAGTCATTCGCTGATCCCAAATCTGAATAGTTATAAAGGAATTTTCTGACCAAGCTGGTGTCTAAGCTGACAAAGCTTGAGAATACTTCTCATTTCTGCAGCCTGACGACATATGTGTGACCCTCCAGAAAACAGGATTTAAGCATGTGTTACAAGCTAAGGGCGGCTTCTTGGATGGGAACCAAAGTGAGGACATGTCTGTGAAATGACATCCCTCCCCATGAGCAAAATGCAAATGCGACGCTAGCGACACGGCCCCTCTGCGCGCCGGAGAGCCGCAGCTCTGGGCACAGCTCGTGTTGCAGCCTGCGCGCGTGGCCCTGTTGTGACGGGTTGAGGCACTGCCACTGCGACAGTCACGAGCTGCCACCGTGTCCCAACAGACGCGCGGTGTCAGGAAGGGCTGCCGCGTCCTGTTGTGCTGTAGCACTGTGTCAGCCCAACCCGTGACATGGCAGGACAAGGCTGGCCCCTGCTGCCGCGTTGACATGTGGTGACGTTGTATCGTCTGTCACCACGAGGGCTGTAAGGAGACAGCGTTACGCTGTGGCTCCGTGCTGCAATGGTGCATCACAGCGACGCTTCCCATGCCCTGGACCTCCACAACACTTTTCTGCTGTGGTATGGAAAAACGCGTTACTGGAGTCCCTGTGCCACCCAGACAAGCTTGCCCAGGCCGAGGGGACCCAGAGGTGGCTGCTGGCCAGTGCAGACTGGAGCACAGGTTGGTGCCCGCACTTCAGCCCTCCCACTCACCCAGGTCAAGGCATTGGCCTCTCTGCGACAGCCCTGGCACTCACATCTCGCAGGTTGAAGGTGATCTCTAAGTTGCTCCAGAAGTTGTCAGAGAAGGCTGGGTACATGTCCAGGACCTCCAGCAGGTCCTCCCTCTGGATCTTGTGCAAGTCGCAGTATGTCAGGGCCCTTACATCTGCGTTGGACTTCCCCGGGCGGGCGTAGAGGCTGATGGGCTCCCCAAAGATGTCGTTCTTCCCTGCGCCAAGGAGACAGCTCATTAGGGAGGTCAGCAGCCACGCAGGCTCCAATGGACCTCAGGATTCACAGACAAGGGACTGCCCAGCATCCCTGACCCTGCTTGTTGTTAACCCTGTCTGCTGGTGACAGTGACCAGCCCAGTGTTGAGAAATAACCCTCCCTTCTCCAGGATGTCCCCAACCATCCTCCCTGGGATCATCTCCTGCAGCCCCTCGCTCATCATCATCGCCCCCCACCCCTTGCCCATCCCAGAAGGAAGGACTTTTCCACCTAAAATGGCCACCACAATGTCTTCCCTGAGGATCTCGATGGAGCCCCGGGAGATGAAGTAGAGGGTGGTGAGGACATCTCCGTAGTGCACCAGGGTGTCTCCTGGCGGCGCGTGGGTCGTCTTGAACTTCATGGCCAGGGCGCGGAGGCAGCCTTTGCTGGCGCCCCGGAAAGCCTTGCAGTTCTGCAGGAGAGTGCGGTTGAGGTGGAGGCAGATGTCGGCCTGCAGGCAGTCGGGGAAGCCCTTGAGCACCTAGGGAGAGCAGGGGGACACGGTCACGGCGCAGGGAAGGACAGCGGCCTCCCTGCCCACCCCACGGCACGCAGGCGTGGGGCACGCTGGTGCTGCGCGGTGCTTGCCAAGCCCAGAGAGCCAAATCCCAACGCTGGGGCCACCTCCTGGCCTTTGCCGACATCCGTCTGTCCGTGCCGGGCTCGCGCTGCACGTGGCGCTGGGGAGGAGAGCATTCCCCGGCAATAAGTAAAAATAACCAGGTCCATCTATTTATACACAAGGGTGGCACGTTGCCCTTTCACCTCACTGCCTGCTAATCGCGACTGAATGAGTGCGCAGACGTGGCGAGGGGCCGTCCTAATTAAACACAACCTGCCCCGATGCCAAGAAGTGGCGCAGGGCAGGGCTGTGCTGCAATGGCTAAATATACCCACGGCGAGCACCTCTTGTTTAGCAAAGCTCTTAAATGCAAATCCAGGGGTGAAATCGAGGTTAATTTGGCAAAGCCACTGAGACAGAGAGGCCAAAGCTCAGGGTGCTGGGATGGAAGGGGTGTTTTTCTGTGTGGCACATCCACGAGCTGAGCTCATCGCAGCGGGCGTGTGACCTGAGCATGCACGAAGCCAGGAGGAGCTGGCAGGCTGCTGCAGGCTAGTTTCTAGTTATTACTGTCCATGTCAAGCCCAGGGCTCCCCTTACATGGACACCACATGGGAGAGGTTTAAGCCAAAGCTCTCCCAGCAGCTAAAGCCCAGGTGCTGCTCGTTGCATTGGTGGTTTGATGAGGCAGCAGCAGCTGAAAATGGGAGTTGGAGCTTGTCTGAAACAGCTGGGCTCCTTGGAGTGGTCAGGGATGGAGGGAGCAGCAGATTTCAGGTGCAGCAGGAACATGGACTGGAACTGAAGGGGCTCATGGCCAGGATGGAGGAGCTGGGAGCACCGGGCCATTGCAGCAGGACTGTTTTTTGTGTGCACTGAGTTGTCCTGTCTCTCTCCTTGCCTTGTCCCTCTAGGCTCTTCCCAGCTTTGAGCCAGCCACAGTGCAGGGGACCCTGTGGGCAGGAGCCTGCCAGCCCCAGTGGGCCAAGTCCTGCCATCACGATGCCTCTGGGGCTGATCCTACTCCTAACACCCATGGTGAGCACAGTCCTGCTGTGGGGCCACCGAGGCTCTGAGCCGCCGCGGCGCTCCGGCTCCGCTCCGCCATTGATCCCTCCCTTTCCTAACAAACAGCAGCTCTCCCGGCTCTAATTAAAATGGATTGAGGTTTATTTAAATGCCCTCCTTTCCCTGCCGCCGTGAGCGTGATGCACTTTGCTTAGCAACGGGCCGCTGGATCGATAAGGGCTCCGCGGCTCTGCCGGCGCCGGCACACACCGGCCCAGGCGCTGCGGTGCTGAGCGGTGCTCCAAGCTCCTCCGCGGCGTGCCGGCCGCGGGAATGCCTTCCCTGGCGCAGAGGATGCCGTGCTGGCATCCTGCTTCTGGGTGAGGGGTGGAGCGGACAGGCAGAATGTGGGGAAGTGATGGAGTGAGCATGGATGGATGGATAGGTTGGTGTGGAGGTATGGACAGAGCGGAGAAGGAAAAAGAGGTATGTGGTGGATGGACAGACCAACAGACCTTTGGGGCTCATTCAGACACGTCCTCTTTAGACATGTCTTTGGCCTCCCAAGTCTTCTCACGCCTCCTTGCCATGCTGGTAGGAAGGGGATAGGAGGTGGACCCCGGTCATGCGCGACGAGGTGCCCCCAGGAGCCTTCGCGCTTTCCACTCACCGCGTTCATGTCGATGCCGTTGGTGTAGGACCAGGCGTGCTGGAAATACTCCTCCAGGCGCTGGCGCAGGGGGTTGGGGATCTGGTGGAAGCGGATGAACTCCTTGACTCGCAGCATCTGTGTGTGGTAGCGGGCCGTGCCGGAGTAGAGGCGCTGGATGATGGCGGAGACGTTCCCGAAGATGCTGGCATACATCAGGGCTGTAATGAAAGCACAGGACTCAGTGGGACATGGGTGGCCACAGCTGCCCCAGTGCTCTCCATTTCTCACCCCAGCACTAGTTCCAGCCCCTCCAGACTGCTGGACCTTAAGCAGTCCCATGGATCTGGAAGAGAGCGACTTCTGAAACCTCTTTTCTATCTATCTTTCCATCAATTTGCCTGTGCAGAGAAGGCACACGTAGAGGGAAAGGCTCTGCTAAAACCACGCTTGTTGCAGCCCCACAGGGTCTCCCCCCACGTTACCAGCCTGCTGCAGCCTTCCAGCCCCCCGGGGTTCCTGAGGCAGGGGTGCGGGTGGCGAGACACAGCCCAGCACTCACAGCCGATGAGCATGACGCAGATGGAGAAGATCTTCTCAGAGTTGGTGTTGGGTGAGACGTTGCCGAACCCCACGCTGGTGAGGCTGCTGAAGGTGAAGTACAGGGCAGTGACGTATTTGTCCTTGATGGACGGGCCAGAGGAGAGGTCGCTGTCGTTGTAACGCTTGCCAATCTGGTCACCCAAGTTGTCCAACCAGCCAATCTTGTGCTCCATGTAGGGCCGCTCTACGTTGCCGATGGCGTACCAGATGCAGGCCAGCCAGTGGGCGATGAGGGCAAAGGTGCACATGAGCAGGAACAGCACAGCTGCTCCGTACTCGGAGTAGCGATCCAGCTTGCGGGCCACGCGGACCAGGCGCAGCAGTCGGGCTGTCTTCAGCAGGCCGATGAGAGTGGTGGTCTGCAGGGGAGACGCGAGAACCCTGAGAGATGAGCGGGACACTGGGGAGGATAAGTCTGGCTAAAGACACAGCTCCAGCCTGGCCAAGTTCCCTTTTAGCGATGACGATGCATTTTGAGGGCATGTGTCCCCTTATCCTGAAGGTGACACCTGAAACAGGTTAGATGAATTACACAAGCAGAGAGTTTTCCTCCATTGACTGTAGAGGGGACCCAGACTGATGAGCCTTGGGATTAGAGGTGAACAACCAACAGGAGCCAAAACAAACCCCGTCCCCTTCCTGATGGGTCCTCACATTGCCAACACTGCTCTCCAGACTGCTGCCTGTCACCCCATCGTGCAAGCCATCCTAGAAGTTTTTACTAATATTTTTAATCTGGCTGCAAAAACAGCCCCAAAATGAGCCTGTGTGGGGTAGTCCTTAATCTGAACTCCCAACCTGCTGTGCTGGATCAACCCTCAGTCTGTCAGTCCCCAGAGGGGAGCAAGTATAGCTGGATTATGTCTTAGGACCTGCAGTAGGATCAGTGTGGACACCAGGACACCCTTTAGACGGAGTCCCAATGGACTAACCATCCCTGTCCTCTCAGATCTAGCCATTCACCAGTTACATCAGCCCGCGCATACCTCTCTCTGACTCTCCCGTCTCCCCCAGGCCCTCTGTGAGTCCCCTGCTCCCTAAAGGATGCTGCCCTCCTGGCCCAGCCTGTACCTCATCAGAGCCAGAGCGGAAGATGAGCAGGTCGAAGGGGATGGCTGCGACCATGTCGATGAGGAACCAGCCTTTGAAGTAGTGGATGGCAATCTTGCCCGGGTGGCTCACCACCTCGTCGTTGATGTTGACATAAGTGGTGCGGAAGTTGATGACAATGTCCACGATGAACATGATGTCCACAATGAGGTCAATGATGTTGAGGGGGTCACAGGAATAGCCACAGTCCCAGCGCTTCTCCTCCACCTGCTCCTCATTGAGCAGGAAGGCAGCTGAGTAGGGGGTGAAAACAGCCGTGTAGATGACCAGCAAGAGGATGAGCCAGTCCCACACGGCCTTGAAGGGGCTGTAGTGCAGGATGGTCCATCGGTGGATGCGCGGTGCCTGCAGCTTGTATTCAGGAAGGACATCTGCCCCCAGGGACAGCACCTGCCGAGAGATGGAGGTAAGAGTGACACAGAGACCAGGAGGGAGGTTGACTAAGGCCAAGATCTGTGTGAGCAGCTCCCACATGCTGGTAATGCAGTGGAGACCACAAGCTGGGTTTCCTTCGCCCTTTTCACCCTAGTTTCCTTCATGTGTGTTTGTCCAGGAGGTACTGAGGTGATTATGAGTTACCTCATTGTGTTGCTGACACAACTGAGCCCAGCTCCTTGGCTGTCTCTGATGGCCAGAGCATCCTTGGGCACTAACATATTTAATACTCTTCAGACCCTACCACGTCAGCACAGGAGAGAGGGCCCTTGTCAGGAATCAGCCCAGTGCCTCCTGCTGTCCCCCTGGTGCCTCAGCTCTGTGCCACAAGCTCAGGGATCTGCTGGGGGTCCCCAGCACGGAGTTTGGAGACGGTGAGGCAGGAAATCCAAACCAATGACCACTGTGGGACCTGGCCATAAGGCACCTGGAGTGTTTGGCAGCATGTGAGCTTGGCATGGTGCCTTCCTTGGTCCCAGCAGAAACCTTCACCTTGATGTCTCCCTGGCACTACACAGTCAACCGTCATCCTCCATATAGAGGAGGTGGCTCGGGCTGCAGCAAACCCTGGCCTTGGACAGTGCTCCATTTCCCTTCCTCCTTCTGGACTGTCTGGAGACATCCCCAGAGAAAGAGATGCAGACAGCCAAGGCTACAAAGCTGTCTCATGTGCATGGCCATCCTCCCACATGTGCCCCCAGGTCTGTCCACCCTCCTGGCGAGACATGTGGAGTTCATCCGGCACGCGGTGAATCCTCAAACACCCCAGGTCTATCCTAGATCCCTCTGCTCCCCTGGCTCCTCACTGCATTGCCCAGCTATTGGAGGAGGTGGAGGGGCTCATCACTGCCCATGCCCATGGCAAGAGGACTAATGCCTAGCTCCTGGGGGCACCAAAGTCACCATGGGGACAAAATGCAAGCTGCCTGGGACCAGGAGGGCTGAGGGTGCATTGGGACAGGATCTGGGTGCAGTTTCCAGGACAGCAGCTGTCTTGACTCGAATGCTGGAGCGATGGTGGCACTGAACAGGTTATCTGGTGAACTCCCAGCAAACAGGCCAATTTTTGCAACTGCAACTTGCTGCCATCCAGCCAAGGGGAGGAGAATCCTTGCATGAGTCTCACGTTGTGACAAGTAGCTCAAAATCCCCCGAGGCTGCAGTGATGGGCACTGCCATGACTCCGGCAATAGATTCAGCGCAACAGCCTGGTCCTCCCTGCACTGACACCCATCCCTAGCCCTTGGGCTCAAGGGACTTCCCAAGGGCACCGAGCAAGGGGACACCTAGGTGAGCCAGCCCCGTAGCCCCATCCCACAGCTGCTCCTATATCCCATGGCCTTGTCTGGTCCCGTGTCCCGCATCCTACCTGCCTGCGGCCAGCGCGGCGCCCCGGGCGGCAACCGGCACGTAGCGACATCTGGGTGTCCACCATGCGGGCCCCGGTGCCCGCGCGCTCAGGCAGTGACTGGCATCAGGGGTGGCCCGCGGGGCCGGCGCGGTGGCATCACCCACGCGCACGCGCTCACCCAGGCAGGCAGGAGACATGCGGATGCAAAGGGCATTCGGGAGCCCGGCACAGATTAATCAAAAGCAATCGATGCTCAGGCCCCGGTGGGGAGGAGAGCGCCCGTGGGGCAGCGGGAGCCACCGACGTCGCTGGCGAAGGGAGAGGGGAGGGATAGGAAAAAGTGACCGAATTGCAATCGTTGTGGAGGGGAGGGAAGCACCGGCTGAGTCTGTGGACCGGCTCCTATGGGCACGGCAGGGAAGAGGACAGGGCGATGGGCTCTGAAGTCTGCCCTGGACTCCCAGCAGACCCGAGGCACATTCCTCCTCATTGCAGAACCAGCAATGCTGTCATCCATGGTGCCTGAACGCCCCCATCCTGCCTAGATCAAGGGCAGGGATTAGCTCCCAGGGTGGTCCCATTGCTTCCTCAATCCCTCCTCTCCCTCCTGGCGAGCACAAGGGGCTGGGCAGGATCAGGCCCATGGTGCTGGTTGCCCACAGGACCCACCGTCCTGCTCCACAGTTTGCACTTGCTCCCGGGCAAGGATCCTGCCACCTCTCAGTACCCCCATTGCTGCCCCCAGGCAGCCCAGCTCCCTCCTGCCCTGCTCTACTGCTGCCCTGCGGCAGCTCGAGGGGGCCTGGTGAGGGGTCCCCGTGCGGGGCAGGACCCCAGTGTGGCCATGTTGGCACCCCCATGGCACCCTACATGGTTGAGACCCTGCATCCCTGCAGGCTGACACCGATGCATTCATTGCACTTGTGACCTGCTCTTCCCTCCAGCCACTCTCAACTAGCTCTCGCTGCTCTCTTTGCCTCCCCCATGAATTATTTAGTTGCCATGGCTGGAGGTACCTCCTGTGGCTGCACGGGGGTCCTGGGATGAGACAGCCCTGCTTCCCGCTCCGGGCCGCCTGGATGTCTGGGCCCTCAGCGGATGGATGTGACGTGCGGCGGGCAGGGAGGAGAGGAGCTGCCCGAAGCCACGGCCCGTCAGCTCCCATCCCGTCACCGCGCGGCCGGCTAATGACCGGCATCGAGCGGCCGGCGCCGCTGCTCCAGCACCAGCCCCGGTGCTTGACTCCGTCCCGGTGCGGCGGCTGCTGGAGCATGGACCGTGTGGGTGCTCCCTCACCCCGTGGGCATCCCAGGGACTCCAACTCACTCGTATGATCCCAAGAACGGAGGAACAGCCAAGGTGGCTTCAGCCTTCAAGAGTCAACCAAGGGGGGCTCTAACAGCCCAAATGTGGTGGGAGGGGGATTGAAATATCCTGCAGTGGCTTGGCAAGTGCCCAGGCTGCAAACTGCTGAGCCCAGAAGATTTCCTGCTGCTGCATCTGTGTCCATTCTGGGTTAAATCTTCCTTGGGCATCTGCTGCTGAGAGATGCCTTAGACTTATTTTGCAAGTCACTGGCTCACCTAATTCTGCTGCAGGCTTCTCCTATCGACTTTTGGTTCATTCGCTGACTCAAAGTCATAATTTTCCAACTGAAAAGTATTTTCTCTCCTGTGCTTAGGAGAAGGAAATACTGCTGAGGGCATCTCCTTGAGCTCATGACCCCAGCTCGGCTCCCAGCCCTGTGGTCCAGGTGCATCTATTCAGGTGAGTGACAAAGATGGGTCCTGGCTGCCTCATGTTCCCTCCCCACTTGTCCTTACGCCAGTGCATCCCAGCTCCTGGCACCTGGATGCATCCAGAGGCAGGGGAAGCTCAGCTTCCCCCCTTCTGGGGACAGGGCAGCGGCATATGTGTCCTCCATGGGGACAGTGCAGTGCCAGGCATAGCTGCAGTGACAGCACAATGCCATGCATGTCCCCTAGAGATAGTGCAATGCCGCGTGCACTGCCTGTGGCATCAGTGCAATGTCCCCTGCAATGGCAGTGCAATGCCATGCATCTTTCCTACTGTGACACATTTCCTGTGGTGACAGTGCACTGGCACGTGTGTTACCTGCAGTGGCAGTATGTGGCTGCCATGCATGTACCCTTTGGAGACAGTACAGTGCCACATGGGTCCCCTTTGGTGACATTATGCTGCTGTGTATGTCCCCTGCAGTGACAGTGCGGTGCCACACGTGTTGGTCACTGTGCAGTGCCACGCGTGTCCCCTCCCTGGCAGTGCAGTGCCATCTGCCGTCTTGCAGGAGAACACGTGGCCCCTCTGCATGGTCCCTGTGCTCAAGATCGCATCCCAGGCAGCAAGAGGGGACATGGAGCCATTGCCAGGGCCACCACGCTGCAAGTGGCTCGTGCCCCCCTCTCATGACAGCCACGGCCTGATGGGGCAACGCAGAGCAGAGGAGGGACACGGGAGCTCGCCCTGCACCTGCGCGGTGCGATGCAGCCTGCAGGAGGGCTGCTGTAGCACACTCAATGCGGAACGTGTTCCTTCTGTATACAAATTACCCAGAAATATTGATCCAGTGGAAAAAAAAGCTATTATTTCAACCATTTGGTTCATAGAGGAAGAGATAAAAATAAATTGCAGAGGTGCTGGAATTTCCCACTGGGTGGAAATGCCAGGTATCATCATCCTCTCCCTTTCCTTCTCCTCCAAAGAGTATTTCACAGAAATCGCTGTGAATGTACCAAAGTGCCAGCACGGCCATGACAGCTGCTGCACCAGCATCACAGTCCTGCACAGAGATGTCCCAACACCCGCATACCTGTGTGACCTTCTCAGTGACATTCTGGGTGCGCTCTGTCACTTTGTGGGGTGCGATTATCTCAATCTCCGTGGTGGAGCCCGAACGGTGCTTCTCCAGGTTGAACTCCACAAAGTTGAGTGTGAACTGGGGGATCTGGCTGATGGTCCGGTACTTCATGAGATCCGAGTCCGAGGTGGAGTTTGGGGGGTTGGGTTTAACGTGAGAAGCCTCTGAAAGAAAAGCAGCGTGGAGAGGATGATTCAGGAAGGCAGCAGGAGCAGATCAGCAGCGCCCTGACCTCCGTGGCAGGACAGCCAAGAGTTGGGGTCTACCAGAAGGTACCACCTAGAAAGGCAAGGATGCCTGCCTGGCCATAAAGGCTCAGCTTCTTCAGGGCATCTCCTGACATGGGATGCCCAACCTGAGATGCCTGGGAGGGACCTGCTTTTCAGAGAGCTCACCCACATTCTCACCATCAAACCTCCTTCGGGGAGTTGCCAAAATACAGGGTATCCAACAGCCTTAGCTACCTCTTAAGATTGTGGAGAGTTAGGGACCAGTCCCAGTGAGGCGCAGCAGGAAGGGAGGTCAAGTATTGCATGAAAGGAGGTGAGTGAAAAGGCAGGTTTCTTCCATATCTCCAAGCTCTAATGTGGCCCATACAGCTCTTGAGCTGCTGCCCTGGTTCTTGTTCAGGGAGCTGAGCCAGGAGCTGGGCAGCGTTCTCACATGGATGTATCCTCTACCCCCAGGCTCCAAAGGGCAGGATAGAGATTTCCCCCAAAGAAGAAATATAGGCAGGCTGGGGCTTGATCTGGGTCCTGCTGCCCCAGCTGCTGGTTCCTGGCTGTCCACACTAGTGACCTGCTCGACCTGCCCAGACCAAGCCTGAGGACACTCAGGTGCAGGACCAGGGAAGAGGTCCTGGAGGTGGCTGGCCGTGGACTGCCTCTTGGTAAGGTGCAGCCATGGAAGGGGCGCATACTCAGGCCCAGAGATTTAGAAATACTCTTGAGCACTCTAACCATTGTGTCCCATCCCGTCTATCTCCTATGAGCAGGGCAGCATTATTTATTCAATTTTCCACTTCTTCTATCCTTTGAACTCTAATATCAGCTCAAGAGATGTCACTTTGGTGGCTGAAGCCACTTTGAACATGCACAGTTAGCACTGACCTTCCCACTGCTCAGCCTTCTCCTTCCCCATGGATCCCTTTTCCTTCCTCCATGCTACATCCCCTCCTTCTGAGGGTCCATAAACTTTGCCTGTTTGAGGAGTCATAAGCCCCTACCCCATATTCACTAGCCAGGCACCACAGACTGATCTCTCTCCATCCTTCCTGATGGATGATGCTTTTCTTGACTGGCTTCCATCTTGTTTGTCAACATCATGAGAACAAGAGATCCAGAAGGGACTACCAAGGTGAGGGTACCTTTCCTTCAAGCATACAGGGGTGGATTAGTTGGTGTTTAATTCACCTCTAATGATTTGCACCTGCCAGCTGACCCCTTCTTCCCAGGGAAGGCAGGATGTGGGCTCAGGATGCCTCTCACAAGGCAGATCTGTGAGGCAGCCAAACACAAGACTGTGACGTCTCACACATTTCACCCACAAAAACACAGATGGCTCCATTTAAAGAGCAGAACCCTGTCTACACAGGGAAACACGAGGCCAGCGTGTTTTTAAGAAGACCCCACCTTATCAGTGCAGGGTCTGAGACCTCCCCCCATGATGTGCCCAGGAGGACACTTTGTGGAGGCCCCAGCTGCTGCAGCCCAGGACCACCGATCCCGCAGTAGGACAGAGAACTCCATGGGTTTTCCCCTACCTGAGTTTGCCCTTCTTTCCCTGAATTTTCTCTGGAACTCAGACCTCGCAGCCTCAAAGTTGTCCAAGGAGGAGACCCTGCGGAGGCTGTGGAAGCTGCCCCCAGGGCGAGACCGAGCCAAACCCCAAGCAGCATATGACCCTGGCGGGCCCGGCAAGGGAGGTGCTTGTTTCGGGGATGAGTGTTGTACGGTGGGATCGGCCTCCAGGCTCGGCCTCCTCTCCTTTTCCAGGAGGGATTCGGTCTCTGACTGCATACAGTTCTCCTTGGGCGATGTCTTCAAGTCCCTCAAAATCAGGGAGTCACCACCAGGCTTTAAGACAGCCAGGAGAAAGCGTTTCATTAGAAGGGGTCCTCGAGTGCTGGGGAGCGGGGAAAGGAGGGGGAAGCTGGGAGAGGTAAGAGGAAAGGCAGAGGTCTGGGAAGCGCTGCTGGTTCATGAGTTCAGCTCCAAACTGGACCAGAACTGAGGGTGCTTTGTGGCACAGCTACCAAGTCCTCAAGGACTTGGCAGCTTCTACATCTCTCATAGCAGAGACAGTCCCACCAGCCGCCTCCTGCTCCCTGGAGGCTGAGCGAGCGCAGGGTGATTTGCAAGGCATTGCTGAGCAGATGAGAAGCAGGCCAGAGCAAGAAAAGAGGAAACTAGAGAGAGTTTTTCCTGGAGAACATGCCTTGAGATGCTCTTTTCTGGGTTGCACCTAAGTCCCTCCACTGGACCCGCCCTATCCTCATTCACTGCAAGTGTTCAGACCACCAAGGAGAGTCAGTGCTCCAGGCCCTGTGCTGGTGTCTAATGGAGATGATATGCTCTGCACCAGGAAGCGCTGGAGAAGCTGCTGGGCTTGCAAACTCTGTCACATGTGGTCCTACCTCTCCTACACCACCCCTTGGCCATTGTGAAATCTTTTTTTTTTTTTTTTTTTTTCCTGGAGACCTAAAGTTTGTCCAGCCTTTAATGACTCCTGCAATGGAGTGCACAAGGCAACTGCCTTCTAGGGCAGAAATCGGAGTGCCTAAGCCCATTCCAGTCACATCCACAGGAAGGACTGTGTTTTTTTGCCCACATGTCTAAGGCAACAAAAGTCTGTGGCACCTTTCGCTGTCCCAGTGGGTCCTGCTATTTTGGGATGTCTTGAATGAGTGCTCCACTGGCCAGACTTCACTCGGACCAGACTCTGCTGGTGGTGGGTCACCAGGTTGTGCTCAGAGCATCTAATGGCACAGTGTATGTCTTTCATGTATAAATACCTAAAAATGTTGCAGTGCCCTATTTCCTTTCTACATGGGAGCACCTGGAGCCTTTAGCAGCACTAGTGTCCTTGAGATTCATATACCTAGAGCATCTCACAGTACTACAGATGTCTTCAGCTTTCCATAGGTAGAACCTCGGATAAGACAGTTCCATTTCACCAGGTCTTGTCTGCAATTTAGAGAAGCAGCTAAATCCAGTCTGTCCGGATATACTTAATACAGCAACAACCTAGTGCCTGGACATACCTCAGCAACCTTCTGCCTCCACCTAGAATGTTTGAGAACACAACGTGTCTTTGCCTGGAGGTACCTTGAGCACTTTTAGCAGTCAAGAAAGTAATGAGAACAAGAGCTCCGTTGCAAAAGGTCACAGATATTTTTTCAGCATAGTCGGCAATGATAGCATCACCCTCCAGTACAAACACAAAATCTTTGCTGCAGTAACGGGGAGCTGGCACGTTACCGAAGGACCCTGGAAGGACTGAGAAGCCAGCGCTGCTGATGCTGCCTGGGATGGGACATGCACTGCCAGGAAAACATGAGGAAAGGCGACATTTCAAGGCATGCCTGCAAGTCATTGCCACTTCTGCTCCTTGCTCAGACCAGACCTGCTTCTGTCTCCCTGCAGCCACCAGCACATTCCCCCTCCAGGACAGCGCATCCCATATTCCTCGCAGGCTCCCTGCGTACCCGTGTAGCATCCAGGCAACTTGCACTACCGAGCCAGCCCTTCTCCTGCGGTGCCCGCAGGCGGGTGCGTGTCTCCTGCAAACCTCTCCCGGGCCACGGCACACACCACGCCAGGCCGGCCCCTCGGAGCGGCAGCTTCCAGCTCTACCCCATGCGACCAAGGCAACAACGCTCCCTGCCAGCCCTTGCCAAGGCTCGTGCTCAGCACTGACCCGTCGCAGGAGCCGCCACCACCGAACACGGCACCAGCCACAGCAGCCAAAGGGGAACGGGATGGGGAGAGCTGAGGAAGAGAACCGGGTCCTAGCCTGAGGCATGGACTTATATCAGATGAAGGCTACGGTTACCTTTCCATAGTCAATGGCTACTCCATCAAACTCACTGGTGGGCAGAGATTTCCGCTGGATTGTGAGTCGCCGCAGGGACGGGAGACTAAACTTCAACCTCCTACCTTGACCTTGTTAAAAGAAAAACACAGACAAAACACAAGAGACACAGATGTAACCTAGCTGCACACGACGGCTGGAGCGGGGCGGCCGGCGAGGGTCGGGGCAGGGGAACCAGCTACAGGTGCCTCCCGGTTGGACTACTGGTGGCCACTGGTGCTCCACGTCCTCCTAGGTTGGCAGTGTTGGCTCTCATGCTTTGCTTGAGGCTGTGCCACACACCAGGGTTTTTGGTTAATCCCTGCCAGGCCAGCACCGAATCAGTTCCAAAGGGCAGATACCCGGCAGCTCAACCGCGCGGTGGAGGGAGCTTGGAGAGCAGGAGTCCAGCTTTCCTCGAGGGCCACTCACCCTCCCGGAGTGATCCTGAAGCCTGGCTGGGATTTGGGGAGAAGAGCAGACCCCATAGCACCTCAAGCGCGGAGCTGCTTTCGCTCCTCTCCTCCCTGCAATGGCTTAGCTATCACAACTCCAAAAACACCGTATGGACCCGAGGCTGGTGGAGAACCCCTGCACCCTGCCATCCTCACAGCGCGTTTCCCACTCCTTGGCCAGCACTGGGGGACGCTTGTGCCACATGTCCCTTCCTCTTCCAGCAATCTCTCTCTTCCCATGCTGTCTCAGGGCTCCTACCAGCTCAACCACTGCCACTCAAGGGAGATCCAGGCTTAGCAGGAGGCACCACCGCACTGGAGCCGTCGCCTGCGCTAGCAGATGCAAGATGGAAAGGTGCAGAAGAGGTTTAAACTAGTCAAAGAGGTTAAAGCCACTTAAGGGATTTGGACCTGAAGGAAACTGAGCCTCTAAATCTCCTTGGTGGGACTTGGGAAAAAATAGACTGTAAGTTTATGAAGCATTTTGAAATGTATTTCTCGTTTTTTTGTTTGTTTGTTTTTCCTGAAGTTATTCTGGATTTGAGGTGAGGGGATGCTGGAACGAAGGCTGATATGGCTGTGCCCTCACTGCTGCCACTGATGAGGAGGACACATCGTTGGAGCTCCGGCGACTGATGACAAGGGAACCACCTGGGTTAACGGCACTAAGAGAGGAGAGGCAGAGCAGGGCTGAGAGCAAGGGGACAAGTGGGAGCCGTGAGCGTGGGACAACTGTGTGGAGCAGACACCACAACGGGATAAGGACCGTGGGGCTGGATGCGGGCACATGGCTGGGTGGGAAAGAGGAGGGAAAAGCTCCAAGGACCACCAAAGGGGCTGGAGGACTGGTTCAAGCAGAGGTGGTCAAGGCCATGTGGATCTCCCTTGCCCAAGTGGGGAGGCTGGAGGTGAGGTCACCTAAGGCAAGCAGGACCCAGAGAGAGGAGCTCGGCCTGGGACAAGATGGGAGTGAGGAGGGATAGGGAGAAGGAGTCGGACTTGGAGAGGAACCCCCAGAAATCCATGTCTGCTCGGACATGCCCACCAGCAGCATCCAGAGTGAGACGCCAGGTCCATGGCCATGCCCGTCAGTGACAGAAGGTCTCAACTGAGACAAGGCCGACCCACCGAGGAGGCAACGGCCTCTGCTCCAGCAGGCAGACTCCACTAGCTCAAGCAGCAGCACACGCTCGCCGGCCGTCTCCTCCTGCTTTGGGCCTGCTGCTCCCACCCTGGGCCAGCTCCAGCATCTACCTGGGCTCGGTAGAGCCGGCCGAGCTAGTGGGAAAAAAACACCCTTGGGCACAACCGAGGATTGCTCTCCTGCTGGGCCGGCGAGCGGTCCTGACTCAGCCGAGTCCCGCAGGTGCAGGGCCGTGCAGGGCCACGAGCCAGGCACAGAAATCCCTTGCTTAGCTCAGCTTCACCCTACATTAAAAATTAAGTGGTGTTAATCCAGTGTTAGGTGATACTTTGGCTGACTTTCCTTATGCCTTGGTCCTCCATTAGCAATAATACCTCTTGATGGCCCAGAGAAGAGATCCCGGGATGTGAGGGGAGCTACATGATCTCTAGAAATGCATCCTTTTCCCTAAGAGAGAGTGGCATTTTGAGTTGCTGTTCATTTTTGGCAGGATATGCCTCCATTCACTTAGCCTTGATACATAACCCAAGAGCTATGGGAAGCTCCCGTCTCTCCGGTGAGAAAGGAGACATCTCCTGGCCTCCTACCCTGGCCGGGACAACCCAACCTCCCAGCCCTCACAGCAGTCCAGAGCCTGAGCCAAGACCAAGCCCCACTTGCAAGCAGCCGACTTGCCCCACGCAAGCCAGACACCAGCCGAGCAGCCGCCTGTGGCCGTGTAATTAAAGGCTCTTTGGAAACCCTGTGCACGAGAGGCCGATCGGAGTTTGCACAGGCAACGCTGGCGTTTCCGTGCTCCTCAGGGCTCCCTTCTGCAACCCGAGCAACACTCCTTGGGGTCTGCAATGTAGTACTGAGCGCGCAGGAGATCAGTAAGTGCCACTTCTACGTGGGCAGCTCCTGCAGCCAAGCGCACACCACCAGCTCTCTGAGATCAGATCCAAATGCCTAATACGTCAAGACGTATCAACAGCTGAGGAGGCTGGTGCCAGCAACACTGGTATTTCGGATGTACTTAGCGGCTCATTCAGACTCGTGGTAAAGTAGATGTTAACTGATATCACAGTAATACACCAAAGAGAGAAAACTCACTGCTTCATAGCCAGGGCAACACATGCACAAGCCAGATGTCCATACACACGTGTGTCTCCCCTGGCACGTGAGGCCACATATGTGAACACATCAGTGGCTCCGGCGTAGACGTATGCACTGCGGGTGAATGCATTTAATGCATTTAAACACCTACTGAAGCACCAACCCAACAGACGCGCCTGGCAGAAGGTCCCGGTCTCTCCCACAGTGTGTCCCCAGCACTGCCGCGCACGGTGACATGGGGGGACAGGCCTGGCCTGGTCCCCCATGGTAACTTTGACCCATGTATTTCAGCCCTACTCAGAGCAGGGTAGTGAAATGCATCACTGCAGCAGATCAAATGCATCTTTTGGCATCTGAACACCTCTTCATCCATCCGTAAAACGTGAGTCTGAATGTCCCCTGCCTTGAAAAGTCCCTGTAAACCCTCCCAGAGCTGAGGCTTGCGGGGGCCACAGTGAGGCTGGACACCTTCCCCCACCGCTGAGCAAGGACCTCTCAGGACTAAGGGTGCCCTCACCTGCTGCACCAGCACTCCCTGCTGCCCCTGCCCGCCGGGGACCCTCCGCGTCTCCAGCCCCGGAGCACCTTGAGGTGGGAGCCACGCGCAGCAGCGCAGGGCAGCCGGGCAGCCAAGCTCCAGAGCCCTTTTCCATGTTGCTTCTGAGCCAGATCAGGGCGCTGATGGGAGTGCTCTGCCCCCGGAGCCGTGTCCCCCAAGGAGGAGGCTGAGCGGGTGCCAGGGCCAGACCGCGTGGCTCCAGCCCTGAGTTGCATGGGATTAACTGGTTTGCAGAGCTCCTTGGATGGCTGGTGGCCCGACCACAGGGCTCAGCCCATCCTCAGCTGCAGCACTGCGGAGGATGCCCGGAGGAAGCCCGGAGGATGCCCGGAGGATGCCACCAAGGCCAATACCACCCTCTCCCCCTCGGTCCCCGCTGTGCCCACGTGCCCGCTGGCCACTCACCCGAGCGCCAGCTCTGCGACAGCCGGTGGTGCAGGCTCCGGCCGGCGCTCTTGGCCACCAGCTGCGCCAGGTCCTCGAAGTTGAGGATGAACATGATGACGACACCTTCCTCGTTCTTCACCGGCACCACGTCCACCAGGCAGCGGAAGCACGAGGCTGCACAGAGCAGAGACAGGGCTCAGGGGCCGCCCGCCCACTGCCACCACCACCCCTGTTTGCAGCCCCCAGCTTCGACCCAAAGGGATTCGGTTTAAGCATCTGGGTGCAATTCCTCACTGTGGGAATGGAGCATTGGGAAAGCCTGAGCCCTTGGGGAGGTTTGGCTCTCTGCATCATGCTCACTAGGAATTGCTGCTTGATTTATTTATTATTATTTCTTTTTTTTTTTTCCCAGGGCAGACATTTCTATTCACACGTTTCAGCCTTGCAATGGAAGTGTCACCTCCTTAGGGGGCTGTTTGTAATGGAGCTGATGGTCGTGCAATCATGAGGTAGGTTGGGGGCCTGATTTTTGGCTGCCTCCTGCACCTGCATCCCAACACCCTGCCTGGCCCCAGGTCCAAAACCCTTTTGCATGGGGAGACATCAGCCATGATCCTCCCAGAAGCACTGGCCTTTTCCGTTCCCATTTTTGGTGGCTGGAATGGTGCGGGGAGGTAGGAAAACTCATGCACAGGAAAACAGCCGCTTTCCACGGGAATTTTTGCCCAGCTGGCATCCCTTATCTCCCGCACCCTATGGCAGCAGGGCCCGGGGCGAAGGGCACTGCCGGCTGCTCCGTGCGCCGTTTCCAAGAGTCCGGGGCCTCCCGTAATCAGGAGCAGATGGCCGGCAGCAGGGAACTTCAAAATCCGCCGTGACGTCAGCGGGGCGCGCGCACACACACACACTCGGACAGGCAAGAAATGGATACGGGTAAATCCGTTTAAAGGGCCAGGCAGCCGGGATTATTCCCCGCTTGCTTCATTTCATCGTTGTTCACCGCACGGGGAGGAAATCCACTTAAAAGCATGCGGCGGGGAGGAGGCGCGTGGGGATTTGCGTTGGATAAAGCCATTTGGGAGGGAAGCCTGGGTGCACCGGGAGCTGCTGCTGCTGTCATGCCGGGATGGAGAAGAAATGAGGCCCCTTTTCCACCATCCTCCATGCCTGTTGTCCCAGGGTCCCTGCAGCGGGTTCAGGGGTCCCTTTGGAGGTGGGACTGGCCACAGGGAGCCGGATGGTGGTGGGACATGTGGCAGGGGAAGGGTTAACGCCAGCCCCACCTGGGCCCAGTTGCAGCCCATCTGGAGGGATAGAAGGAGCAGCTGGGAGGTGGCCTGGCTTTGGAGGGAGCTGCTGCTTGTGGGGGAAATTAGGGCCCAGGGCCTGTTCTGGGGGGGGGTGTCTGGGCACCTGCTGCTCTCCCTATGCCGGGGTGTTGGAGGTGGCAGATGATGCGGTGGCATCGCACCCGCTGCAGGAGTGAGAAGAGCCTCGAGGTGTGAGTTCCCTCGCGCCGGCGGGCTGTCACCGGGCGGACAGAGCTGGGGGTGCTCCTGGAGCCAGGTTTCGGCTGCAGCGTCCGCTGACCTGGCCTGGGCACCCAAAACAGCCCTGGGAGGGACCCCCCCAGGCCAAATGTTGTCCCTCCACTCCCTCCCTCCTTCCTTGATGGCCCCATCTATGTGCCTGTCTCTTCCCTTCAGCTGTTCAGCTCATCTGCCTCCATCCATCTAATTCCCTCCAGCTTCTGGAGGGTCTCTCGGAGGAATCCCGGGATGTCCACATGTTGGCAGCGATTTGGGGTGAAGTGGGGGGAGCTGGGGGGCATGGTGGCCATGCTGCATCTGCTTGTCCCTGGGCCTGGTGGGGATGTGCAGCAGCCTGTGGAGCTGCTGCAGGGATCCACTTGCACCTCGCTATGTGCAGTGGTCCGGCTCGCTCCTCCTCTCCCTTGGGATACTGCCCTGCTGGCCTCAGCTTTGGTCTCCTGTGATGGATTTTCCCTTCCTGGCCTAGGGTATCATCCTGAAGTGCCATCCAGTGCTGGGTTATCCCATAGCTTTCCCCCTGGAATGGCAGCCAGGGCTGGCCTGGCATGTGTGACCATCTGGGATGTCCTGGGCCACCTTGTCCCCTGACCTTGATAAAAGTGAGTGCTTAATAACATTAAAAACGGCCCGGTGGGCGGCCCTGCCCTCGCCAGCCCTCTTATCCCAGCAGCTAATGCCTCTGTATCATCAGCATTAAACTAATCAAGGGGACACGGGGGGTTCTGTGAGCAGGACACAAACCGCTATTGTTATGAATATTAAAAAAGCCCCAACAAGCTATTAATCTGCCCCGGGAGCTCTTACCGAGCCCGTCCTCCCCCGGGCAGGGGATTTAATCTGCAGGGTCTCATGGCAGAGTGGCTAAATCTATGGGCTGTTACGTAAGGGACAAAGGCAGGGGCTGCCAAGGGCACAGAGGGGACGGGGATCGTGCCGGGCGCGCGGCCCTGGTGGGAGCTGCGCCCCTGTGCCGGTATCCGAGGGGCTGCGCGGGAAGGGTGAGCACTGGGATCGCACTAGAAACTCATCCCTGGGATCCTGGACTCAATCCGTGCGGTGCCTCTGTCACCATCCTGCAGATGCACCTCTTGCTCTGTGAAATCCGGAGCCAGGACACCGCGACGGAGCCTTTTCCTGCACAGAAAGCCTTGGATCTGCGGGGATGCGGAGTGGGCCCAGCCATCCCCACTGCACCCTCAGCGCTCCCATGACCTTATTAAGTAACGGAGTTGGATCTAAGCCCTGTGCTAGTGACTAACATCAGGAATTCTGCAGTGAGCTGGGAGCTCGTCCCTCACAAGCCATAGGGAAGGGAAAAAAACTCAGGAGCCTCCAGCGATGGGAGGGTAGTGAAGAGCCCTGTGTGGATCGGGATCCTTGGAGGCAGCGAGAGATGCGTGTCCGTCCTCAAGAGGGGTGTAAGGACATGGGGAACAGTGCTGGACACCGGAGCGAGCGGGGGCCGGGCAGGATTTGGGGGAAAGAGCCTCCTCGTGGGTATTTGCTGCTGGGAGGTGTCGATGTTTACAGGTCCCGATTCGGGGCCAGGCCACCGTGTCCCCTTCTCATGTCTCAGCCCAGCTCTGTTCAGCCCCCCAACCTTTTCAAACAAATCCAGCTGCCCCGGCTTGGCTTAAAACCCTCATGTTTTTATAAAAGTCAGGTTTGGGGATGTTGCCGTCTGGCCATGCCTCCCCCGACACCAGGGAGGCCGGCTCGGTCCCGCCCTTGGCCACCGCTGGCTGCTCTGTTCTGCTCACGAGTCCCCCAAAACTGGCGCTTTCAGAAAGCTGGGAGTAACATGGGATAATGTGGTGAGGTGGTGGCACCTCTGGGCCATGCTATCCCTTGGACCAAGCTGTCCCTGTCCCAGATACCTCCCTTGAGCTGGGGATGCCGGGATGTGCCTGGGGACACACCTAGGGCTGGGGACACCATGTGGGTGCCTCATGGGACACATGGAGGACGCTCTGGACCCAACCAGTGTCCCCAATCACCCTGCAACCTCCATCCCTCCTTCCTGACCCACCAGGATGGGGGGAGTTCTGGATTAAGGCACCAGTGTAATGAGTTTGCTGGGCCGATCCAAGTACTAATCCGTGTCCCTAGGGATGGCAGATGAGCTGTATCAGCTTCAGCATGGAGGGCTCTACACGTTGGGGACCTGTGGCACCAGCTGCCTCAGGAGCTGATTCTCCCTGCTCACAAGCACCAAATTGGCACAGATTTAAAGCAAAATGGTGCCTGCTGCAGGGCTGGGACACGCGGCCATCGCTGGCATCCCTGCATCGGTGCCTGAACCCGTAATTAACCTCGTGGCCGGTGCTGGCGGGCCCAGCTGTCGAGCATCTTGTAAGGAAATTAACTTTTGACTGATCTCCTGGCTTGGGAAGGGGGGGATTAGAGCGCCCACGAGCTGCAGCTGCGCTCCAGGCTTTGCCAGGGCTGCGGCCGCCCTTCCCTGGGGGTTTGTTTATTGGCCCTGGTTCAGGGCGCTTTTTTGGGCTCCCCGGAGCACTGGGTGGCCTTATGGAGTCACGCACCCCTCGGGGGACGTGGAGGGAGCGGGATAACGGCGGAGCAGTGGCCCGGGCTAGGACGGGCAGTGGGATGCGGCCGGGTCTCCATCGGAGGAAACCCCTGGGGCTCCTTTTAGCGTGTGGGATAAACCAGGTAAATGACACCCTGGAGTTACCCCAGGAGCAGGTTGGTCTCCCTGGCCCATACGAGGTCCCTGTTGGTCCCCAGGCTGCAGTTTGTCTCATCCCAGCCCGCTTTGCAAGCCCTGGGGTCCCCCTTGCCCTAGGGGGATGGAGCGGGACGTGGCAGGGGGACCCTGGGGTCCAGCTCCAGACCGTGGGCAGCCCTAGCAGTGGAGCTTTCCCTGAGGACACACCATCCGCCCGAGCATCGGGCCCTTCCCTCGCGCCCCCAGGGCCGCCCATGGGTGCCCCTTCCCGCCAGCACTCCCAGTCCCTCCGACGGCTCCCGGCCCAGCTCAGCTCTGCTTTAAGCAGCCAGGGGAGCTCCAACAAGCAGCTTCCTGGTGTCATTTTGTCTCCGGCACACGGCAAAAGCGAGGAAACAACCGCGCACGCTGCGGCGCCGGGAATACCGCAGTAATAAACAGCAGGTCGAGGCTGGAGATTGGTGACGCCGTTATGAAAAGGAGGACAGGAGGGTTCGGAGCCTCCGCGGTCTAATTAAGTGGCAGCTCCCTGTAATGCGAAGGCCTTTTCTTTGCCGATAAGACCCATTTATAATGGGCTGAGCGGTTGCGGGCTGAGTGCTGGGGGGAGACAATTGGAAAGCATATTGCTAGTGGGGCTGGGTTTTAAAAATAGACATGAAGGGCTTTCTTCTAGGCTTTTTTTTTATATATATAATACATAAAAAAGTAAAATAAAAAGAGAAGAAAACAGCTCCAAGCTGCACTGAGCTTTTCCTGGGGCCTCGGGGAAGAGCAGGGCTCTGAGGGGAGGAAGGAGCATCCCGTGCTCCAGGAACTGCTGCTGCCCAGGGACAGATGAGGATGTGGGTCCTGGTCCCTTTGGGATCCAGACACCCTCCTGCTCCAGCTATTGCTGACCTGGGGTTCAGGACGGTCATAGAGGGGTGGGAATGGGATCCTGGTGGCCCTGCAGCCCCCAGCCATGCGGATGGGGACCGTTTTTCCCTGCGTCCCTCCGCAGAGGCTCCGCCTGGCCGCGAGCGGGGGTTCGGGTACGGCATGTGCCCTCGTCTCGTGCCTTCCCGGGGACGCTGGGCCCCATCCAGCTGCTCTTAAAGATCAAGTGGCTGAGGGATGACGCTGCATCCCGGCTCTTACGTCCGCTCACCCATTGAGCGCCGCGTCGCCCCGGCCGGGAAAGCTCAGCCCGGGTGCCTTGGCCGGGCAGAGGGGATCCGGGTTAGCGCGTTGGGTTAACGCCCAGCGCTACAGTCTGGGGCACATAGAGCAGCACCTGGGCACCAGCCCAGGAGATAGGGAGCCGGGAGTGAGGCCAGGACACCTGGGCCCTAGCCCGGGAGATAGGGTGCCGGGCTGGGAGCCAGCACTGGTGCCTCTTCTCTCCTTTCATTTCCAGCTGTTTTTCTTGCATCTTTTCCTCCCTGTGCCCTGCTGGGTTCAACCTGGCCAAGCTCCCTGTCAATAGGATCTAAAGCAATGAGGAGGCACTGCAGGTTGAAAATAAAAAATACATAATATATATTTTTGTCCTCTAGTGAGTACTTCATGTGCTGGGTTTGCCCCACCTCTGGCGCTGGTAGGAACCCTGGATGCTGCTGCTTTGCAGCATCAGACACTAAATATTTATTTAACTTCCTGCAGTATTAGAACTAATCACTAGTATTTTCCATCAAAGCTTCATTTTCATCTTAACATAATTCCATCAGTGCACGCACAAGCCACATCCTGCTTGATGAAAACGCAGTGCGGCTGCCGGCAGCCACCCGGCCAGCGCCGGAACACCACGGGAGAGCCCGGAGCTGGCTCTTGACTCCAATGGGATCACCTAATCCAGTGTGAGGAGCCTGGTGCTGGATGGAATGGGCTTGCTCAGCACCGCTGACTTGCAGCTAGCGTGGTTTGACCCCTGGAATTTGAGGGAGCAGCTCTCAGCTTCTTGGTGAGGTCTCCCCAGGCAGGTGAGTGATGGACCTGGCACGTGGCTCATGTCGAGGATGACCAGGAGAGCCATGTCTGAACCCAAGCACCTCTGCAGACCTCCTGCATGAGCTTTGCTCATCGTTACAGACCCCATGGACAAGCCCACTATGTGTGCGGTGCGGGGGAATGATGAGCCAAGGACTCATGAACGGGCCAATTCCCAAATGGTCCCTCAATGTTTTCCATTGCATGAGATCCCGACGTCGCCAGGTGAGTGCAGAGACTGGTCCATCCAGGAGGAGCCTCCAAGGGCTGACCCTGTTCCCACCACCCTCCATCCAAACCCCAGCGCGCGGAGTGAAATCATGACATAGCGGTGGCATCAGGTCCCCATCCAGCAGTGGCTTCACATCCAGCAAATGCCCGGGGAGGGATAGGATGCAGGACCAGAGCCCCCCACCAGCTCACCCTGCTCCGGTAACCCCGCTGGTGACCGAGCCGCAGCTCTTACTGTCTTTGCGGTAGTAGAGGATCTCGAGCTTGCACTCCTCGGAGCCCAGCAAGGCCTGCGTGAGCTGCGCGATGGAGCTCTTGGTGGTGTCGGGCCCTGTGAGGAAGTCGCAGGTGCACGGCCGCTGCATCACCTCCACCCGCGAGTAGCCGAACATCTCGCAGAAGCCGTCGTTGCAGTAGATGATGGCGCAGTTCTCCATCTGGGCGTTGGCGATGAGGAACTTGCGGTCTGTGGGGAGGCAGCAAAAGGGAGGTTTAGGAGGAGCTCTGCGCTCCTGTGGGCCCAGCAGAGGTGGGTGGGCCAGCTCAGTGGTGGCACCCGTGGCAGGACACCCTGGGGGACGTCATGATCTTAGTGGCTGTTCAAGGAGCAGCCCTTGGTTCTCCGTCTCCGGAGGGGAGCCCAGGTTGGGCCCTCCCCACCAAAGAGCTCATTTCAGCTGGGAGCGAAGGGCAGAAGTGGTTCTAGAGAGGGAAATTCTCACAATTTCACGAGAATCGATGACTAACAAAAGGAGAAACCTGAACGAGGGTCCCACTATGCAGATGGCCCTGGTCTCTAGATGCCATCTGAGCCCTGAGAAGGGCCCCCATGGTGTCGTAGATGACTGAGAAGACGGGGTGAGAAGGGGCGAGTGCTGAGAGCCAGAAGGGATCTAGGAAGCCGCTCGCAGGTGTGGATTCACTGCTGTTTAGTTTGTGGGAAGTCACCTGCAAATTTTCCCTGAAAAACACTTCTGGGGGGAAGGAAGAGGTCCAGAGCCTTCATCCTTTCCTGAGGAGACTTATCAAGTAACCTAAGTTACCTTGGAGACCTTCCACCCTTGGTCACATTTGACTGAAAGAGGTAAGAGGAGCAGACAGCACTCAGTTTCCATGGGAAGCCAGGCTAAAACCCATCAAGATAATGATCCTCCTCCTAATTCTTCACAGGATAATTGTGCCCTGAGGCTGAAGCTGGAATCAGGACCTGGCTGGCCTTAGTGGCACCTGTGCCCGCATAAGTGGAAAAGGGACAAGAGAGGAAACTGAGGCAGGGAGCAGTGCCCCGTCCTGCTGCATGCATTATTTTTGAGAAATAACGGAGAAGGTGGGATCCCGGGCCCAGACTGGGGATGATCATTTCTCGGGCACGTTTTGCTGGGCTCTTTGTTGGGAAGCTGTGAGCTCAAGGCCAGACAGCCCCGTGATGGGCTCCCCTTCCCCGTGAGGAGCAGAGATGGAGGACGCGGGGAAGGACTGGCCTGCAACCCGCAGGTCTGTAGAGCAAGAGCTCTATTCCCAGCTGGAGTGGCCGGGATTGGGGTTGGAGCAAGCATCTCACCCCCTGCCTTGGATATAACCTAGCAGGCTGCGGCGCGTGGTGCCCGGGTGCCCTGAAGGGCAGCGGTGCCTGTGGCTGGGAACAGGGGCTCGGGCACCGCGACGGGGCAGGGGCAGCACCGGCTGCCCGGTGCCCTCCGCGCTTCTCCCAGGGTTTGGCATCTGCTCTGGGCTGCAGCCAGAGGCAGGTCAAAGCTGCGAGGGTCCATTTGGAAGCTGCCTCCGAGCACAGACCCCAATTAATCTCCTGGATTACCCAGGAATGGCATCTGCAGCGCGTCCGTGCCAGATCCCGAGCGCGCACTCGCTCTCCCAGGCTCGCCGGAGCCAAGCGCCGGCCTCGCGCAGGGGCTCCGGAAACCTCCTGCTCCTCCCGGCCGGCACCCCTGGCCCCAGCACAGCCCAGCGGGACCCCAGCAGGACCCGCGGGGATGGATCCCCCCCTGCCTAGTGCCACCTCCTGGGTCCTGCAGGCTGCCAGCCCTGGAGGAGGCTCTCCCAGTACAACCAGGGCTCCCCGGCTCTGCAGCACCGAGCGGGGGAGGCAGAAACCCTCTGGGGAGGTGGCGCGGGGTCTGCGGCACCAGGCGGTGCCTTCTTGGTGACCTATCTGCAGAGAAGGGAGTGCAATGGGGGTGAAAGGGAGAAATGGCCAAGCTCTAGTGGGCCAAACCAATGCTCCTCGCTGCCCCAGAGTGGCTTTGAGGAGACTCCCCTCCCTCACACCCTGCTCTTCCCTTTGCCAAGGAGGATGGAGAGGGTTTTTCCAAAGGAAGAAGGTTTTTCCCAAAGGAAGAAAAAACCTCATGTTCGAGTATTTCCAAATGCCCCTCCTCTGCTGTCTTTACTTTGTCACATTGACTTGCCAGCTGGAAGAGGATGCGCAGGAGATGCCCCTCTGCCAAAGCCGCTTGTTGGAGGATGCCCTTGCCATCTGCGACGGAAATTTGGGCCGGCCCTGCCAGCCCCAGCAGGATGGGGCAGGGACAGAATAAAGCATGGTGGCATTTACCGCATTTCCACTACCCCAGGGCTGGCTACACTGATCCAAAATGATGTGACCAAGACCATGTCCAGGACAGAATTCCTGTCCTTGGGACTTCCCCCCTTCCTGGGGAAGTTTTGCCCCGGTGTCGCTTTCTGCACCCGCCTCCTTTGCAGATTTGCCCCCACCCTGCAGTATCCAGGGCTCAGGATGCAGCCAGGGGGAGCGGTCAAGCTGGGGCAGGATGAGCACGAAGTACTGGGAAGAAACACTGGACTGGGGGCTCCGACGGGGTGGGGGGCACTTGCGGGGAGCCAGTTGCACCCATGGGAGCTGCAGGAAGGCAGCAACATCTGCAAGGAGGGAGGGGAGCCGCATTTGGGCCAGCACCTGTTGGGTGGTGAAGCTGCTGCGGGGGCCCCTTTGGGCAGGCGGCCGCCTGGCCCGTGTCCGTCACGGCCACCAGGCCCTGGGCAGGAGCCGGCAGGGAGGCGGCGGGCGGCGGGGAGGCTCTGCTTGATGCCCCTGCTGCTCCCCAGACGCTGCTTCCCCTGGGGACTGATAGGAACCAGGGACAGTTTTTCTCACTTCCCGTTCCCGGGGTCACGTCGCTCGCTGCCAGATCCGCCAGGGACGTCCGCCCGCCCGGCAAACTTGGAGACAAACCAGGCGCTCGGGGAGGGGGACGTGCAGCCCCCCCCTCCAGAGCACAGCAGACGGGGGGACCCTGTCCCCCCACTCACCTCCCGATGTCCCCAGTCACACAAGGACGACCCGGGCCCCGCAGGGTGCAGTGAAAGCTCGAGCTGAAGCGGAGCCGTCGCCGCTGCCGCCCCGCAGCCCCCAGGCAGCCGCCCGCGAACCCCCCAGCTCCCCGAGGCACGCAAACTCTTTGCTATATTTGACACTAAACCCAGCCAAAAAATTCATATAAAGGGATTACTTGGAGCAACTGCAAATGGCAACGTCTCACCGGGGACGGCTGCCTCGGCGCGGAGTTGAAGGCAAATAGGCAGAGCGCCCGTCTGCGCTGGCGGGCGCCCATCTCCCACCCGCGCTGCCAGCCTGGGACTTCCCTGTCCCTGCGCCCCCAGGGACCCTCTGCCAGCGCCGGCGGGGGAGAGGGTGGAATCTGCGGGGAGGCTGCCTGGAGCTGGGGGTCTCTCAGCCCAGAGCCAGACAGGGGGGACCCGAGGGGCAGGGACAGCTTGTCCCTTGCAG
The DNA here is from genome assembly GCA_013398735.1 of Nothocercus julius. Lineage (NCBI taxonomy): Eukaryota > Metazoa > Chordata > Aves > Tinamiformes > Tinamidae > Nothocercus > Nothocercus julius. The sequence goes on along the minus strand of VZSV01000245.1, from coordinate 937,890 downwards.
CTCCCGGTCTATAAATACCGTCGGGGACATCGCCTGGCTGTCGCCCACCCCTCTGCCCCCACGGAGGGGGGCACAGAGACACCTTGTTGTCCCCGTCCCAACACCTGCGCCCGCGCTGTCCCCCCGCCGGGTCCCCCCCCACGGGGAGTTTGCGGAGCGCCGGGGGCTCGGTACTCACTTTGCCCTTCAAATTTGCGGATGATGGTGTCCAGGTAGGTGTTCTGGGGGGCCACATGGCCCCGGCGCACGGGCATCGCGCCGCCGCCGGACCTGCCGCGGGGGC
>VZSV01000245.1:915351-935748 GCA_013398735.1 Nothocercus julius | reverse complement strand
GGGCTCTGCGGGTCGCCGAGGGTCCTGGGGAGGTTCTGGGGGGTCCCGGGGCTCTGCGATGCTGTCCTGTCGGGCAGAGGCTGCTAACCCCGAGCCCCCATCTCCGCACCCCTCTGGGGAGGAGGCCGACGCTCCCTCTCTCCTGAATCAGCCCCTCTGGCTGCCCCTCTGGCCGCCCCTGGTCCCCACTGCTAAGGACAGTGTCCACCGAGGGGCTTTTTATTATTATTTTGTCATGCATGATTTTCCAGGCATGAAATTGGTCTAAGAGGATTATGGTCCATTATCATCAGCAGGAGTGTTTTGCTGGGATTTTCAATTAATATTCCAGTGCACCTTAGGAATTCACCAAAGGGGCACCCAGCAGCACCCACCCGAGCTCCCTCCTCTCCCCAGAGCAGCAGAGCAAGTGGGTGGGCAAAGGCGAGTGCTCAGAAAGGCCGTCTCGGAGCCCTGGCGCTGCTTTTATCTCAGCTGCTTGTGGAACTCAACCTTCCCCAGCGGAGAAAAACTTGTTCCATTGTTCAAGAGGGTGAAAAACCCATTATCCCCCCCCTCCACTTTGCGCGCTGCCTCTGCCGTGATTTACTGCGAGGCGTGGAGGATGTTGTGCTCTATATTACACAGATGCAGCTTAATAGTGTGGGGGAGGGAGCAGGACGCGGCGTCCAGGCTCCTGCCTTCTCGGTTTTCTTGTTGATCTAGCGGGTGACTCGAGGGAGACAGCTCCGTGCCGCAATTTCCTCAGTAGAAAATAAGGATGCTGGTCACTCAGCCTTGTAAAAGTGCTCCGACATTCCTGGGTGACCAGCTCTGCAAGGGAAAGCAAACTCTTGTTATTGCGGCTAATATAATGATAATTATGATTATTAATCACCAGGCAGCCAGGATTTAAGGTTGGCCTCCTGCCCTCCCCTCATCCCATAAATCAGAGCTGGATGTTCACGGACACGTCACGTGGACAAGGACGTGGCTGATGACACAGGCACGTGCCAGCTCCAGAGCCATCCCCAGAGGGCACCAGGTCCCTGCTGTGAGCAGGGGGGACCCCTGGGACCTTGGGGACCCCTCTGTCCCCAAGGCCATGCCCAGGGCTATGGAACAGGCAGCCATGAGGGCTCGTCCTGCGCTGGGCTCGGCAGTGAGGCCATGTCATCTGCTACTTCTCCATCCAGTGGGTCTCAAGCCAACGCCTGGTGGATGGAAGAGCCTCTTTTACCAAACCTCCTCCCCTCCAGTCCCCTCTGGGCTCTCCCAGTGTCCCCAACTTGTCCTCACTGCGTCCTCCCTCCAGGCTCCTTTCAATTCCCCGAGCTTCTCCAGGACTTAAGCATATGCTTGCAGTTAATCCTGTGCTTACATTTTATCCCAAATAGGGAGAATTGGGGTCTCTGGGCAAATTCTCCTGCTGTTCAAGGCGGCTGAAGGGCTCCCTCTAATTCAACTGCTCGGTAATCCTCTCGGTCACCTTCCTCTGCTCCCTTCCTCCTCCTCTCCTGCACCTCGCCTCCTCCTCAGAGAGCCTTTCTGAGGCTTAAGCCATGGGAAACCACCCAATTTCCAGGGAAAAGGAGACTCAGGCCCTCCCCCTCAACTCCTCCCCCACCCCATCCCTGCACCATAAATTCATAAAAAGCCACCTGTGAGCGCCCAGCCTGGGTGCAATCAGAGCCGTATTTGGTTGTCAGGAGCCAGGGGATTCCAAATAATAACAGCAGGAAGGAAAATATTTGCACTTTGCTGGGAGTTATAACCCGGGGGCTGCAGCAGGTGGGGACTGGAGAGGCCGGAGCGCCCAGGAGTGGAGCCTGCGGGACCTGGGAGCAGTCGGGAGCAGGGGAGAAGCCTGATGCTGCGAAAGGGGCTGCGGATCTGGGCTGGCCCGTTCTCTGGGAGCAGGGGGACACCCACTGGCACCCAAGCGTGCCGGCTCCGTGCTGCCGCTGCCGAGGGAAATGTTTGTAAATGCAGGGGCGCTGTCTCTGCACATTTCCGCAATTAGACCCAAACTGCAAAAGCAACCCGAGGGTGACATTTGGGGAGGAGAGTGTGGGGGGGTGGCAGTCCCCAAAGCTCCCTGTGCCCAGGCAGGTTGTCCCCCAATGTGATGCAGGGGTGAAGGGACCTCGTGCCATGGGAGCAGGGGGGATGTCCTGCCCAGCCACCCCTTGCACTTGGCCCTGCACATCCCGCTGCTCCTTCCAGGAGCGGGAACATGGAGAAGGGGTACGTGTAGGGGGGGTTTACAAGGGGGAGGTCTCATCTGTGCCCAGCACTCCAAACCCAAGTTTTTCCTTCCACGGTTTCACCACGGTGCTGTTGGTATAAAAGCATCCCCAATGGTAAAATGCGCAGCTAAATTTAACCCCGGTGAGCCTGTGCTCTGGGCGATGCTGAGCAGGGGCTTTTCCCCCTGTGGATACCACGACGACGGCCGGGGCACCTTGGCCAGGAGCCAGATCGGGGTTGTCACTGGAGCAGCGCCTGGTGCCACAGTGGAACCATCCGCAGCAGTGGGATCTGCATTTGGGGAGAAGGAAGTGCATCCGCCATGGGGGATGCCAGGTCCCTGGCCAGTCCCCCTGTGTCTCAGGGGGCTCAGCTCCTGCCTGGAGATGTCCAAGCAGGTGATGAGGCTGGAAAGATTGGAGGGGCGAAGCTGAGCACACCCTGGGCAGTGCCGGCCGCCGCGGCGCCGAGCGGAGCGTCCTCCATCCGGCGCGTCTGGGCGTGGGAGCAGCCGGAGCCCCGGCTCGTGTCCCCCGCAGTCCTTGAGCCGGGCTGCAGCTCGCATGAGATGGATGGTGCCGGGCTGCAATCACTCCAGGTGCTGCCGCAGGGACGGCCGGCGAAGGGCAGCGCGGGGCCCGCGAGGGGCCGGGGCGCTGGCAGCTCCTCTCCTTGGCAGAAAAGCCTCCCCGGCGCGGCGGAGTGCGGAGAGGCGCCCGCCAAGGGCCTGGCAACGCGCTCCTCCGCCAAGCACTCCAAGGCGAATTGCTTTTCAATCTGCAGCAATTTTCTCCTTGCTACGTATCAAGGCCTTGGAGGAGAAAAAGCGTCAGCTGGAGAGGGAGGTTGAGGGGGCTGGGACCATTCCAAGTCTCCAGCCAAGTGGTCCTGGGTGTCCCCCCCGCATTGGCACATGGGGACCTGGGCAAAACCTGCCTGGGGATAAAGGGGCAGCTTGAACTGCACCTGAGCCTGTCCAAGGTCCTGCTGCTGGGGGACCTTCCTGGGACACCGCTGGGGAGCAGGAGCGCGAGCTGGTGTCCGGCTGGGACCCACCCGGGTGTCCCATGGGACGTATCCCTCTCCAGGTTGGGACCCATCCCATGGGGCTGGGATGGGCAGGAGAGTCACCCAGCGGGGAAGGGTGAGGGGGGGTCCCTTCTGCCAGGGCTGTGCTGGGGGACACAGTGCGTCCCTGCTCCATGGCTGGCGGAGGGGACAGCGGCTGGGCCGGCACAGCTGGGTGTCCTCTGGGCTGCAGCCAGCCCTATCCTATGTAGGGGACCGCAGCTGAGCCCTGGGGCTGGGGGAGAGCCTGGGGTGGGGGGGGCTTCAGAAGGAGCGTCACCCCCGGGCGGCCCCTGGGTCCTGGTGCTGCCAAGCTGCCGGCTGCATTTTTCCAGGCGCTCCTTGTCCCCGTGGGGTGCGGGAATGCGAGGAACGCGGCCCCCGCCGCGCGCCCGGCCCCCGGCCGGCTAAGAATAGCCCTGGCCCCGGGCGCCTGCAGCCGCCCGCGCGCCGGCAGGGCCACGGGGGGCTCCGAGCTGCACCCGCCGCGGCCACCTCCCTGCCGGGGACACGTCCCGCTTGCCGGGCCTCGTCCCCACGCTGGGACCTTTGCCTTCCTGGCCAAAACTGGGGCGCTTTTGCAGATCTTTGGTGGAGCAGGGCCTGAGTGACAGCTCTGCGCACCCCTCACCCACCCACAGAGCACTGTCCCCTTCCAGGGCAGCTGTGGCTTCTCTGATGTCTAACTGAGCTGGCACACCCCCAGTGAGGATGCTCATTAGCCTGCATCTTTCGTCTATGCTGAAAGCGTTTTTTGTAGGAACTTTCTGATCTTGGAGACCTGAGGTCCTCTGTGCAATGGGGCCAAAAGGAGCCCTAAATAGAAGGTGAAGAGCTGCCAGATCCATGGAGCTCCCCCCAGAACCGCCTCGTTTCCCATCCTTGCTTGGCTTCCGAGCTGGCTCTGGCTGGCTGGGGTCTCTCTTGGCTGGCTGGCGGCTGGGGAGGGGATCCAAGGTGCAGCCCCATCTCTGCCTGGCTCTGCTGGGCGCCCCTCGTGCAGGTGCTTCGCTCGGCAGCTCGAGCGCCAGCGCCTGGCACGGCGGCAGCTGCCACCTCGCCCTGCGGCGCAAGGATGCAGAGCAAACACAGACCGAGCGTAGGAGGGCGGGCGCCTGCACTCTGCTCTGCTCTGCCTGCACTGAAATGCCAAGCGCCCTCCCGGGCCTCTGCTTCCTCCCTTAGCACCTGGCTGCAGGCGGAGGATGTCACCTCGGAGGGGGACAGGGTGGCTCTCGCCCCCTGATCTCTCATTTCCCCTGCTAGCCAGGGCTGCCGCTGAGCTTGGCTTTTGAAGGCTGCAATAATCCCCGGGCTGGGATTATTTTTTTGCACCTAATCACTGCAGAACAAATACGAAGTTTTATTTACAGAAGCAGAAGACAGACTGGGGAGGGGAAAAAAAAAAGCCTTGAGCACAGCTGATCCCCAGATAATCAAGGGCAGGAGGCGATTGCAGAGCTCTGAGCCCCTCTTTCTCTTATATAAATGACCATGGCTGCCAGGCATGGTGAAGCCCAGGCCCTGCTGGGCCTCCCTGGGCTGAGCTGCCTGGAGAGGGGCTTTGGGGAACCCTTCTTTGACCCTCAACCCTTTTAACATATTGGACTTGGACTTGTCTGGAGATCCAGGGCTCCAGTGTGGATTGATCACCCTGAGTTATCCCTTTGCTTAGGAATGTGCCCATGGGAAATGCCCCAGTGCTGCCTGGAGGATGGGAGTGCTACGGGGTGAGGATGATGAGGGCTGCAGAGGATGCTGCTGGTGGGGTTTGCCCCAAAGCCAGGCTCGTGCCCTGCGATTTGCATTTGGACAGGGCTGGACCAGCAGCTTTCCAGCCCCTGTGAGCTCCCAGGGCCCCTTTTCCACCTGCAAGAAGGAGCACAGACGCTGCTCTGGGGTTAGCAAGACGATTTTATTTTTCATCCATGCAAGCAAACAGCCCAGCAGTGGGCAAACGGGGAGTAGAAAACAGTTGGTCTCTCCTCGGTCTGCCCTCTGCACATTCAAAGCCCCCTTGGCTTGGCTTGTGCTGCCACAGAGGTGTGGGAATGGCTGGTGGGTGCTGGAGGGACCCTGTCCCTCCCCGTCTGGGATGTTGGGCAGCCGGGGATGACTTGGTGGCTGCTGCTTGTCGGAGCCTGAGTTTCTCTTCCCACAATGCAGGCGTTGACAAATAAATAGGTATTTACTGCTTTGGCTCTTGCATAGTGAAAGAAGTGTCTGACCTGATTGGAAGGAGTTGTTCCTGGGCTGGTGAAACCCGTGGCCTCGTCGGGCTGCGTGGAGATCCTGCGTGTGCCTGGGGCCCTTGCGTGGCGCGTCCCTGCCAGGCTACCTGAGTGCTGGTACTTGCACGGTGTGCGTGCTGCTCCCCCTGGGAGCCGCCTTATTTCAGCTCCATTTCTGAGCTGGATTTGAAGGTCCTTCTCCTGACTAAGACCATCTTGACACCCAAGATGATGGTGGTGACCACGAAGATGAGGGCCAGGGCAAGCAGGACCCAGCTGCCTGCTGTGGCTTGACTTCTGCCCAGGGACATGCCCAGGAAATCAGCTCGGTCGGAGGTGCCTTGTGCCTGAGTGGCTGGAAAAAAGGATCAAGAGGGAGAGGGTTTCAGGTGGTGGCTCTGCAACATGGAACACTGGGGGACCAGCCCCTGCTGCCCCTTTTCTGGGCTCTGTGAACTCCCAGGATTTCTTGCCCCTTTGGCCTCTCAACTCCCCAACAAATCCAGGGGAACCATTGAAACATGCTGTGGTTTTAGAGTGCACTCCAAAAGGGGTCCTGGGCCAGATAGAACCACCAGCTCCATGTCCCCTTTGTGCCCCATCCCTGCCCTGGCAAGGGCCAAGCTCTGACCTGCCCGAGCCCCACGTACCTGCATACGGGGTCCAGTCGTACTCAGCCCAGCCCAGGACATCCCCATTCTTCTCATTCTCCTTGGTCAGCCAGGTCGTGAGTGGCTCGAAGTAGCTCATGAGGGCCTCAGCAGACATGTTGGGCTGGCCAGTGATGAGCTCCATGGCTTCGGGCCATGGCTTGCTGAAACCCAGCTTGAGGGCCTCCCTGTGCCAGAAGAAATTGGATCCAGTGGGTTCCTCAGAAACTTGGGCCCCTCCTCAAACCAGCCCTTGTCTTTTCTCCAGGCCTTGGCTCTCTTGGGGCTAGGGACCCCTGGGTACAGTCTGTGCTCCCTTGACACCTGTGGGGCTGCGAGGGCACCGAGCAGGGGACAGGAGGCTGCATGTGTCCTGGGGACATTAACTTGGCCAAAGGCTTGATGTAGATTGATTTGTGGGTGAAAGGGTTGATTTCCCACGGGGAAAGGGAGTTGCTTTCCCTGCGGAGCAGGTGGAGGAGGAGGGGGAGGGCCTTCCTCCTGCCAGGGTCCCAGCTACCATCTAGTGGCTGCTTTTGCAATCACAGCCACTGCACCCAACCCTGGTTCCCCCCTGCCCCAACCCCGGGGCCATGGACCAGGGCACCCCAGCCCAGGGCTCCTGCATGGAGCGGCTGCTGCATCCCAGCCCCAGGAAGTCTGTGAGCCCTCAACTCTTGCCATGGCCAAGATCTGACCGGTTTAAGGTATTTAGGGACATAAAGCACTTGGCCCTGGGCACCTACCCCAGGAGGCTGCCAGCTGCCTTGGACTGGTAGATGTCACAGGTGTGCAGGGGTCCCGTGTGCCCGGCCGCCTTGCAGAGCGCCTCGTGGAACTGGAACTGGATCACGAAGCTGACAAAGTACCTGGAGGGACCGGAGCAGGGTGAGGAACCAAACAGCGACAGGCTGCGGGTGTCTTTCCCAGTGTCCAGTTACTGCTACTGGATGTGCAAGGGGGATACGACCCTGCTGTCCCCAAATTGTGCCCTCCCACCCCTGAGGAGCATCATTGGCCTTAGAGCTCTGTCTGGATATGGTGAGGTTTCTCCTACACCTATTTCTCCCTTTAGCTTTTGCTTTATACTTGGAGGGTTGATCTGGTCCTCCTTGGACAGGGAGGAATAATTCTTAATCTATCCACTTTGCCCTCCTGATCCTCTGCCAGATCCCCTGGGCTGTCCAGCACATCCAGGATGGGCAGTTTTCTTCTCAGAGGTGAAACAGCCGCCACCTGAATCTGAGATCCTGCTTCTGCAGGGGATAATCTACCCAAGGCAACCCCGCCCAGTCCCACTGGCTCACCTGATGTATGGGACGTTGGCAGGGATGTGGAACTTAGCCCCAGGGTCAAAATCATCTTCAGACCTAGGTACTGGTGGGCACAAGCCTTGGTACTTCAACCTGGGCCAGAAAGTGAGAGTTAGGTCAGTGCAAAGGAGTGGAGGGTTCCTGGAGGAAAGAGGGGAGTGGGGAGGCATCACTGCAGAATCTGCATGGTGGGGGCACAGTGAGGAGGAGCTAGGAGAGGACAAGGTGGGGAGCAAGGGGGTATGTGTCCCATCACTCCCATTGCGGCCGATGATTGAGTTGCAGGGGGAAATTACCCAGTGGGGCTATGGTCAAGGTCCCTGCACCAAAGAGGGGGGTCCAAGTTCGAGCTCCCTGAGTGCACCTGAGGTTCCACCACTGCTGGTTGTACTCATCCTCCTTGATCCGTCCATCAAACACCTTCCAGCGCCACTGGTCCATGAGATAGCCGAAGGGCAGGAAGGCAATCTTGTCCAAGGCGACACTCATCAGGTAGTTAATATCGCTTTCTGCCCGGGATGGGAAGGGATTAGCCAGGCAGGAATGGGAAGGGATTAGCCATGCAGAGCTGCCTCCTTCTCCTCTGCAGTGTATATATCACCCTGCCCAAGAGCAGGGTGTCCTCACCCGCGTCCTGCCCCCTTCATTCATGCAAAGCCACCGTGCATGTGCTTGACCCCTTCCACTGTGTCCAGCCCATCCTGACCCTCCTGAAGTCTTTCCATTTCCAGCTCCTCCCAGGAAACCTTCATCTGTAGCGTGATGCTCCTCCGCCAGCTCACCTTCATTTTCTGTGACTTGGTCCAGCAGATGGATGCTGTGCAAGTGTTTGGGCGTGGAGACAGACAAGGCCATGACATCCCCAACAGCCTCGTGGAAGCCGGGGTTGGCCCCATCACGGAACGAGATGGGCTGGTCCATGTATTGCAGGAAGTACTGCACATGGCCCATCTCGTGGTGCACTGTGATCAAGTCATCCATGTTCACCACTGTGCACTGCTTGATCCTGGACCAGGAGATGTGGGAGGGGGAGAGAAAGAAGAGCAGTGGGGAGGTGAAAATGTCCAGAAATGATTGCATTTGCTTGTGCTATTTCTCCCTTCGGCATCCCTTCCCATATTCCCATGCTCAGGGTTTCATGCCAGACTGGTCTGGTCCTGCTCCACAGAGTTGCTTTCCTCCTCTCCTGCCATCCCTGACCTTTCCTTTCCCCAGGCTTTTCCATCGTCCAGGACAGGGCAGCCCTTTCTTGCTCTCCATCTGCCAAGTGGGCTCCTTCCTGCAGTGCCAGCATCTTTGGTACCAACAGCAGCACTGGAGCAGGGCTGCCCCAGCGACTGGGCAAGAGACCCTGCGGAGGCATCAGGCCACGTCTCTGCCAGGACACTGCTATCTCGTCCCAGCACCATGACTGCCAGGGATTTTTGTTGCTCCCAACGGGTACCTGAAGTCCTTGCGGTTGTAGAAGTCCCAGGCGGAGGCATGACACACGACCTCCCGCCCATCTGCTGGCTTCTCAATCATCGACTTGTCCCAGAACTCCTGTGGCATGGGGATGAGGCCCAGGGATGTGAAGAAATGGTCCGACTCTTCAAACATCCTCCTGGCCGTCCAGCCCTATGGGGAGAGCAGGCAAAGGATGAGGTGAAGGGACTCCTGGAGGTGCTATGGGAAGGATGAGGGCACAAGGACAGTCTTTATTCCTAAGACCAAGGGGTGTTTGGGCCCATGGGGCTTCCCCAGAGCAGAGCAGAAAAGCACTAACCTGTGATTTCATGGCTGGGGTGGCATCCACCTTGGTGGCCTCCGGGAAGGGCATTATCAGATCAAAAATGTTGGACCACGACTGGGCCCACATGTTGCCTAGGAAATGCAGGAGTGAGAGAGGGAGAGGAGAAGAAAGGCAATGAGTTACTGCTGGGTCGCCTTAGCTGCAATCGGTGCTGCTGGAACGAGGGTGAAGCAAACAGGAGCCCAGCTACGTGTGAGAGTCATTGCCTGTTCCCTGGGACAAGCCCGCCCTTGCCGACCTGCTTCAGGGGACTTTGGCTCCTCAGCCAGAGATTGCACCTTCCCCACCAGATGTGAGGTGCTCACTCAGACCTGGTAGGAGCTGCACAACTTCAATGGGGGTCAGTGGGAACGATGCGTTGATTAGCAGATCTGTGGCTATGCAAAGGGGCCACAGGTCATGCACTGGGTCAGGAATGGAGCTGGATTACTCCATGCTCCAGTTTGGCCTCAGCAAGGCAGGGAAATGTAATGTTGCCCAAGAGGAGAGTACAAGGCTGGCCTTGGGGACTAGCCTCAACTAGGCTAGTGAGTTGAGCTAGTGGTCAGGCTAATGACTCAATGACTTGAGCAGACTCTGGCTGGTGGGAGACACAGCTCTTGCTGTGACCAGAAATGCACTGATGGAGCAGGCTCCAGCAAAGCCCTTACCTAGCAGGTGAGCAGGGATGGGACCCTTCAGGTTTACACGCTCTGCACCATACTTTTTGTAGAGGGCTCGGCGTACGTAGGCATGCAAGTTGAGATACAAGGGCTGCAGCTGCATGTATAGTTTCTCCAGATCTTCCTCAAAGGTGGATGTCTCATACAGGGATCTCCAGAAGGCCCCATTATCTGTGTAACCTGTGAGAGGGCAAGAGCAGAAACCATCAGAGCCTTCCCTTCTCTGACAAGGTGTCATCACACTTCTCAGACATTGTAGGCCCTACCATGTCAGTGGAACGGCCGTGCCCTCAAGATGTTGGCCCTAGTCTGGACAAACAGTACAACCCCCTGCCCAGAGGGTGTTGAGTCCACAGTGGGCTCTCTGAGGGAGCAGGACACTAACCATTGAGCACGGCTGCCTTGTTGCTCAGTGCCACGTATCTCTTATATTTGTCCCTGATCAGCTTTCCAGAAGCATCCCGCCAGCCCTTCCAGGCAAAGAGGAGCTCGTCATAGTCCCGTGAGGAAGCCAGGATGTCCGTGAGGTCTAAGAGAGAGCAATGAAGCTACATGATGCTGTTGCATGGGCTAGCCTGATGCAATGATGCTAGACCCAACATGAACAGAGAAAGTGGAAAGGCCCTGTCATAGCCTTTTCCGTGCCCTTGTGAAGATCCCTCCTTTCTGGGCCTGCTGCAGAGAACTTGCCAGAAACTTGCTAGATCTTACCAGGATCCAGGGGGTGACACACTTTGTCATCCCTGCAGACCTTGGCTGTGCTGTATGTCGTTTCCATATCTGAGAGGATGGTGTTGTACTGAAAAGGAAATTGGATTATGTGAGCTGGTTATCCTTGTTTCTGCTCCTGAAAAACGGCACAGTCTGTGGGCATATTTCTACATGTTTTCCTCTTGCCCCTTCCACACTGTCCTCCAAGGTCGTGAAGCTCTTCTCTTTCATAGGAATCAGTATGGAAAGGGCTGGGGCCAGCGTGCAATGCACCATTGTCATGCAAGTAGGCAGGTCATGCTGCAGGCTGGGATTTGCAAGCTTTGGATAGAAAACCGTGCAGGCAAGGATCTTGGCTTTATGTGGAAGGTACCAGGTTACCGCCTTGCACAAGGACAGGAGCAGCAGCTGCCTGGAAGTCCTAGAAGTTTCCTAGAAGTCAGGAGAAGCCGATGACTCCGGATAGGGTCGTGGCAAGGGGCACCCTCTCGTGCTCTGACCTGCAACTCACCTCCTTCAGCTCATCCTCAGGCAGGGCTGCCCTCTCAATGACACTCAGCTTGTTGAGGATGCGGATGACACTTTGGTCCTGGAAGTCAGTTGAGTCAAACTGCCTGGCTCTCATGCCGTACTCAAGTGTGTGCTTATTCATGGCCAAGTTCTTCTCCAGCTGCAAGGGAAGGAGAGGACAGGAGAAGGTTTACGCAGAGATCAGACACAGCCAATCACCAGGACTGCCACCTGCCGCAGAGGACTGACAACATCCCACCGATGGGTACCTCCTGGCATGGCTAAGCTTTTTATGGAAAAGGCTTTTCCTAGGTGTGAACGTTTCCCTTTGGTAAGGGGCAGAGGCTGCCCTGGTTTCTGGAGCCCATCCGCAATATGTCCTAGGGACCAGCTGCCTGCCTTTGCTGCTATCTCTTCCCGCACAGCCCAAAGTCACTCCCGTACCATGACCTCCTTGTTATGGTCAGTGATGTTGGTGTTGTAGGCCCAGGATGCCTCGGTGTAAGCATTCCACACCTCCTCAGCTGTCCTGTTGTACTCAGACAAGAACTCTTTAGCTTGTGCTTCATCTGCTATTTTATCTAGAGAAAGAAATAAATGGAAGAGAGGGAAAGTCAATGGGGTCCTTGTCTTTGCAAGAGCACCACCTCAGTGGAGAAGCTGTGGCTGAGCCTCTGTCAGAAACACAGGTTCCTTTGGAAGCTGTGACACAACCTTGGGTTGGATGGAGACCCTGCTCTGCTGTCTCTTTGTAAAAAAAATGTGAGGAAAATCTAAGGATGGGGGCAGCTGAATACTGCTGGGGTACCCTATTGGGACAGGAGATGGGCTAAGGGGACAAACTGCATGCCGTAGACCCTCCCACCCGGGCACAAAGGATGCAGCAGAAAACAGGCGACCTGTTACATGGTGGCTAACGGCCCCGCGACTCATGATGGAGCTGCAGCCTTACCTATGCCTTCAGGGTAGCCTTCGGGGATAGGAGGGCGCCAGTCAAATTCAGGCCAGCCCAGCACCTCGTTGGTCTTGTTGTTCTGCTGCTGAAGCCACTCGGTGACAGGGCTGAAATACTCCAGGAGGGCCCCAGCATCCATTTTATCCGTGCCAGTGAGGTCCAGCAGGATCTCCTGCCAGGACTTGGAGGAGCCAGCTTTCAACACCTGGCTGCAGAGAAGGACAAGAGCCAGCATGAGGAAGGGGATGGATAGGAGAAAAGAGGAGCCTGTATATTTGCATCCCAAGAGTTGAAAACTGTTCCTGAATGAGACATGAATCTGCAAACTGCCCCTCCAGCTGTCCCGCATATAGGAACTGAGGACTCCCCATTACATCCTCATGCATTTGTTAAGAACCTTGGAATTTGACAGGAGCTGAACACACTTTGGTGACCTCTCATCAGATGGGAGTTTGTGACGGGGATAACAGCAGAACCCACTCACCCCACCACATGTATCTTCATCCCACCTAAAAAGTTATTTTTCCCAGCCTTGTCTATAGCATTTTTTTCCCTTCCTTTCCTTCCTCCTTTCCTCCCACCCATGGTGATTCCTCCAACCTTCCTCTGCCCCCACCTGAGTTTGGTTCCAGCCTCTTTGGATGTGTAGATGTCACAGGTGTGCAGGGGACCGGTGTGGTTGGCTGCCTGGCACAGCGCCTTGTGAAACTGGAACTGGAGGATGAAGCTCACAAAGTACCTGCCGAGGAAGCCCAGGAAGGTGAGCCCAAGGACAGCTGCTGCATCCCATGGCACGGAGGGAGGCATCTGGACACACACTTCTGCTCCCTGCCACCTGTGGACGGTCTCTAAGCCCTGAGCAAAACCTATGCATCCCACTCCTTGTCCACAGAGCTGGGACCATCCCCTGGCTCTCTATCTCCCTGCCAGCACCTTCCCTACCTGATGTAGGGAGTATTCCCAGGGATGTGGTACTTTGCACCGGGGTCAAAGTTGCTTTCGTTCCTTGAAACTGGAGAGCAGATACCTTGGTACTTGGTTCTGTAAAACAACAGAGATGAGGATCATGAGCTGGAAAGGAGGCAGAAGAACCAAAGCAGGGAGCAGGAAGGGAAGGCACAGTGCTGAAGAAATCTGCACAGTTAGATGTGCTTCTATTTCCGTCCATCCATCCACAAAGCCATTTCTCCAGCCATATTAGTAGCCAATTCTTCCTTCCTTCCTTGCACACTGCCAGCTTTCATGCACCCATCTGCCCTCGGTGATGGTGCTCTACCTCAGATACCACCAGTCGTAGTTGTAACGGCTGGGGGGCGTGCGGCCATTGAACACGTTCCAGCGCCACTGGTCAATGAGGTAGCCGAAGGGCAGGAAGGCGATCTTCTCCAAGGCCATCTTCAGCAAGTAATTGATGCTGCTCTCTGTATGAAACAGAGCGGTGCTAAGGACACCAGGCTTCTTGTGAGCAAGATGCTAAGAAGATCTGGGTAAGAAAGGGACACAGCATTTCAACGCATAATTTTGCCCCCCTTGCAAAGGCTGCAAAGATCCAGGAGGTTCTCCTAGATGCAGCTGCTGCATCTAGAAAACAGGGCACTGGGCAGCTTGTCCCTTTTCACTGACTGTGGCCAAAGGAAGTGACCAGCCCTGGTGTCTCCCTCCCTTCAGCTCTCCACTATGCTGTGGCCACGTGCATGGGAATGTTTCAGATGCGCATTCCTCTAATGGTTCCTTCTTTGCACATTCACCCTGGGGACCTTGGGGTAAAGTGAATTTGCTCCCCGGAGCTGTCACAGCGCTGCAAAGGCAAGGTTGGTTTGGACACAGCTGAGGGGGGCAGTTACTAGTGTGGGGAGCACAGGGAAGGGTGGCGTCTGCTTTTCACTTCACTCCAAGGAAACATCAGTGAAGGAAGGTGGGAGAAGGAGCTGCTGGAGACCCATCTGAAACCATGCGGGCAGAGGGGTTGGCAGCACTGCCCTGGGACGCTGCTGCCTGCTTGGTGGCAGTGGGGGGGGTGGCTGGCAGGGACTGCCATGCCTTGCTGCAGTGATGCCTTGAGGTGAGGACCATCTGCTCCACTATGTTTGGGCAGCATCAGCCCAATGGTCTTGGCTGCTGCAACAGCTTCCCTGCCACTAAACCGATTTAATCACAACTCGGGAGGACCCCAGGCCCTCCTCTGCAAAGCCTGTGGCAGGAATCGGCAAGCACTTGGCTTCCTCAGCTGCCGTCTGGTTTGATGTGTTGGCTGAGAGGCTTCTGCGGGAGGGGGGGACTCCTGCCAAGCCGGGCAGTGCCCTGCGGTGACAGAACATCCTGGGTTCCGCTGCTGGCAGGCGGCAAGCGGAGCTGTCACCTGCTGCGGGTCTCCTGATGAGCGCTGCTCACTGTGCACCTGAGCTTCCAGGGCCACCTCCGCAGGGCTATGCAGGGAGCTCCTCGGCATGACATTTCTTGGTGAGGGAAAGGGGAATGCTGGCAAGGACAAAGCCGATCAAGCTCAGAGATGACGCTTTCAGGTTTGAGGCTCTGCTGGGAGTACTGGGAAAGAGAAGAGACAGGCTCCGGGAAGCCTTGCTGCTGCGCTCAGGAATGAAGAGGATGGCGCTAGGGCTGTGCGTGGTGCTGGGCATGAGGGTGTCCGTTGTAGGGACTTGCTCCCAGCCACATGGTTGGACTGAAGCCCCCTCTGGCAAAGCCCAAATCCTTCCCTGAGCCATGGGCAGCGCCCAAGCCCTCTAGACCACCCAGGGCCACGGCCACACCTGTGTCTTCGGTGACACTGCTGAGGAGCCCAATTTTCTGGAGGTGGCTGGGGGTGGAGACGGACAAGGACATGACGTCGCCGATGGCCTCGTGGAAGCCAGGGTTGGCCCCGCTGCGGAAGGAGACGGGCTGGTCCTTGTACTGCAGGTAGTACTGCACGTGGCCCATCTCGTGGTGCACCGTGAAGAGCTGCTCCATGGTGACTGTGGTGCACTGCTTGATCCTGCCGGGTGAGAAAAGCGGGTGACAGGGCCGGCTGTGTGGCCAGGATGGTGGTTCCCCAACCTGCGACCAGGGAGGGTGGTGGTCATGGGACTCTTCATGCCTCTACACACCTGAAGTCCTTGCGGTTGTAGAAGTCCCAGGCTGAGGCGTGACAAACCACATCCCGCCCATCCGCCGGCTTCTCCAGCATGGACTTCTCCCAGAACTCGGTGGGCATCTCCTTCAGCCCCAAGGAGGTGAAGAACTCCTCCGAGACCCGGAACATGTGGGTGGCATTCCAGCCCTGGATGGCAGAGCCCAGCAGGCCATGGGTTACAGCAACACAGAAGCTGCTGTAAGACCCCCGGGCGTCTCTTCTGCTACTCTCCCAAGTGCTAGCCAGCACCATGGGAATGAGGCAGTTCTACCCAAGGGCTGGGTAAGCAGTTAGAAGGGGAGGGAGTCCTGACCCTCTCACCCCGAGCAGGTGTCCTAGCGCCCAGAAATGGGGTGAACATCCCTGAGGAGCACCAGCAGTGGTGCTGGGTGGCCAGCAATGACAGTAGAGCTGATGCTCAAGAAATTCTTGGACCTATGCATGAGTGTGTGATGGTGTGGCTGCAACTCACACCTCTAAGGAGCAGCACTGGTCCTACAGCAAACTGCCTTTCCTCTCTCCCCACCATGTTCTTTTGTGTTCACTGCTGGAGGAGGAATAGGCCGTATTTCTGTGTCCCTTTCCCCTCCTAGACACAGTTTTTCTGCTGTCTCCTGTACAGACACGGAAAATTGCTGCCATCGGGCCAGGAGCAACACTATGGGCAAACCCTGACCAACATCCCTCTGGCTTGTGTCCCCATCAGGGCCAGCAGCAGGGTCCCCTCAGCATCTCACCTGCTGCACCATGGTGCTCGTGACATCAAGATTGGGCTTCTCTGGGTAGGGGATCATCATGTCATAAATGTTGTTCCACTGCTGAGCCCACATGTTGCCTGAAAACAACCAGAGCAGAAGGGTTCAGTGGGCTGGCAGCTCCCAGGATGGCGCTTGAGCCCATGTGCTAACCCAGGCCGAGGTGGAAAACAGGGCCAGTTCAGGAGAAGGAGAAACAGAGGCTTCCCCAAGGACCTGCGGCATCTGCCCCACCACGGCCTCGTGTGCGCTGTGGAACTGGGGGAGGCCTCTCCCCTTACCCAGCAGGTGAGCAGGGATGGGACCCCTCAGGTTGATGTATTTGGGGCCGTAGCGGTCGTAGAGCTTCCTCCGAACGAAGGCGTGCAGGTTGAGGTAGAGCGGCTCCAGCTGGTGGTAGAGCTGTTCCAGGTCGTCCTCGAAGGTGGGCGAGTCATACCAGGAGCGCCAGTACTCGCCCGTGTCCTTGAAATCTGCCAGGGAAGTAGCCATGGCTGTGGGCTCCAGCCTCCAGGGGTTGCATTGCTTCCCATTGCTCCTGCTCCGGGTGCTCCGGAGTGGGGATGGGGCTGTGGCTCCCTCCTGCCCCCCCAGCCCCGCTCTCACCATCCATCTGGTAGGCCTCGTTGCTCAGCTTCACAAACTCCTCGTACTTGGCCCGCAGCGGGTTGCCTGCCTCGTTGTGCCAGCCCTCCCAGGCATAGAGCAGCTTCTTGTAGTTGCGGGAGGTGGCCATGATTTCCGAGATGTCTGGAACCGAGGCAGAAAGAGTGACAGTTAGAGATCCTGGTGGGAAAGAGGGTGGCAAAACCCACAGCTGCTCTTAGGAGGTGCCAGCAACCCTGCCAGACCCTAGTGCCCCAAAACAACCACTGAACGGAGACCTTGGACCCTTCTCTTCCTGCTGTCCCACTCCAAGTCGGCACCTGGAGACCTAGACAAACTCAGGGTCCCCAGCAGAGCTGGAAGGTGCTCACAGGAGCACAGGTGATGCCTGGAGAGCTCTGGCAGCCTGCGGGGACAGGGAGCATACCTGGCTCGAGCTCCCAGCAGGTCCCGTTGGCCTGGCACACCTTGGCCGTGGAGTAGATCTTATCCATGTCGCTCAGGATGGTGTTGTACTGGGGGGAGAGACAGGCTGAGACTGTTTATCTTAGGAGGCAAAAAAGAACAACAGCAGGAGAAGGAGGGGATTCACTTCTGTGAGCTTCAATAGCCACAAACAATAGCAACAGGAGGTTTCCTGGAGCCGGCCCCGGGAGCCCATTCCCAGGGAAGGAAATTCCTCACGGCCAAGCTCCCTCCCCAGCCCGTGGTGCATCGTGAGCCGATGCCGCTGGTTATCTAGCAGGGATGGGTTTCCTGGAAGGAACCGGGGCCGACGCCGCTCTGGAGAGCGTTATATCACCATGATCTGATCCGGGGCAGTGGCGTGGGAGACTCCAGCCTTCCCAGTCGGGCTCTTGCTGCTGGTGGCAGCTCCCAGCTCTATCTGCTTGCAGGATGGGGCTTGGGAGCCAATGCCCCCTGGCTCTCCCCACCCTGTGTCCATCAGGCTCAAAAAGCCCTTTCCAAAGCGACAGGGGATTTTGCGAGCCAGCTGGTTCCAGAGAATGCCCAAGACATTGGGCATCGTGTGAGCAGGAAACCTCAGTCCCTCACTCGCAGGTAGCTTGGGGGCTGATGTTACAGGCACAGCGGGACACCTGGAGACCCAGCACCACATAGACAGGGGACCCCAACCCTGGTCCTCTTCCCGTGTCCCCCGTGTGGGGACATGGGCATTGGTCAAGAAAAACCTCCTGAATGAAACAGAGGATCCCCCAGGCCAGAAAAGAGGCCTGGAGACCTTGAGAAAGGCACCTGCAACAAGGATGCAACCAGGATGCCCATGTGCCCACAGCCTGAGGCTTCCTCCAAGCCCCCCACCATAACCGTGCCCGTTTCCCTACCTGCTCTCTCTTCTCCAGGGGCAGGTTGGAGGGTCCCAGGGTCTGGATGGAGCCGATGATCTTCCTTAGCTCCAGGTCACTGAAGTTGCTCCAGATCTTGCTGTAGAGCTCCTTGGCTTTCTTGCCCCAGACCTCAGTGAAGTTCTGCTCCTCCAGGGAAGCCTCCACCTGAGAGGCAAGAGGGGACGTGGAAGGGATGGAGCTGCAGCGGAGCCGGCCCCACGCTGGGGTGGCCCCGGGGACGCTGAGCACCGGGAGCACCCCGTGTCATCCCCGCAGCGCCATCGCAGACGCAGGACATGGTGCAGAAGGAAGGGGAGGTGGCAGCCAGATTTCGGGCCGCGAGGGCTCGTTGGAGGCAGGAGGTGGCTCACGTGGGCGCACACAAGCGCTTGGTGAGGTGGCCGGGCGCAGGCGCCACCCGACACGGAGCCGTCACCAGCGTCTGCGCAAGGCCGGAGGGTGCGAGTCGGCGGGCAGGGCCCTGCGCCCTGACGCTTATGCAAAGAGACATCGTCTTGCAGCCCCGCGCGCCCGGCGCGCGGCTGCGCGCACGGCGAGGCTATTTAAAGCCCTTGTGGAGGCGGCTCCGGGCTGGTCTTGCTCCAGCTGGGATGTGGATGCTGGAAGACGAGCAGAGCTGTGGCCCGGCAGGACACCGCGGGCTGCCAGCGTGCAGCACCCCCAGGCAACGGCGGGACTTGCACTATGAGCGGGATCCATCCTGTGCCATATAAGCACCCAGATTTGGCTTCATTTTGCAGCAAGGGCCCCGGGCACCCGCTCGCAGCTCCCAAATGCTGCCCGCAGCTTCAGAGACTCTGCCCTTCCCGGCTCCCTTCCCAGGACCGCAGGTCCGCAGGGAGCAACCCCGGCCTCCGGCGCCACGGGGGTTGTTTAACCAGCTGGGATTGTGGCCGTGGTTTCATCCCGGCCCCGCGCTGGGCGAGCGGCCGCGTCCCAGCCCCGGACGGAGGCGAGAGGGGGGTGCAGACACACAAGGTGCCCGTTCATTGCAGCGGCTCCCGCGCCGTGATTTATGGAGCTCATTAGCCACTCGTGCTGGTCTCCAACAAGCCGGGGCTGTTCCAGTTTAATCTCTGCCCTCCCCTGGGCGGCAGTGGGGAGGGAGGGGATGTGCAGCCCAATGAGGCCTGTGGCCACCTCCGGCCTCCGGCACGCAGCCTCCCGGAGGCTCCCGGGCTGCAGGGATGGACCCGGGCTGGTGGGGGCACCTCGCTGAAGGCAGCAGGACGGGTCAACAGTGCCCTAAGTGGCAGTGACGGCGCTGGGTGTCACATGGGCCCGTGACTGGTGCTGGGTGCAGGGAGATGCTCCTGCTGACCTGCGAGTGCCGCCTCCGTAGGAGCTCAAAGGTCCCCAGTGCCACCTTCACCCAGGGCGCCTGCAGCCCCGGGGCACCCGGCTCTGCCCAGCCTGGCAGCACTTTGCTCTGCACGCGTAAAAACCCCGTGGAGAGGAAGGCCAACACGTGGGCCAAAGTCCAGCTGGCCCCGCGTCTCCGGCACCAGTCCTGCTGGCCCACCCAGAGAAAGGGAGAATCCAGCAGGACCAGGCTTGACCAAAGGCTGCTCTGCCCGGCGTCCTGCCAGGATGCTCCAAACTGGGACTTTTGGATCTCCCTGTCTGCCCTCCAGACCTGGGAGCTGCTCGGAGGGAGCAGGACTGGTGCCGAAAGCGACTCCCTGCTTTTTTCTATCCAGCGCTTACTAGCAGTGGAGCGGGGGGCAGCTGAGCCCTGGCAGTGCCCCCAGGGAAAGGGCGCTGGGAGAGCCCCACGTGTCTCCGCTGGCCCCGTTGCAACATCCTGAGCGCAGGCACTGGGCAGCAGCCCAGGCGTCGCGTCAGCGCGCCGAGCGCGGCCAAGGGTGTGGGGGCACGCTCCGGAGCCGGCGGGTCCATCCCATGGGAATGCTGGTTCCCATCCTGTGCCGGGGCATGCGAGGATGTCCCTGTCACCCTTCCCACTGGGGCTGCGCGTCGGCTCCGCGCTGGGCGCTGCGGCGCCCTTGCACGCTGGCTGCGCCCGCGCTCAGCGCTCTGCCCGGCTCCGGGAGGGCACTCGGGATGCGGCGGGGCAGGATGCGGGCAGAGGCAGTGGATGCGGATGCAGCGGCGCGTGGCAGGATGCCAGGGGGACTTGGGGACAGAGTGGCCGGTGGGGGGGGGACGACACTTCAGCATAGCACCCTCTTGCCCCATCCCACGGGATGCTCCGTGCTGCATCCGTCAGCTCCCCACGGTGCCCCCCAACCGCGGGGGGGCCACCACCCACCTGCAGGGCCGCGTTGGCCGCCGTCAGGTCCGTGTAGTAATTCCAGCTGGCCGAGACGCTGGAGAAGAGCACGGCCTCGGCGCTGCTGTTGTAGGCGCTGGCGAAGAGCGCGGCGCCGGCCTCGCTGGCCTCGGCCTCGGGGG
>VZSV01000245.1:852963-907164 GCA_013398735.1 Nothocercus julius | reverse complement strand
GGCAGTGGCTCCTGGGCTTCGGGCTCTTCGTGTTCCCCGGCGCGGGCTCGGCGCTGCGCGGCCGCTACCGGCCCCTGCACGTGTTCGGCGGCGTGGCCTTGCTGGCGCTCTCGGTGGCCACGTCCCTGCTGGGCATCACCGAGATGCTGCTCTTCCACATCAGGTGGGTGCCCCGGGGAGCCGCCGCCCTGCTCCCGGCGGCGGGGCCATCGCCACACCAGGGAGGTGGCCCTGGGGCCGCCAGCCTGCCCGGCCCTGCTGGTGGGGACAGCACGTGTGGCCAAGGCGGGGACCGGGGCGAGGGCTCAGCTTGCTGGGCACCGCGGGCCGAGAGCAGGGCACAACCGGGGGGGACGCGGCACAGCCGGCCGGGGGACAGGGCGCCACGGGATGGGGACAGGACACGCTGGCCAGAGGATGCACTGGGCCGGTCCCCGTTTCCCCCCAGAGGAGGAGCTCCCCTGCACCCAAAACCAGTCCCCATCCGTCACCCTCTTCCAGGGGAAAGGGACCGTGTCCAGGGCTCCATCCCGGTGACCGCCAGGGCAGGGATGTCCCTCCAGCCCCGGCTCCAGCACTGCCCCCCGCCCCTGCAGGGACACCTACAGCAAGTCTGCGCCCGAGGGCGTCCTGGCCAACGCGCTGGGGCTGCTGCTCGTGGCCTTCGGGCTGCTCGTGGGCTACATCGTGACGCGCGACGACTGGAGGCGCCCGCCGCTGCCCGAGGAGCTGGCGCTCTCCATGGACTTCAAGACCCTCACGGAGGGCGAGAGCCCCAGCGGCAGCCAGTGATGCCCGCGGGCGCCGTGGGACCCTCCCCGCGCAGCCCGGCTCCGCTCCCGGCGCGGGGGCTCTGCCGGGCTCGCCGACGGCAGCACAAGGACCTGCTCGCCAGTGCAGCGCTGGCCCGAGCACGCAGCGTCACTTGGCCTTGTCGCTCCTCGCTCTGCCCCTTCACAGCTTCGCAGCCGCCAACGATCCCTCCCTGCCCGGGGGAAGAGCCTCTCCCTGCGTAAAGGCCGGGGCTGGATCCTTCCCTGCTCTGCAGCAGCCTGGGCCTTGCCCGGCAGCCCCGCTCCTACCTCCCGGCCCTGGTGCTCCTGTCTGCCAAGAGCCTTGGAGCCATCAGTGGCTTTTTCCTGAAAAAAGGTCCTTTCTCCTTTCAGGATGACTCGGGCTGAGTCACCGGCATCGCTGGAGGGGAGGGGGGAGGAAACACCGTGAGTTTCCCAAGACCATGCTCGCCTCGCCGACGGAAATCGCAGGCCAGGCTGTCCCGAGGGGCTGCTCCCTGCTGCAGGTCCCTGCGCTCCGGCAGCAGCCGCTCCCCGAGCTGGATCCGCTGAGCGCCCCGGCCCCCGCAGGACACCTGCCTGGAAAAGGAAAGAGAGAAACCCACCTGCCAGGGTCCATTTGCGTTTCCTCACGCCAAAGAGCAGATCTGATGTTTACACTCGCCGGAGTTTTTCTACTCATGGTTTTTAACCCGCCGTGCTCAAGCAGCCGCGTGTCAGGGCGGCTGCACCCCAGAGGGATCGTGGGCGGCTCGACGCAAGGAAAGGGGCTGTGCAATGTTACTGCCTTAACGCTTGAAACGGTCTCCTCTCCCGTGCCACGTGTCGTTTGCTTAGCGGATGCTCCCGACCTAATAAATATTTGCAGCTAAACTTGACCCTGCTCCACTCTGTGCTCCCCAGCTCCGCGTTGCGCGCGATTTTCTCCACCGCATGCAGCTACTGACCCGCTCACCCTCCCCCTGCCGTTAAGGCCGAGCTGCTGTTTGAGCCGGGCTGCTCTAGTCTGGGCTCTCCTAGAAAAAAAATGATCCTAAAAGGAGAAAAAAAAAAAAGGATTTGCACCCTTCTTGTCCCCACACTTGATGGCTGCCCCATCCCAGCGCGATGTGCGGTGGCATCTCTGCAAATCCCAAGGGACGGCGGCCCTGGAACTGCCGCAGGGGTAAGAAGGCCACTCCGGACTCTGTGTCCAAGTGTTAACCATTTATAAATAAGTACATTTTTTGTTTTTTTGTTTTTTTTTTTCATACATACAGTTTTCATTGTACAGATTACAATCTGTATACAGTGGGGCGGGGGGAAATGCATTCTTTTTGGAACTTTTCACATCTATCTCACAGCTCACATGTACAGACAAGAAAACTCTGCTCAAGCAAATACAGCAAAGGAAAAAAAAATATTTTGTCTCCTTTCCTTATACACGAGAGGCAAAGGCCTCGGCTGGGCGCAGGGGCCGCTCCTCCCGCCGCGCGACGCCACGACCGCGTGGTGCTCGATATATCAGTAGAGAACAGAACATGCATTGAATAATATACTGTACAGAGAAAAGTCCTTTACATCGGAGTTATAGAAAAGCTAACGGAAAAGTTAAGTGTCTTAAAGGTCTTCCCAGCAAGTGTCTTGAAGGGTGGCCACCAGGCAGGACAACTCACAGAGTGGGAGTGCTGGACACACTGACACGGGTCCTCGCGGACGTGAAGACAGGACGGACAAGACGTCGGGAAGCGACACGATGGCAAAGGGAAGGCTCGGCCAGCGACCCCGCAGCGCCGGCAGAGTCCACGTGAGGCTCTCGCGGGACGGACGGGACGCGCGGCGCTGCTCGGAGCGCGGCGCCCGGCGAGGGGAAGCCGCTGCATCCCTGCGCCGGAGGCTCTATCCACCCTTCCCTTCCCCAAGCACCCCCGGCAGCCAGAGTCCTTGCAGTGTGCCGGAGGGAAGGATACGGCGGCGGCGCTCGGTGGCCCGGCGCCGTCACGGGTGCCTCGGGTCCAGCGGGTTTTCCTGCGTCGGCCGCGAGATGCGGCTGCCGTCGGGAGCGGGGACGCCGAGCAGATCGTGCTAAATGGTTGAGCCCTTAGTGGTTTGTGTTAGAAAAAGAGTTTGAACGCCAAAATCCAGCAGCTATCCGAACGACGCCGGGAGGAAAAACGACAACAAAAATACAGCCGAGCGGCTCCCGCTGTTGTGCTTGTGTCCCCGGCAGCCCGTCGTGCTGCGTCGCTCCGGCTCGCGCCCCTTACCCCGAGCCCTTAGTTTAACCATGCAGCCCGCGAGACCACGCGCTCCGTCGGGAATCGCTCCGATTCCCAATGGATGCATCCCTATGCCAGCTGCCAGCGGAGCCCCAAGGCCCCACGGACACGGCACAGTTGGCACTTGGGTTTGAGCTCCGCTCAGACCCTGGGGACACCGTCATCCTTGCGTTGCTGGGGGGGCAGGTTTAGGGCAGTATCCGGCAGCCCCCCATTCCCGGCGCGTGGGACCTAACCCTGGTTACGGCTCCGGCAGTCGCGAGAGGCGCCTGGCAGTGGTCGCACTCACCAAGCAGTTTTCTTTACAGCCGTGAAGGAAAAGGAAAAAAGAAAAAAGAGGAGAAACTGAAAAGATCTGGGGGCTCCGCTGAGCCCTGCTGCAGCCCCCTAGTGCTCCGACAGCCACCAAAGCCCCTTTCCGAAGCCCATCGATGCCGTTCCTAACCCGACCGGCTCCAATGCTGGGTCCTTGGGGGTCCTTCCAGCCGGGGGGAGAAACGAGGAGCATCGGCGGCACGATGCCGGCGGAGAGCGCGCGCCCCGGCGCGGGGTACGAGGGACATCTGCTGGGGGGTTCGCTAAAATGCACCTTAAACACGGCATCGCCGGCCGAACCAGCCCGACGCAGCGGGCCGGGGGGGTCAAGCAGCTCTGCGAGGGACCTTCCTTCCCAAGCCGGCGGTGACTGTCACCGATGGGGCCTCAGCTCTCCCTAAGAAAATTGCTGGGGAAGCGCTTTAAAAATCACTGCAAATAACTCTGTGGTTAAAAATTGCTCTGTCTTTTGATGCTTATATACAGGAGTCAGTTTTTGTGCTATAAACGTGGTGATTCATTGCTTCATTTCTTCTCTCTTTTTTTCCTTTTTTCCTCTTTTTCTTTTTTTTTTTTTTGAAAAATACACTAAGCGACAAGAGCTGCTTTGCTATTTTCTAATGAAGACACTACTCACGCTTAAATATCCAGTATTTATCATAGTAACAAATCCAAACAGTAAAGTGCACCCATGTACAGAGAGAACGGATGGAAAACCATTAGTGCAATCCTGTGAAAATGCGACACGTGGGAGCGTGAAAATAACCCCCCCTGCCCGCTGCAGCGGTTAAGCGCTGCTTCGTCTCGGCATGGGCGTCAACGGGGAGCCGTTCTGAGTTGGTTTTTTTTTCCCTTGGGATATCAAACCCGAAGCCATGGGCAGGGGACACTTCTGCTGCGGGCAGGGGACATTTCTGCAGGGCAGCAAAGCCCGGGCAGCTCTTACAGCAGCGACCTCCTCGCCCACCGGCGCCTCGAGGCTGCAGCTTCAGCCTATAAAATAAGACTGGGGCTGAACTGGGTTATTTTGGCTTTTTAAAGAAGCAGCTAAAGGCGGAAAAACCCACCGATTCCTTTGGAAAAGCGGAGGGACAGGAGGCTCCGCACAGGCACCGCTGCTGCTCCGCACCCACGGACAGGCTGATAAAGCAGAACACGCTACTTAAAAAAGAGAGGAAGCCAAAAAAAGCCATCACATCCTTTTCAAGGAGAAAAACAGCACATGCACCTGTCTCGTTCCTTGCAGCCATCGTGCCTGAAGTTACTCCCAGTTTCCAACCCGCTTTGCACACCCCTGCAATAAAGCAAAGGGTCAGGACGGTGTCGCCCCGCAAGAAAGGAACTGCCAACCCTAATACAACCACCAGCTTGGGGAAATACAGAAAAAGAGCCAAAGGGGCATGAGAATCTCCGAAGCCCACGGAGGCAAAACCGTCCCCATTACCCAAGGGTGCCTCTGAGGCATCTCCGAAACATGAGCACCAAGGTTACGTGTGTCCCGGTCCGAGCAAATTAGGCAGCGGGATCGCAACGAGAGGAGCCAAAAGAAAGCCAAAGAAAGCAAGAGAAAAAGCTCAACCATAGCCAGGGGTTGCTTAGAGCTTTGGGCCAAACCCTTCGCTGGTGTAAATCAACGTAGCTGCACTGGAGTCCCGCGGGGCTGGACCCTTCCATTTGGCTTTTCCATCTACTTCTAGATTCACGTAGCCCTTTGGAAACACTGAGATAATCGCTCCTCTCGCTCTTGCTCTTAAGGTCGCATAGGAATGAGATTCAGCATTGGACAACAGGCACTATTTTGCTTTAAAACAAGCTACAGGATGAACGCTCTGCCCCTCCATCCCCGGCTCGTCGGATTGTTTGCCTTCGGCAATGGAAAAAGGCAGATTGCAGAACGGCAAGCTGAGAAGAACCGAAGCATCCATAAAGAAAGTCCCGCCACCCTCCCATAAAATCCCAGAGAATAATGGGGAAAAATACGTAAAAAGGGTTTCAGAAGGGTCCTATGCTTTTCATACTGCCTCGATGTGATTTGCTTAGAAGGAAAAGGAAAAACCAGCAACAACAAAAAAGACAAACCCAAGAAAACATCCTGAAACGGATTGCATAAATAAATTATAAATATCTCTTTTTTAACTACAGGTCCTTAAAGAGGAAAACATCATCTCTAATGTCTACAGGTGAGGAACATGGCCATGGCTTCCCAAAATTTCAGGAACAGATCTTGCAGCTCTAAGGAAACAGGTGCTCCCCAGCCACGCTATGGCCCGGGAGGGACACAAGCTCCGCTGATGTGTCTGCTCGGACCCTTCCTATCTCACATCATGTTAGACATCCCCATTCAAAAAAAAACTCCAAAATGCCCAAAACTGCAGTTTTCCTCCTCAAATGCAATTCCCTATTTGGATTTTTTTTTCATTGCAAGCAAAAAAATAAAAAAGGGAATAAAAAGGAAAACCCCAAGGTTAAACCATGCTGGTGAAAGCGCGGTGCTGTGTGGGAGGTGCAGTCTGGGCTGTCACGATCCCGTTTTGCAGAACGCACGGGAGGCTCCCAGCCCCATCCCTTGGATACTCAATATGCACAGGGAGGGGCAGCTTTAATCCCTCTGGATTGGAGGGATTTCCGGATTTCCTCGCATGGAAACGCCCTAGAGGAAATCGCTCAGTGCCAGGGCGCTCGGAAACGCAGCTCGCAAAGCAGCGAAGCATCCAGCGCTCCCCACCCCGCCTGGCGGGCGGCACCGCCAACGAACCCACGGCCACAGCTCGGATTAAACTCCTCTCCACCCGACAGAACTCCTTGGGATGAAAACCACATCGCGCCCTCCGGAAAATCAGCTCTTGCTGGGCAAAGCGAGCGGCACAGGGAACCAGCGGCTCCCTGCTCTCTTTCCAACATGGAATTTTCATCGGAATGGTGTAAGAGCTCATTGAGACAAAAGAAACTAATTTAGAGCAAACGTGACTGTCTCTTGAAAAGAGCTGGTTACCTCCCACTGTGGAGGGGATGGTTCTCGCCTACCCCACACCGTGTGCTAAAATATCCTGGTTGACAGCTGAAAACCGTGAGGGAACTTGCTTTGAGTTGGGCAAATGGTACCGGCTCGTCTGATGGTGGCTTCACAGTCAGCTGGGTGACAAGAGGGCTGGAGCACGTGCATGGCTGTCTGACCACCGCACAAAGTACCGGAGAAACTTGGTCATGTAGCTACCAAAGAGAAATAAAAATAATAAGAGGAATATGCATGGAACTCAAGCTTGAAAGTGTGTGCTGCAAACACAAGGATCTTACTCCAACAAGCGTCTTTCACACATTAGACTCCACAAATGGTCTCTTTGGTTTGATTGGGGATGTCTGCCCTTGTCTAGAGTCCCTGGAGAGCTGCCTGTACAGGTTGTCCTGGTAGGCCTGTGCAACAGGCAGTGTCCTAGCCACCTTAACATCTGGATACGAGGAGGCTTGGGTGACTCTCTCCAAGAGGTCTCCCCGGGACCCATTGGCTAGCATCCCATGGGGGCTGTAATAGTCTTCCTCTAGCAAATGGCCATTCTGTGCATTGTTGGTTTTGTTATAAAAGGCAATGTTGCTGATTGAAGAAGGCGGGCTAAATGATTCTGGCTGGGGGAGGTTGCCAGGAGATGTAGGACTAATAACACTATCCACTGATGACACAGCCCAGGTCCGGTTCTGTTGATGGAGATGGGGGTACTGCTGAGTCCGAGCGGTTTTATCTATGATTCCCATGAACGGCGTGGTCCGGGAACGGGCTGGCTCACTGGGGTAACCCCCCTGAGTTGGAGAGACTGGAGAAAGTTCATCGCATGATCTGTCATAAGCTGGCTTGAGAGGAATCTCCATTTGCTGAATAGAAGCAGAAGGGCGGAAGTTAGGAGTCAGGTTGGAGGTGGATGAAATGCTATTGCTGGAAGGAGAGAATCTGAGGCCAACGCTTTGAGAATGAAGCAGCGGTCTTGGAGTTGGTGGGTGAGGCTTGATTTCACTGGGATTAACCGTAATGGGCCTCCTTATAAGATGAGACACATCTGGAGAGCCCAGCTGCCCGGAGGGAAGGGAAGAACGTTCCAGGTCAAGCTTCGAGTGACAGACTGGATAGTAGGAAGCTGACTGACTGCGTCCGATCTGAGGCGTTTGGCTGTATCTCATCCCACCCCTGTATGCCGAGGACGGCCGCTGTGGAAGATCTTCTTTAGCTAGACCTCCATGCTGACAAATTGCTCCCGCACTGAGACTTGCCTGAACGTGCTGCACCGGTCTGCTGTCACCTACGATTCCACCGATCGAGCCTTGGTAGACCAACCTGCTCTGACTAACCCCCATCTCCCCTGACGGCGACTGGTATTTGCTGGCCATCGAGTGGGCAACTTGGCTGTAAGCACCGGTTGGAATTACAGTACTCGAGTGCACTGCGGAGCTGGGCTGGTTGCTTCTCACAATCTGCGCCTTAGCCGGCTGCAGCCTCAGCCCTTGCTGGGGCACCGCAACGGGAAGCTGGGGCATCTGGAAAGACCGCTGCGTCATTTTGGATAACGGAGACTTTGGTCTACCAGGGAGTTGACTGACACCACTAGGTTCTTGCTGATAACGAACCGGGGAACCAGACTGGGACCTATAAACACTCATGCTTTCTGCAGGGGGGCTGGCGCGGTACTGAGGACCTCTGCGCAGCGGGGAAGGCGGTGGACTTTGATACTCTTTCCCTTGACTTCCAACAGGAGGTGGACTGAAGCGGTAAGAGGAGCCCTGGTGAGCAGGGGAAGTGTGTGGAGGACTAGGTCTGTAATGAGAGTTCTGGTGTGTCGGAGACAGAGCAGGAGACGTAGACTGGTATCCTTGCCTAGTTGGCGAACCCACTGAGCTATTGGACCTGAAGTCAAAGACCTGATGAGAGCCAAGAGGTGAGCCAGAAATATAGGCCGAGTCCCTGTGAGCTGGGGATGGCGGTGGGCTCTGGATGACGGGTAGCCCTTGGTTTGGCCTTGACTCTGTCTGCAAGCCAATGGACACGTTTTCTACGTCCTGCTCAAGGTACTCCTCCTCAAAGAGGTCTTGCACGGAATAGAGCTCTTCGTGCTGGGCTTCGGGTTCGGGCTCCACTGGCAGAGGTGGCTGCTGCTGCTGCTGCTGCACCTGCCTGCACTCCTCTTCCACCCGCATGAGCAGCCGCTGGATCTCACGGTTGTTCGGACACAGCTTGATGGCCTCGTTGAGGTCCTCCAGGGCTGCTGAAAACTGCCTGCTTGACAAAGGGACAGAAACGAGAACGGAAATTACTCGGGATTTGAACGGAGCTGTTCTCAGAGACCAGGGGCTCGTCTGCTTTGCTGAGGGCAAAGGCTGCGAGTGCTACAGCTGGCCCGAGCTTGGCCTCCCGTGGGGTTATTTTGTACTGTGGCCGTTCTGGGCAAGAGGGAAACGTGTTCCCAGGACGGCCCAGCCCAGCAGGAAGACCCATCCTCTGCTTTTTTTTCCCCTGGATATGAGTGAAGGGGAGACCAAAGCATGGGTAGCCAGGAGCCAAGCTCCTCTGAGCTGCCAACAAGCGCAGCTTTGATGGAGCCAGTGAAAATTTAGCTGCCCCTGCCTGATGCCAAGACCGTCCAGTGGCAGGGCTGGCTCTGCACCTCGGGGGGCCCATGGGCCGGCACCGGAGGCCAGGCCGTGTCTCCCATCCCGCGCCGTGTTCGCCTGACCTCGTCCAAGGAGGAGCCCGTCAGGGACCCGCAAGGGCCAGGGCAGGGGGCTCTGCAAGGCCTGGGAGGAGTTGAAGGGAGCCGGGGATGCAGGGAGGGGGGTTGTCATTTACAGGGTCACTGTTTGCTTTTGAGCACAACGATCTATTTTAGCGTGATTGCGAGCTGGGGAACGATCCCCACCTTGGTCTGAACATGCATCCACCCCTGTTCACTGCCCTGCCATAGAGAGGGAAATTCTCCAGCATCTCCCAACAGCAGTCTCTGCTTTGGCAAGACCCGCTAAAAAACAAGGAGAAAAAGTTTTTTGCCCCTAGACTGTGATGACCTTAGAGGGCCTAATGTGCACAAACCAGGGAAAACAATAAGAAAAGCCAAAGTGACGATGGTTTCTGTTGGAGAGACTAGGAGAGACAAGGACGTTTGTACGTGGGGAAAGCTGATGCCACTGGAAGGCAACCAAGTTCTTACGCTTCTTTAAAAGCATTTCGGAAGCGGTGGAGAGCAAACCACTAAAGGACGGGTAAAATTGGCATGGTTCAGCTAGCGGGACTTCTCTCCAGAACACGTCACGGCTTCACCTCCCACATCAAGGCCTGGCTGGACCAGATGGTGCAGCATGGAGGGGCAAACTGCGGTGGTGTCTACTGAGCCCTGAGGCCACTCAGGTGGAGTTTACAGGCCACTGGCTCTGCTGGTTCTCTGCACTGCTGTGCAAGACACTGTGGCTCCCACTTAAAACTGAGATTTGTGCAATGACAGCGTGCCAAAACCTTGAGTGCATGGCTCAAAAGCAAGCCCTCCTGCTCACACATGAATGGTGCTGGTAGGTTTTGAAAAGAATCTAGTCTCACATCTTTTTAGTCTTCTGACTAAAAAGTCAGAAAGGTCAACAAGGGAATCCTCCAGGCTCCATTTGAGATGCACTGAGATCTCCGCACTGCATCTCTCTAATAGTTGGAGTGCCCTGGGCACATGCTCTTGCTGAAAGCAAAGCAGCTGACTTGCTGAAAGCAAAGCAGCACAGTCACTGCACGATCAGTCCGCAGCTGCTGCCTTGCAAGAAGCGCAGTAGGATGGGGAGATTCATAGATTTTTAAGGCCAGAAGAGACCACCATGATGAACATGAGTCTGCTCTCTTGCATAACAACAGGCCACAGGGCTTCCATGAATCACACTTTGCTTCAGGTCCAAGCTGAGGTTGAGCTACAGTGCATTTTTTGGATAACACCCAATGTGGGCGTAAAGATTTCCCATGTAGTGAGGTGCTCAGACCGAGTTCAACTAAGAGGAATTTCTCAAAACATTTGCCTTCAGCTGCGCTCCAGAAATTACCAAATGAGGTGGGGTGTTACTTTGGAGATGTAGGTTTTTTTCGAAACCACATTAATGCATGTTCCTTCGCCATTTCTTCACATGGGGACGGTTTTGCATGGTGAATGCCTACATCGGGGTGGCTCGAAGAGAACAGCCCCTCTCAACTTATCTCTCTCTCTCTCTCCTCACCTGCTGCTGCGTTTGGCCCTTGCTCTTGCATAGTAAGCTTCATAAGATTTCGGTTTCAGCTCCAGTGCTTTAGTAGCAAATTCCTCCGCCATTCCAAAATCCTGTCATTACAATAGGTGGGTAGGTAAGTAATTGAATAGATATAAATATAAAAAAAGATATAAACAACTTGGGAAAAAAACAAACTTACATTGGACTTTTTTTTTCTCCCCTGCATGTAAACTGGGAAATCTTGATGGTATGTTTTACAAGGATTTAGCATCATTTATAGCTAAGACAGCTGCAATGGTGTGTCCTCTCGTAATGCCAATGCTGTGTCACATTCAGTGGGGACCAGGGTCCCCTTTACTTAGCCTGGCTCCATTCTCAGTGCCTGTGTCCCCACCAAGTGCATGCAAGCCCTGGCCAGTCCTGCAGCCTTGAGGAAACACCTGGTCTCACAGAGGCTGGAATGTGATCTCATGAAGGATTTTTCAACAGTTAAAAGCAATTGGAAGCCTTTCCCACGCCTCCTGCTCCCCACTCTGTGAAAGTCTGTGAAACACTCTGAAGGGATTGAATAAACCTGTGTGTGAAAGAAGGGGCTACAGATACATCAGTAACTGCAACCAGGGGGAAGGTAACACCATGGCGTGGAGACTGATTTGGGGATTCTGAGCGCCAACACCATGAGATCACACCATAGCAGCCATCCACAAGCAAGGAAGGCCATTTGTGTCTTAATGAGACCCAGGGGGAGCTGGGTGGAGGCCAGGTAGTCCCCAAAATGCACGAGGCCACAGTACTGGCTTTGCTCCTGTCTGTTGTTATTTTGGTTTTATTCTCAGGCATGTGCCAGAATCTGCTATTCTGCAGTTTCATAACATTTAGGTTTTGAATATACAAGAACTTACAGAAAGAACACTCCAAGCACAGCTTTAAGGCATTCACTTGGGTTTCTATGTTCAGTAGCAGTTACCGAGGTATTTTCTAACAGATTAAGCTGGGAATGTGGTCACGAGGTAGGTACCTTACAGACTAACCTATATGTACAAAAGCTGCAGAGTAATTACAACTCCCTGAAACTTCCTATCACAATATCTGCCATTGCCCATTAATAGTTAGCTGAAAATTTTGCCCTTAAAGCGCAGGCTAAGCAGTGAGTTGGTTGGTTCAAAGAGAAGGTCCCCATCTTTCAAAGCTCTCTAGTGCTCGCTCCCCAGCGTTACCAT
The DNA here is from genome assembly GCA_013398735.1 of Nothocercus julius. Classification (NCBI taxonomy): domain Eukaryota; kingdom Metazoa; phylum Chordata; class Aves; order Tinamiformes; family Tinamidae; genus Nothocercus; species Nothocercus julius. The sequence continues at coordinate 895,365 of VZSV01000245.1, read as the reverse complement.
TTTGCTCCCATTGCTTTTCACCTGCCTCCTCCAGCGCTTAAAGAAATGCAGATGTCACCAAATCCTTTCCCTGCTGCCGAGAAAGAGGGAGGTGACACTTGGCTGGTGGAAGAACTAAAGTGCTGCAAAAGTTTGTCGCTAGATGCTGCTAGATCAGAGCAGAGTGACAGCGCCGTGGCAGCTCTGGGAGGAGAGGGAGGATGTGGGGGTGTTTCTGCATGACTCACTGCCCCGGGGAAGCACTAGCCCCCTAAGCATATGCTCTTTCGTTTTAAATCAATTAGTATTCACAGGAGCACATCTCCTGGCTCCTCCCTCACCACTGCCCTAGAAATCAGAAAAATGCCTCCGCCTCCAATTCACACCATCATCAAAAGGGAGCAATCAAAAATTCATTGCTATGTTTATAGCTTCCCGAATTTTTAATAGTCAGAAATGAATATTAAATCATTACTTTACTGCTTTGGAATTATAAAATGTCAGTGCTCTGTGAAGGACAACCAGGTTACAGAGAGGAGAGACCTCAGAGGCCGGAGCACAGCTACAGGAGAGACACGTCCCTGCGGACAGGTGGGAAGGTGGCACCTTGCTCTTAAGGCCATGAAGAACGGGGGGACTTACGTTCATTTTCCTTCGACATCGGGAGAGGTTGAGCAGGAGCGACACCTTGAGCTCCCGGAAGGTTTTCAGATCTTCTCCAAACCCTTCCCTGGGGAATTTTTTCAGGGCATACTGGTAGCGCTGGGCAGCCTCCTTCACTTTGCCTTTCTAATAGAGGGAGAAGAACATCAACACAAACCCCTCCGATGAGCTCACTGCACTGCCGAAAAGTCACTCACCAGCCCCACGAGTGTTTTGGGTGGTTAGGGTAACATGACTTCACTATTTAGCTCTGTTCTAGAAAGGAAAGCCAGAACATTTGATCAAGGGAACAATTCAGGAAATGCAGATGCCTTCTGCAAGATGAGATCTCCCACTTCACCAAGTTTGCAAGCTAGAGCAGGAAACACAGCAGAAACTGTTTTACGTTAACTTGATACAGCCCCATCTGTTCTCTGGTTACGTGGTCTTTGGAGCTCAGTTGCAAGAAGACACATGAACACAACCCCTTTGGAGCCCACGACTTCTGGAGGACATCGTCCACCCTTCCCACAGCAATGTGCCACCTTGGCAGCATTTAGATATGAAGAACTGGGCTTTGGGTGGACTTCCTGGGGTTCAGAGAAGCCTCTGTGATAGCTAGGATCAACTTCATGTGCTCTGAAGTTGGACAAATGGATTGGGATTCATCTCCACAGACTTAAGGTGTCTAAAAATGAGGTGCCTGCATCTAAGCCTGTCAAATGGGTTCCTTTTATAGTTATTGGGACGCAACAGTCACCTTCAAAGGGTGACTCACCCTCGCTATTTTGGGCACCTCTTTTGGGGATGGGATGATTTGCGTCCTGAAGGGGAGCAGCCGTGGCAGGGAGGCTGAAAGAAAGAGGGCAAAGCAGGATCTAGGACACATGCTACTCATGATGACCGAGACATAAATTTTGCAGCTACTAATAGTAAGCTTTAAAACCTTTTAGCCTCAGGTTTCTCAGCTGTATCGTATATCCCTGGCAGATCCCTCCAGTTACAATGCCAGCTCTGCATATTTTCTGCCTCGCCCTTGGAGGCTAACAGTGAATCACTGTTGTACTTGCACATTTTTCGTGTGTGTGCAAATCTCCAGGTTTTAAAGATCAGCTTAAAATAAACATAGAGCAAGAAAGGCACTCCGGCTGGAAGGGTGGAATGTCCTCTCAGGGGCTTAAGGACACAACATAAAGCCATCCCTGTCCTGACGATCTGCTTTCATTATCAAAAGTTTCTTTCACTACTTTTGCTGGGATATCCTATCTGGCTGCCTTGTTTGGCTGCAGTGAGAGCGCTCAGGAACGGCATCGCTGCCAGGTCCGAGGCAATGACATCAGCACGCAGAATCTCCATGAAACACTTGGGTTCTGGTGTTTGCAAAGAGGAAATGAAGTCTTGGCTCAAATCCAGAGTGCAGACAGACTTGGCTTTGTTTCAGCCTTTTTTTTTTTTTTTTTTTTTTTTTAACAAATTTTGGCAATTAACCCCCCTCTCCCCTGCCCAACTAACCCAAACCAAACAGTTTGCAACACAAGAGGCCCTGCAGGCAGTAGTTTTTACCTCCCACGGACTAAAGCAGCAGTGTTGAGGTATCACATGAAGAACAAGACCCACAGAGACAGGCCAAAGCCACATCTCCTCTCTTTCTCCAAAAAACCTCCTCTCACCTTGTAAAACATGTCTCCCTCCTCCATCAGCTTGCTCAACAGGATGATCATGATGTCGGGTTTGGAGGTGGCCATCGCCCATGTTGCTGGACCTGCAGTGTACAGGATGCATGATGGGTAAAAAACTCATACAATGCAAGGGTGGTAGGAAGCTGGGTGGAAAAAATATCCTGGGGTGGGAACTTCTGCTGGAGAGAACAACTTGGCATGGTCAAAGAGCAGAGCGCTCCAAATTACAGAGCTGACGGTTTCTCTTGCACTTAAATTGACGCTGTTTGCACTGCAAAACGCCTGTTCGTGGCATTTTATACTATCTTTAATACTATCTTTAATGCTATCTTTAATACTACTGTTATTGACAACCGGCACACCTCGGGAAGGACCAGAGTTGCTTCCACGAGAGGGCACTCCAGGTTGGAGAACCGGCCAGCGCGGCCATGAGATAAAACGTGTTTCAGGAAAACCCAAGTGGTTACGTTTTATGTAATTCAGCATTTCCGCATGAAATTCTCAGTAAATGCCCCAGGGTAGCTACGGCTCGGCCGTCCCTTACGCCTTTAACTGACTTGGGGTTTCTAACTTCACCAGCGTGAAACATCGGAGGACGGAACAGGGCACGCGCTGGCGAACGTCACCAAAGCAGAGGTGGTGGCTCATGGCCAAACTGTCCCTCCAGGCTGGCGCCAGGCTTGGCACAGGGGAGCGTGGTGGCCATGGGGACCCCCCTGTGCAGAGCCTGTGGTCACCCCGGTGCACATTTGGGAGGAGGACTCATTAGTGGGGATGCAGAACAAGTCAGCGATGCTCTAGGAGCGGACCGGGTCTGTTTTAGGGGTGGGGAAGCAGTTAGTTTTGGCGTTCAAGTTATTCTCTGCAACAGTTGTTAAAAAAAAAAAAAAAATTATTCGAAGGTGAGGAAAATTAAAAAGATTAGAGGTGTTGGGGACGCATGCAGGCTAAATCAAACAGGAGAAAGCAAGGGTGGGGAAGCAGTTAGTTTTGGCGTTCAAGTTATTCTCTGCAACAGTTGTTAAAAAAAAAAAAAAAAATTATTCGAAGGTGAGGAAAATTAAAAAGATTAGAGGTGTTGGGGACGCATGCAGGCTAAATCAAACAGGAGAAAGCAAGGCTGACAAAGCTATCAGATCGAGGCTGATGCTGACAGCAATGAGATATACCTCGTGGGCGACTCGGTAACGTCTGACAACCTTCAAAGAAAGGAGAAAACAAAAAGTTGTAGGAGAGAGGGGGAAAAAAATGGATGAAGGTGAAAAAAAAAAAAAGAAAACAAAAACAAAAACAAAAACAAAAACAAAGCAGCTGTGAGAGGCAGGCAGCGAAGAAGCCAATGCACCAGCAACATCCCCTGTCACGGGAAAACGCAACGCGAGCAGCGGCGGCGCGGGGCAGGTGGCGCCGAGGGCTGCAAGCGCAGAGCGAGCGGAGGCGGCAGCTCCCAGCGATGCACGGCCAGAGCGCGCTTGTCGACTCGACACTAGTAGAGATCGGAAAAGCATTACCAGAGGAGAGACCTTGCCGAAGAGACGGGCGTTTATTGCTTAACTTTGCTAAGTAACGCGAGAGCAAAAGATCACTATCTCTATAGCTCCAGATCTATCCTTATGTAACCCCCGCTTCACAAATCGAGCAAGGCAGCGGGGCTGGCCGGCTGCTTTCGGGGACGAAGCAGCCGCCGGGCTGAGGCTACCTCGGCGTCACGTCGGCTCTCTCGTGGAGGCCAGCGCCGCCGCTCGCGAGTCCTGCCTGCGTCCGGGGCCGCTGGGGCAGCCTCCCCTGCTCCCTACCTATCTTTGCTCCTTTCTTCAGCAGGGTGACGACGACGGAGGTGTTGCGGCACCCCACGGCGCGGTCCAGGGGACGCATCCCGCTGTAGTCGACGTGCTCAATCATGGCTCCGTGGTCCACCAGGAACTGCACCTGTGAGGAAAAGCACAGGGGTCAGCTCTGCTGCGGTGCGGCGGCTTCGAAGCTCGGCCAGCAAGAGCTTCTGCTGACGCCCTGGCTGCGCTAAGACCATCGCTACAGGGCTGCAGGTTGCGCCCGTCTCTTCTTTTGCCCTCTGTGGAAGCTCTTGCACACATGAAGCTCTAGGACACCCTCTGCCTGGGGTTGCAACAGGTCTGAAGGATCTGGCAGATACCTTAAGGATGTCCCCTCTCAGTCCTGCAGGCACCACAGGCCACTCACCACCTCTGCGTCGCCATAGAAAGCGGCCAGGTCCAGCGGGGTCCGGCCGTTCTTGTCGGCGTGGTCCGTGGCCGCTCCGTTCTCCACCAAGGACCGCACCACCGACAGATGTCCCTTGAGGCAGGCCCAGCTAAGGGCCGTCAGGCCCTCCTTGTCCATCAGGGAAATGGAGGCACCTGGAAGAACAAGGGCGGGTTCCCTTCAGAGCTCCCCTTGCATCATGCCGAGGGCCCAGCACAACAAGCCAACAGCTTGGACACGGACAGCAACTTATTTTTAGAGAGCTCGCTCTACACAGAATTATTAATCACTCTATTAACAATTCTCCCACCACAGGTCCCACCCTCCATGGCAACTTCACATCCACTGCTGGAAACTGTGGCCAAGCAGCCTATTCACACCCCGCTGCAAACTCTTTCGCACTTAAGAGCCGTAGGCTTTTCTGGCAAACATCATCGGAGCAGCAGGGCGGATCTGACATCCCTCATCTGAAATCAATCTTTTTTTTAACTGATTCTTATCAAACCCCGTTGTAGTCAGCGTGAATGAGGGATGAAGGCCGTTCTGCTGCTTCAGCAGGTCACAGTGCATCAAGGGGAGTGCAGTCGATTCAGTTCTGCTTCCTTCAAGAAAGGACATATTTCCCCTCTTCCCTGCCCTCCCCTTTAACCAAACTGCCACAATTTCCAGCAGTATTTCTCCCTGAACCTAACCCAATAAAAATAGAGCCCCACGGGATAAACTGCTGCCAACTGCAAGCCACGGTGAGAGGAACTTGCCGTTTCCTTGGATGCAGAAACGGCGCTGCTGTTGCGACGGTGAGCGCCGCTTCGCGCAGCAGATGCGCACGCAAGCGAATGCCCCTCGCCGCGGAGCGGCTCCGCTCGTGCCCCTGCTCGCTCCGGTGCGCTCCACAGACCCGTTCGCTCCTTCTGAGGGGCATCCTGCCCGCGGGATGGTCCCGGCACGAACTACTGCTGCAGGAGCGAACGCCTGCGGATGCCCTTTTAGCTTCAAAGCGCTCAGCGAGCAGGGGCGCAGCGGGAGCTCCCTACCCGTCCCCGTGCACCCAAGCTGGCGCCTCCCCTGCTTCGCACACGTCACCCGGACGCTGTGGAACCGCTGCTCGTCCAGCTGGCCCAGCTCCTGCTTGCGGAGCAGCGAAGCACACGGGCATGGGGACGGGTCCAGCAGGACGGCTGCTGCTTAACATCAGCACCAACCTCCTGCCAGCCGTCTGCTACTACTGCTCCATGCCACGGCCCCGGAGCCCTTCCGAAGCTCTGCAAAAGCCACTAGATGCTATTCCACTAACCCAGGATTTTGCCCCACCGAGCAAGATAAGACTCATTTCTTTCTCATTTGTGCTTGCTGCTTGCTTGAAATCAAAATTGTCTTTTGTTTTCTCTCCCTGACTCTTCTGGAGCAGCTAGGAAAAGCTTCTATCAACGACGGGTTCCCACACAGCGTTCCTCAACCTCCCACTCTTCCCTATCCAATGGAAGGGACGTGCTGGCCCCGAGACTGGCATGGGACAACTCCAGGGTATCCATGAAGCAAAGCAAGAGGCAGATCTAAGTGACTGGATGGTGCAAACTGCTTCCAAACCTCCATTCCGAGGGCTGCCGGGCACGAGCTCCACGGCAGAGCCGGGCTCCGGGTGCAGCTGGGGCTCCCACCACAAGCTCCGCTTGACACTCGTCACCTGAAGGCATCTCCTGTCCCTCCAGGGAGCAATGACCTACTTAGCGTTAAGGCAGTCAGACATAACACAAACTGATGGGTTTGGAGGGCAGCGTGGCTTAAGGCAGCATCACAGGATGGATCCCCACTGCAACGGGGAAGGTTTTGGCTGGGTGAGGCCACATAACTTCTGAAGAGGGCAAAATCCCCCAAATTACCCCAGTAAAGGCAAGATTCTCTCATTTAATCCAGCAAGCCTGCAAACACAGAACAGCTAGGAAAAAGGAAACGCCTTTGATGCTGTTGGAGCGTCAGAGAGAAACAGAAAGTGGCCATGATCTGAAAACAAAAACTACAGGGGGGTGGCTTGTTTTTGCAGAAAAATAAGAATCAGAACCAAGGTCTCTCAAAACTGCACAATCACCAAGAATTATTTGGCTCTGTGTAACTCAGACTCATCAGAATCTCAAATTTAACTTCTTTTCAAGCAAAGAAGTTTAATTCACTGGGCACATGTAAGTTACTCTTGGGTACTGGTGAGAGCAGGAGGTAACTCTAGAAATTTGGATTTCTAATTGATTGATGACTGCAACAGAGTTAATAAAAAGTGTTTACAAACGCTGTGTTAATCAAGTACAGTCAAAGGAGATTTGCTTTGCAACATGGTAATTAACACTTATGGCTTATGATTCACACTTCGATTTTAATGAAACATTGAACAGGATTGTCAAAGCCATTTTAATTAAAATACACCATATATCACTGTACTCTGCCCAGGCGTGAGCTAACTTTATAGCATATTTAGAGTGGAACTTATTAAGCTTATTTAGAAGAATGAGCCTTTTAAAGTATTTCTTACGAAAGATGATTTTCATGTTTTTGACCTCTTGGGCTCTCCATGCCCCAAAAAACAGGGACACATCATACACATCTGCTGGTTACCCCATAGCCAGGGTCAGATTATCTACTATTTTCATCCTCTGTGACTCAGACTTGAGCAACATGCACAGTTCTCAAGTCAGGCAAAAATCACGTATTTTAAGCCTTTTATAGAGATTCAAGTCAAGCTGCTAAAGGAGCCACAGTGCAGCCTGAACATGCAGAGAGAGGCAGGGACTCACATTCTAGCAAAAACTTACCTTTGGAAAAGAATGAATTCATGAAAAGCTCCTGATCACACCAATCTTTGCCCATATCCCTATGGAAGTTAAAGCACGGAGCAAGGATCCTGCTGGCCTGTGACTCCGGGACAGGCAGTTTCCACTTGTGCTGATGTTGCCAAAGCAGAAAGCTTCAAGCTGGGTTCAAGACAAGTTCTTACCTCAATGCTCAAAGTGCCCACCATACACTATCGCTTGGTTTTGCGAGCACCCAACACCAAAAGGATGAACAGCCAAGATTAATGCTCCAAGAACACGAGTCTGGTCCTTCCAAAAGTTGGATGAGATGCTGAGAAACCCGCTGAGAAGCTGCCCCAGGTGGGCTCATGCTGTCAAGCTCCAGCTGGCCGGGAGACGGCGCGGTGGGACCGCATGCGCACTCACCTTGTGCCAGCAGGAACTCCACCGTGCCCAGGTGTCCCTCGGACGCGGCCATCATCAGCGGCGTCCGGCCCTGCTTGTCTGCCATGTTCACGTCGGCGCCGTGGGTCAGCAGGAGGTCCACGATCTGCAACGCATAAAGCAAGGAGACGCGTCGCACGCTTGGGCTCCCCAGGCGGTTCCTGGATCTTGAAACCTCCCTGCCAAAAGCAAGGATGTTGTCTGGGATTATTCAGTGGGGTTTGGGTGAAGGAGAAAGGAACAAGTAAAAGGAGAGAAGGAGGAAAGAAAATTAAAGAGCATCCCACCCGCTGTTGGGAAACGGCATGACAATACGGTGCTTTAGTAAAAATTATCTGCATCCAACAGAGCTCAGGACACTCAAAATTGTGCCCGCGGTCTCAACGCCGGTGCAATTTTCCTTCTCTCTTTGTGTTTCAGCTGATCACGGGTCCCGGGGATGGGCAGCGCGTGGAGGAAGCCGCTCACCTGCCAGTGGCCTTGGCGCACGGCGCTGAAGAGCGGGACGACCCCGCGCCGGTTGGGCTGGGCCACGGCTGCTCCCTGCTCCAGGAGGAGACGACAGACGTCCAGCTTCCCTCGCCCCGCCGCCGCCGTCAGAGCTAGAGCACGGAGAAGGCGTCAGAAGAAAAAGCCACGTTCGCTTTTTGGAGAGGGAAGGTCCCCACTACATAGGCCATTCTGCCCGGTATCAGAGCGATGGCACCTAAAACGCCCAGCACACCCCAAGCAAAGCGCACCAACAGAATGGGACAGATCCACATAGCTGAGGTTTTTGTAAGTCATTTTAGGTTTTTTTCCCCAAAGATTGGTTCTCCCTGGGAATAGCCTTATGTAAAGAGGCTGATGAGGACAGTTGGTTTTCATGATTTTCTGTAAGTTACAGTAAAATCAGAGAAAAAGGGAGCTGCCGTCAACAGGTCGAGCAGTCGGCAGGACTGGGCAACCAACGCTTCTGGCAGCGTCCCAAGCTCATCTTAAGCCATGTCAGGAGAAACCTTCACCCCTTCCCCTGGTGCTTTTGGGCACCAGAGCCTACTGCAAAGCCCAGGAGCTCCAAGACCGCACGTGCCGTAGCACAAGCACCATTTCCATGGAAAAAAAAACAGATCTTTTGGGGTTTTCTTGATGAGAACTTCCCCAGCTTAGAAGCTGCATTTGACCAACTTCCCTGTGGATCCAGGCTACGTGAGATTCCCGAAACCAGGAAGCACACAAGAGTGCATGGTCTGGGGTTACTGGCAGTTGCTGTTGGCCAGCTCAAGGATCAGGAAGGTTTGTGGCTTTTCTCTGCTAGGACTAGCATACAGCCATGTTATTCACACGGAGAATTTTTTTTTCAGATCTCATTTCAGTCCATAAATCTTTGCAATCCCACTGTGGCAGAAACTGGAAGGCAAAAACTGCGTGCATGCGCGATCTCTGAGTTAAACCAATTCTGGCCGTCATTTCTGGGCCAGGACAGGTCCTACCAGCAAGGTTCTTCATGCAAAAGGAAAAATATCTTTAATTTCCAGCAGCACAAGTGCTCTGGGGAAAGGTAACGCCTCCTGCCCTGACCAAAAGAGCTCTGTGATCTCTGGAAGTGTGGTTGGGTTAGGAAAGACACATGCAATCTGAAAATAGCTCCAAGTGTAGGACCTGCCTTTGGGATTAATTTTAGACTTTTCTCTTCCTCCCTCTCCTAACTTTCTGTGCATTGCAGCAAACTCCTGAGGCTCTGCGTTCTGCAGCTTCTGGTGGGAGTTTGAGCAGAAGGTGGGAGTCTATTTCTAACTGACGTAGCTTGTTTTTTTCTTTGAAGTACATCTCTGTGGGAGGGCTGATTACGAGGTGTTGATGGGTTTCCAACTGCAACACTCTTAATGGTGGGGGATTTAATTAATTCTCTCTTCTGCTCCACATTCTGGCAGAGTTTTTCTTCTTGCGGGGTTGAGAGCCACCAAGAGTTAAAAGTAAAACCATCTTGCTGCCACGAGCAGAACATACTGCAGAATCTATAATCAGATCCATGTGGGTTTTAAACGTACGCTACAAATATAGAGAGAGGCCTGTGTCTAATGTTCAGAGCAGAGGGACTGGTATGCAGCGCTTTGCTTCTATTTCTGAATCTGCCTGCACTTGAAACGTTGCAGGTTAATTTGAGGGATTTCACGTCAAAACGGCTCAAGTTTGCAACAAGGAGAATACTGTAAATCACTGAGTGTTTAGCGCTCACCATGAAATCTGCTTTGGAAAACACTTTGTTGGAACTGGATGATTTGATTCACAACCTTCGCCGCTCCAGACTGATGCGTCCTTTGCCCTGGCTTCAGGGTTGGTTGTGCTCCAAAGAAAAGCTTGGACTGGGTATCTCCTGAGGTCCAACTCAAACTACCCTGTGATTGTAGCATGAGGACCTTGGCCTTCAGTTTGCTAGATACTCTGCTGCTGTTCGGAATTTGAGGACTATGGCCCCGCATCTCCAGCCTTGTGGTCAAAATTACTTTTGTCATGCCCATGCTCCATCTCCAGTGCTCATCTCCAGTCCATAGCAGTATCCTGTGGTGTCAGGCGGTGTCCACCCATCCACCCCCAAAAGCACAAACTACTTCAGGAGAAGTTTTATAGAATTAGCTGCTTATTTAATCTTTTTAGTGCTCCTTAGGTGCACTTATCAGCCTGTTTCTGATGTTACAGAGCAGTTTTCAGTACATCTGCAGCAGCCATCAGTCACCACAAAAACCACAAGACAAGTTAACGTTCCCCCTATGCTGCCTGCATGTTGAAAGGAGACTGGAAAAGCCAAAAAAAAGGGTGATGAGAGCAAATGAGAGCAACGGGAATGATTTAGTTCAACACCAAGCTCTGAAATTCTGCTGCCTGACACAGCGCGAACAACCCGAGTCTGCAACGTGCAGCCAAGGAGGGTTCCCCAGGAGGGCCCCCCGGGCCAGAAACAGCAGTGCTCAACTTGACACTTTTCTGCGAGGACTTGGTGCCACGGGCCCACGTCATAACAGCGTGGGCATAAATGCCACACGACAGCAGTTCTCAAAACATGGCTCAGTGGAGCCTGAGAGGGGTTTCTGGGGTAGAAACGTCCTCTCAACCAGCGTGCGACCATGAGACATCAGACAAGTCACAGTCCTAGCCCCGGGGATTCGCTAGGGACCGCTCTGCCTTACCTGTTGTGCAAAATATATCCATTTTCTCAGAGAAAGAACAACTATGTTCAGAGGAGGAATCACTGAACTGCAGTGTGCTGCCAAGCTATATGCTGTATGTATACATCTCATATCCTGGCAGCAGGACAAACGCTTTCTAATGCAGTTACCATTGCTGCATTTGCACCTCCAGCTTTGATGGGATTATTACAAGTGACTCAGATCCTTCTGTGTTGCATTTTTGATATTAGCCTTGTCCCGAGGGTAAATATTCCATCTGGAGTTGGCTGTACTGTGCTGTCAGCAATTCCCAAAGTTATGATGCAACTTGGCACCGCAATTTGGATAACAGACTGATATCAGCAAGCCAGGCAGGCAGGCAGGCCTGCTCTACAGAAGGGTAGACACGTGAGCAACAAGTGTCAGAAGAGATGTGATTTGGATTTTTGAAGCAGATGGCTATTTTTAGGTGAAACCAACATTTCTCTTCAATTGCCATTTACTTTTAAGAAAATAAAAATAAAACAAAAACAAAAGAGAGTCTTGTAATTCCTATAAATTTGTCTCGGTTGCGGCAGGAGGAAAAAAATCCTGAATTTGATGCCTGGCTCATTCCCGCTACCGTTGATTTTCATGACATAAGTGAGTATCCCTTTGAGATGTCTCTTTGGTTTGTATTAGCAAATCACAAATCCACTCTCACAACTATCCACGTTTTCTCAAGAACTCCCCACAGCTCTGCAAACTTCTGGCATTTACTCTAAGTGCAGCTTTCAGCTAGATTTAGGGGAAAGCGGACAACAAAATGAAGACTCAAGCTGGAGGAGTCTTTAAGGCAACCCTGGAGGGTTATGCGGGATCTGCAGAGAGGCAGGTCATGGGACACGAGGAAGGAGACAGAAGAGCTGGAATCTGTCCGGCAGAAGCACTGGTGCACGGCTGAGCAGGAAGAGGAGGATGAGGAGCATTGGGACCTCCAAAGATTGAGCTCCAAGGAAGAGCTTAGAAAAACATGTATGACTTTACAGCAAGCTTTAAAAGACACATCCAGACAAACCAGGGCTTCCTTAACCCAAGGGTAAGAGCAGTGGGATCTGATTATGTTCATGGGGTTACACTGCAGAGAGGTGATTTAGTTTTCAACGGATCCTCAACATACCTGGATTACTGTCTTACTCTGCAGCATGCTTCTATTAATAAGCCCACAAGACCCAGATAGCAGAAAGCATTTTGGATGAGCTATCTCTGGCCTGGTTGCCACTTTGAACTGAGCTGTCATCTGTAAAAATGCTGTTGTCCTGCTGAGAGCAGGTATAAAATTAGCAACACTTGGTCATTTCATTTGGATAATTCTGCATCCTTTTTTTTTTTTTTTTTCCATGACACCCTATGGGCATTTTTAAATTGCATATTTGCACGTCTTGGCCTTATTTCCACTAATAACAGCACTGTGCCCTCGCTCTGCTGCGATGTCCCTGCGGGTGGAGGGAGCTGCTTCCTTTCATGATGCCCTGCAACTGCCCCAGGCCAGCCCTGCTCCAGCCAGCACCACGCTGTGACTGTCCATTTCCCCAGCTTTGGATTTAAAATTCAGGTTGCTCAGAGGTGAGGCCTGCTGTAGACTCCATTCATTGCAAGGCTATTATGAGGCTACATTTTCCAATGTACAGTGGATGAATCAGCTCAAAAATTATCTTTTTTTTTTTTTTTTTTTTTCCCCCTCATCTAACATGAAACATCCTGACCAGGCACAAAGCTACAGGTGACAGGATCAAAATCAGTGCTCTGTTACTCACGCAGGAGTACTATCTGGGTGGATTAACTTCACAGGAACATTACTGGTGATGCAAATAGATTAGCGAGCTGAGCACAAAAGCCAGGGGATAATATTGATGAGGTCACTGGCATTAAACGTTAACAGCTCCAGATCTGAATACCAGGAGAAATGGAGAGGACAGTGCAAATCTTGCATGGAGAGGGGTCTGGTGAGTGGCTGCTTTTGTTTTGGTAGAAATTAGAAATCAAAGGCTTCTGGGATGGTACCCCTGGAAACAAAATAGGTACTCCACAAAAGGACACCTGCTTGTTTGTCAGGTGCTAAATACCATAAGGTTTTTCATAAAATCAAAGTATAACGTAGCGGTCATGGTTTGCACATTATAGGGAGTGGAGAGGGGAACAGTTGGCAGCTTTGGATGAATATGCCAAACCTCAAAAGAGAAGGAAGACCACAGTGCTGTGTCCATCTACCCTTACATGAGATGTTGCGGAGAAATGAGCTGCCTGGCTGTTGGAGACCAGAGAACCCACAAATACAAACGGCAACACGCAAGAAAGCAGCTACTGTGTCTATGGAAATCACCTGTCTCTCCCCAGAGGCTGTCAAAGCTGTTGATTTGTGCTCGCTCCACCTCCTCTTCATCTTTTTCCGGAAGATCCAGCAGGTAGGAGACAATCTGAAACAAAATGACACGTTGAGCTCACAGGACACATGCCACATGTTACACATAAACTGCTGACATCTTAACGCGAGCTGCTCTGAATATGCTATGGGGTCATATCCTTAATATCTAGATCTGTAGCATATCCACGTATGCTACAGAGTTCATTATCCTCAGGCTCTAGCCAAGATGAAGTTACTTCTAGAAACTACTAGTGCCTTTCTAGCAAATACAGTTTTTTTTCCAGCAGATTGTTACGAAGAATTGCACTATGTTTTCCTTCCGGCTGTGGATGCTTGAAACCCCAGAGAGACAAATTAACTTCTTCAAAGGTTAAATTAAAGGATTTAATTGACTGAAAACTGGCAGAAAATGTCAGTGTTTGGATCATGCAACGTGAGAAAGCAAGAGGCTACGAAGAAAAATTGAGATTTTCCTTTAGCGATGGAAGGAACCAAACCATCTCTCTCGTTCTGGGAGAAGTAATTACCTGCTGTTCCCTCAATGACAATTAGCATTTTTGGAGGAAATGGCACCTGCATGTAGCTGTCTGTGGGCACAGGCTACCCGGCAGGAGCGCGAGCCAGGGCCAGGTGAGGCTCTACCAGTGATGAAGATCATTTTAAAACATGTCTAATACTTGGTTTGTTGCCAAAGTGGGAGAAAACTAGCAAATTAATAACCAGCTTACGTTTCCTAGTACTGCAAGCATCTCAAAGCAGGGACTTAGAGTATTTTCTATGAACAGACCTGGTATAAATAATTCACAAACTATGAAGTTGACTAGAGCGATTTGGGGGGAAGCCCCCATTTGAAAAGCTGTGCGCTCTGTTTCAAACCACCCTGGGAGCGCAGATCTTGTGCTTTTGAAGTCACATCTGCTTCTCATCAGCCCAGCTCTCAAGTCACTTCACTAATAGGAATTGTCCAGCTTGCTTTAATTATCTCCTCCAATCTGATCTCATTACCTCTGCTTTCCCGGGCTAGACTTTGCGAAAGCAAAATCTCAGCTCTAGCAAACGAGCAGAGCACGATTCCGTAAGGACATCGCCCAACGCGATTCCTTCTCAGCAGAAAAATGCACAGCATGTTCCGCATTGGCGCATCCCTGCGTGGGACGAGAGGAGTGCGTTTGGTCCCGACCTCGGGAGCCTCGTGCCCACCTGGCAGCGCCGGAGCAGCAACGTGCTGTTCACCCACCCTTCTTTAAAGATTTCTTCCAACAACACAAAGACTTGTTACACTTCCACTCTTGGAAGCCTGTCCAGATCCCAGGGTTTGCCAAGGGATGTGCAAACCCCCCTCCCTGCCATGGGAAGGGGAGGACTGGAGGCAGCAGTACCAGTTCCACCTCCTAGACCCCTCCACGCCCAGGGAGTGTGCTGTAAGGAGGCCTGGAGCATCCTTACCTCCGTGTAGCCCATGCTGGCTGCTGCGATCAGCGCTTGCTGGATGGCGTGGCTCTTCTTGAACACTCCCTGCTGCTGCCCAGCCATGCTCCAATCGCACTGGATGAGGAACTTCACCACTTCCAAGTGGCCCCGGAGAGCAGCATGGACCAGAGCGCACTGGCCGTTCTTGTCCAAGTGATCCACCTTAGAAAGGGAGAATGGCAAAAGGCTATCAGAGAAAAGCCCAGGCAAAGCAGCTTCGTTGCCTAAGAGTTTCCAGCCCGGGTTTCAAATAATGCCACATGTGCAAAATGTGCATTTTTCTAGTAAAATATCTCTTCTGCAGCCAGGAAACCACCATTGCAAAGAAACTGTCCGGGCTGAGGCATCCTCTTGGCCACAAGTGCTTGTTTCGGGTAAGTTACCACTTTTTTTTCAGTTGTGTATTTTTTTTTCTCCAGACTCACAGGCTGAAAGAAAAGCGTTTTCGCCCTTGTGTCCTGAGATGCACCAACCGTATTTCCTTTGGGGTTGAAATCAAGCATGCGGATGTTGCCTCCTTCATCCAAGTCCTCAAAAGGCAAAGCAGTGTGTTTTTTAAGATACCATTTCATGATGCTTTCAGGAGGGACAAAAGCACCTCGGCTTGCAGCCTTCAGCACTCAGGGAAGTCCTGAGGAAGCAGAGATTTCATCCAGCAGCCCTGCAGGAATGGCACTCAGAGGCTTTTGGGGCCAGGATTTCACTACTGAATCTTTTTTTTGCCTTACACTGTCCTCACTTTATTCCAGGCAACACAACAAGAGCTAAATGGGTCCCTCAGTCACCCCTAGGTTCATGCTAAAACTCTATAACCCCTTCGTTTGCTTTTTGAACTCGAGCTAAACATATAGAGAAACCGCAAATTGTTTCCAGGAGGCCCCGCTTCAAATACCAGTGCGATTCCTCTCTGCAACAGAAAGTTTAAGTTTGACTTATTACATACAATTAAAAACGCAAAACATCCACCACAAAGCTAAACAAATGCGATTTTTCTTGGACGAGTCCATTGGAAGCTTTGGGAAAAACGTTGCTGAATGTGGTATTTAAAGGACGTGCTGTCCTGCCGAGGCAATGTTGGCATTTCAACACTGCAAGGTTCAAGGACTTCTCTAGCCGTCCTTCCGCTGGCCTGTAGTGCAGCTCCTATATAAGACCTGGATTCTGGAATAGGAATTCCAGCCTCTCCCGAGTCATTTGCCTTTGGTGTCAAGGCAACGTTTCCAAAGCGCTGCATTTGGAGGATGTTCTTTAGTTACGTAATAACGAGTAGATACACCAAAACTACCTCCTTAGAGATACCTCAGCACCCCAGAAGACAGAAGACAATGGCCAGGTCAGGGATTTCCCAGAACTATTTTCTACAGACCCCTTGGTAGCGGCTGTGTTAAACAATCTGAGTGCATTGGTGCAATGGAGTTGGGTCCAAATATCCCTGGCAAATCCCAAATCCCGCTTGCCCCAGGGCTGCCTGTTTGCCTGTGCCTTGTATAGCGCTGGCAAAGGCTCTCCTGGAAGGCAGGAGCCCAACGCTGGGAGAGGGGTAAGAGCTGAGGATGTGACTCTCCTCCACCACTATGGAAATGGCTCCCCTAGGCAGGTAGGAGAGGGGACACAGCAGGCAATTTTTTCTGGCATTTTTACACTCCTGCAGCCTCACTTTGTTCTTCAAAGCACAAACTTTGCAGTTCCAGGCTCCCTGATGTTGGCTGCCCACGGAGACTTGCCTTCTTTCTGGGACCATCCCCTGCAAAGCAGCAGGGACTCAACTCTGCCTACAACTCATGCCCTTCCTCCCCCAAAATACATGCCAGGTGAAGGCAGGGGTTGCGGAACACGGTCATGGTACCTTGGCCCTCTTCTTGCACAGCAGCACAACGATGCTGAGGAACCCGGCAGCAGCGGCATAGCCAAGTGGGGTCAGGCCGCTTTCGGAAGCGGCATCTACGTTGGCCCCAAACTCCAGGAGCAGAGCCACCATCTCCGTGTAACCCAGGTGAGACTGGACACACAAAATCGGGGCGTTGTTCAGAACTTCGGTCCGATAATTTACATTTGCACCTCCTAAAATCAGCAGCCGACTGACCTACAGAGGGGAGAAAAGCTCCTGTTAGTGGAGTTTTACTGGAGAGACATTAGCTTCTTGTCAGCACAACTGATGAGTTTCAACCAGAACTTGTGGTGCATTCCAAAATAAATATCAAAGGACATAAAATGCCCAGTAAAATGGTCTGCCAAATATATGGCCCCATTTTAGGGAGAGTGAACAGTTTAATCTTTCACCTGAATGGTTGGTAAGTAATATGTAATATGCTCCAAATCCCATCAGAGGCACTACAGCTGTGTTGCAACAGCTGGGGACATCGAGAGTCTCACATGAGGATGGAAAATTAAAACCCACAGTTGGAGAGAGTGACTTTATTGACTGCCCTTCCCACGGGATCCTCTTTTAGAGCTGCTGTTGGTCACCCCACCAGCTTTCCTGGCTGGCTCCCTGTATCGTGACATCCAAGTGCAGACACTATCCTGCCCCTGGGATATCCCCTAACAGGGAAGCTTCTCATTTAAGCTCTGAGCCACCTCCCCTCTCCCAGCGATACCTTTATGTTTGGGGTGTAGAGATTCCTCAGCGATGCCAAAGCCATCGAGAGCCCTTCGGTGCTGTAGGAGATCCAGAGCCCTTGCAGGATGGAGGAAGATACCCCAACTTTTTTACTAAGCCCCTAAAAGAAAAGATGACTTAGATCTAACCCCTGCACAGATCCACTTTGCCACCAGGAGAGAACGTTAAGAGAGCACGTCACAAATTGTTCTTCTACCAGCAACAGAACTGCAGCCAAGTAACCCAGGATTAACTGAGTCACTAGTACCCGCAATCGCTCGAATTCAACTTCTATCGCCAAAATACCGGCAGTTGACGAGGCTTGCTTAAAAATACACTAAATTACATTGGACAGATCCTCCTGGGTATTAACTGTCACAGCGATTCGCAGCTGTTGCAGAACCACCCAATTATCCCAGCAGCACAGGCAAACGACGATGCGAAAAGAGCACATTTACCCGCAATGGAGCATGACAAGCTCAGCCTCGTCTCCTTCTTACGGATACAAAGGGTTTCAAGACACTCAGGTTTATCCACAAGGGAACAAACCATTTATCACTTGAGACATTTGCAGCGAAGCTCAGAGGAGATGACTCCCCAACTGCTCCCATCTCCCAAGTCTAGGGAACTGCAAGCAAGCTGGATATCAGCTCCGCTCCCTGCCGACACTCTGCTCTGCTGAGGAGCGCATCGTGCTTCTCCCTTTCTTTTCTTAAGTAATATATGTGATGTTTTGCCTGGGGGACCGGTGAGGGATTCAGTGAGCAGCAGTAACTGCTCGGCAGCCACCAGATGTTGGCACCGCCAGATGTTGGTGGATGGCTCCATCTCCGCCTGTTGCTGTTCCGCTATCCATTTCCCTTTAGTCCTGCTGTTTCCCAGGCAACAGCACCAGCATCTCTTATTTTCTGTTTTGAGACGCAAGCCCTGATTTTGACTTCCTTGCGTGTTGGGTGGCCGTTTATATTGGCAAAGCAGTGGGACACCAGGTCGCTTTGGTAGGGCTTTGTAGCCCTTTACAAAGACAGACGGACACAGGAGACGTCAGGCTGGGAAGAAGAAAGTCAGCACTAAAAGGTGGGATTTTTTTCACCTATGTGAAGGTGCCTATGGTGCCAAAGTTGTCACCTGAGCCCACTTCTGCATTTGACTTCCCACCTCTGAGACAGCTGCATTAAGAACTCTAAAGCATCATAGAACATCTACATGCAGGTATGAGTGGGATGCATAAAAGACATTTTTTCCTTTAAGGAATAAATACATTCAACATCATTAGCGTCCAGCTGCCAAAAGAAATTTTTCTCATTTTACAGAGGGTATCCTTCTTCTTTCCTGTTTCCCTTCTCTGCCCAGAACTGTACTACTGGTTGCATTCCCCTAAGCAAAAATGAACCCCAGCTTGACACACTATCAGGCTGCTGGGATGAGATGGCTTTTCATGTCACTGAGACCAACAGACGAGCATGGGCTGCCTGGATAAGCTTCTTGCAGACACCTGGCAACTCCCCGTGATAGAGTCCATAATTTTTCAGTCCTGCATCCTTGTATGCCAAAACCACTAAGAATAAGGATAAAACCAACTGATGCCTGGCATCTAAGACAGGGCCAGAGATTTGAGACCAGCTAAGTTCAATACGAGATCTTTGCAATGCTGTCTCACTGGGAATATCCAACACCTTGACCTAGCTGAGCTGTCACAAATTTTCCTGCTCATCATTGTCATTATGCCCCCAAGTTAGAGACAAGGGACATTCATATCTGGATTACTGACATTTTTTAACTAACTAACTTAAGGTGAAATTAAGACTTCTCTTTGGCTGATTTTTAAAACACATGTTAGCCAGAAGCACAGGTCTCCTTGTATCGGTACTGCACATTTCTCTTCTTGCCCTTTCACTCCATGCCAGAGTTTCCAAGCTGGGTTTCCATATGTTCCTGTTAAGACTGATAATTGCTTTAGAAGACTAAAACATTTGCACTTTTCCCTTTTTTCCACCCCCCAAGCTATCTGAGGATGTTTGTGTTTAGGAAAGCAAATCAGCAGCAATCAAGCAAAAAGGGGAGCGCGAAACCTTCCTTACACCCATGTGCCAAAACACCTCGATGGGACTGGGCTTTGCTGATTTGCTCCACCCTGAACTTCCACATCCATCGTTATCCACAAAAATGGCTGCTGGATTTGAACTGATAGGAATCAGGGGAAGGAAAAGTAAGTTCTTCCTCACTGCTCAATCAAAACTGTGTCTCCATGTCTAACTTCCAGTAGTGCCCGGCTGGACACAATGTTTTAATCTTGTTTTAATGCTCTCTTAGCTGCATAATGGGCAAATATAATTGAATGACACTGATGCCAAGCCCCAGTAAAAACCTTTGAAATCAGGATTTTTATGTCTGCGTAAAGCTGCTGCTATAATATGATACTTCAGGAAAAACACAGGGAATTTATGATCGGACACGCTCTCTGCTTGGCAGAAAACTCATGCCATACTTACACTGATTCCATTAAAATCAAATGGAATGGAAAACTCAGAGGAAGAAAATGCTTGTTGAAAAACAAACTGGGTTGGCAAAACAGCCACTACCCTTGAACTTAAGTCCAATAAAAAAAAAAAAAAAAAGATAAATATATAGAACTGAAAAGGCCATCAATGATCTATTGGCTTTAAAAATACTAATTGGAATTCTAAAAGTATTAAAATATAAAAAGTAATACTGCAGCAAGACAAAAACAATGATTTTCTTAATCTTCTGATTAAGAGTCTGTGAGCCCATAGTCTCAATGCTGATACTTAATTTTCAGCTCCCAGTGATGCTCATGTCCAAACTTGCCAGTTAATTATCCAGGTGTTAAGTCTCTGCATGAAGAGCAAAATGGAAAAGCCACCAGATCGCAAGGCATTTTCCCTTTACAACCAAACCATTGGGTTTGATTCTTTAAAACCACTCATTTTATAGGACTTCTCCTTTTCTAGACCTTGTTCCAGGAACGCATCTTACACAGAAAGAAACCTCTTGGGGGGTAGAAGAATAATTTGAGGCAGGGAGGCTCTCTGTTGAATTTACAGTCTGAAGGAGGCCTTTAGTTTCCAGAATTTCAGGTATACCACTGCCACTTTTTAAAGCTAATTTCTACATGTTGCAGTAGCCTGAAGCAACCACCCTTCTTACAGCAGCCCTAAAACAAGGAGGGATCGCAGACTGCCAGTGCTGGCAACGGCACAGAGGTTGCAATGAGCCTCCGTTTGATTCTTGTTACCTTAAAAATATGTGCTTTGAGGATGTGGTGTCCCAGTTCAATAGTTTGTTGTCGATTTAGTTTTCCTTCTTGTCGGGAAAACCAGAAGGCAAGTAACGTGTGGCCACTCCTGCAAGCAGAACAAAAGGGGCAGTTAGTATTTGCTTGCTTTACTAGCAAAAGAGATTTTTGACAACGGTGTTGGGTCCTGCTGACCCTTCACACTGCAGATGGCTTTGGGAAACAGCTGCACCCATTCTTGTCAGAAAAAGCCACTAATTGCACAATATTTATTATTGGTGATCATGCAGAGTTCAAAAAAGGAAAGAAAGAAAGTAAGAAAAAAAAAAAACACCCTGGAAGATCAGCAAAGCTAAAATCATGTGTGTTCTCCCTAAGCAGACATGATCTCACATCTCCCAAGTACCATTTCCATAATCATTTGGTAGAGCAAAACCATCCTTGCAAAGCATGCCAGCCGCTCCCAGCTCATTAGGAAAGGATGTATTTAAAACGTCCACACGTTCGAAGACAGCCTTAAATAACAGCTACATCCTCCAGCCACTGACCTCCCCTGCAGAATGAAACAACTTTATTGCTTTGTGAAACCTTTACCCCAAATCCACTTTTTTTTCCTTGCCTTTTTCAGGAAGGAAGAGGCTTCTGGCACATGACCTACCAGATTGCGTATCAAAGACAAATTATCTGAGCTCAGCACAGAGCCTCATTTAACCCAAAATCCATGTGGTGCAAATATATAATATCAACCTGCTGTTTTCTTGCTTTTGTCAAGAAAAAGATGATGCTCTTTGTTGACCTTGCAGCACCCTCGATTGGCAAAAAAGAATAAAAAAGGGAGCGACTTTGCCTTTCCCGATGGAAAGCCATGCTCCTTCTTCGGCCAAAAGACAGAATAAAAGCAAATATTTGCACACCGCGGGTTGGCAAGGCACCATTAACTCGACTGCCAGCTTGCTGCCCAAAATGGCTTTACGCAGTGATGCTACCCCTTAATGCTTATGGTGACCCTGAGCTGGGAGAGATTCCAGAGAAAAACAGGGGAGCAACGGGCAGCTCCTGTCAGATCCACGGCTTGCTCCTAAATAGCTTTTCTTCTGCAGCTGGCCTGTGAAAGCACAGGTTTATTTATTTGTTTTCCTAAAAACACAGTGGAGAATGGCAGTAATGATTTCGACATCAAGGAGCTTGGCGAAATGATTTGCTTTGAACCGGCACCACGGCAGCATTCATCAGCGGAGATTTTTCTATTTTTAATGGAAATTTTCTTTTTGTGAAAAATTAATAGCGCCGCCAGCTTGGCTACGGGAGCCGCCGGCTGCTCTTGCATCAGTGCCAGCACCAAGTCACCGTCTGCCCCGTAACAACTGCTGCTTCCTTCTGTTTTTTTCTGTCTGGTTTCTTCACTCATCTTATCCACGCTCACCTGCTCACACGTTAACCACTACTGGCCATTCAGTGTACCATGGTAGCACCCAATGACTTCAGACAGAAATCCATCGTTCTGGGTACTCAACGTGAGATTTCCAGGCTAAACAGGGCTAAGCTTGATCATCTGCTCTAGCTGTTCCATCACTCAGTGAGACTGACCCCATCTCATGTTGGGAGAACCCATCTGCCACCCACGCGTGGATGCACGGCGCATCCAACAGCCACGGTTTCCCTCAAGCAGCTCTCTCAGGACACCCCCCTATGATTAATTCCTTAACCAAGGAGCCATCGCTACGCAGGAGAAGCACGGGACAGACTAGTGCTGGGCTAGAGAGGACAAAGACCCCCACAAAAAGTCTGTCCTCAGGCTTCAGCCCAACGCTTACTGCTTCTTGACCATTCTCCACGGCTTCGTGAGCTGCAGTTCTCATGAAGAAGAACCCAAGAGTTGCAAGGACCACTCTGTGACTGCCCCGAATAGCAGAAACTATAGGAATCACTCAACTGCATCTGGTCTACACTTAAAAATGCTGATTTCAGTAAGCACCATCTTAATGATGGTGGACTCGAAGCTTTCTGACATCTCATAAAAATCAAGACGCACTTTGGCAGCTGCTTCTTTGCTCAATATGTGCAACAGGGAAACCAACAGCAGGTGCAACGCTGTTCACGTGGAAAGGGGTGGCTGAGGAAGACGGACTCTAGATGCAGCCAGCAGTGCCTTGCACCACTCGGCAAGCGCTGAGTATCGCTGGGGAAGGAACCATCACGTTTATGGAGCGCGCGTGAGAAGGAGACAGGATAGGAGCAAACGGAGCCAACGACATCTTGAGCATCGAGAGAGATTTTGGAGCATCTCGTGTTCAATGATTCCTACCTTTGAAGGAGCTGGCAAGATCCTAACCCCTCTGATGTGGTTTTTAAGAGCATCCATGACATTATGGTTCAGGTCGAAAGCCGCTCATTTAATTTGAGCCACCTTGACAGATCTAATCAGCAATCGCCTCGTTGATGAAGTCCAGGGAAAGGGAAATTATGCTCCAAATCTACTAATAACCCTGTTGTCTTCCTCTGATGCCGCAAGGTTATCTGGTAAAAACTCCACGGGTACCAACCATGCAGCATCAGTATTTTATCAAGGAGAGGGAGTATGTGCTTCAGATTATGTTACATATTTGGCTGTCAAGGAGAAACAGCCCATCTTTCATTTATGCAGGAAAACGTAGCTGGAACCAGCTGAGGATCCGATCCCGGAGCAGCTCTGCACTAAATTGCATGGAATAACGTCAGGCACCAGAAACCGCCGCGAGAAGCCGCAAAACAGACAACTCTAATGGCACCCTCCGGACTTAGGACAACAAAAGCTATTTACAATTATTTCGGAATACAGCTCAAAAAAAAAAAAAGGAAGGATAAAGGAGAGAAAAGAGCATTTTTGAACACTTTGAGGCCATGACTTAATGAGATTTGAGAAACCAGATCCAGAGAGGCCAGATGAAATTCCCACGCCGCGGTTCAGTTCATACGGCCCTGCAGAAAACCCACCGGCTGCCAGGAACAGATTATTTGATATTTAGGGTAAATAAGCACTGTTCAAAAGCAGGATGAAAAAAAGAAAACCTGCTGGCTTATTTAATAAATGTTAGATGGGTGAAACGAGTAACACTGTCTCCTTCGCAGCAGGCTCTCCAGGGACTATCTAGCTGACATATGGAGAGCATCTTCAGACAATACGGACTGGGACCCGGCTTGCTCCCATTTAGGCTGATAAAACATAAAATATATAGAATTACAAAAGAACAGAGAGTCCAATGCAGCAGTGCTTTACTCCCACTTTGACCAGATATAAGCGAACAAGTAAGATATGAGATGGAACAAAATCAAGGCTGCCCTCCTGCAGTTCTTGGAAGATGGTTTCATCCAGCAAGTCACGTATTTTTTAGCTCTGTAATTTCCTCATGAGATCAGAGTTAGGCTGGAAATGCTGGCGAATGGTTTAACTGCCCAAAATAAGGTTTCCTGTGTTCATTTTGCTGTGCTATGACACATTCTTTGATGACTTTGGAATGTGTTATGTTGTAAGGAGGGGAATTAGAAAACCTTCTTCTGCAAGTCTTCAGGGAAGCCTAGAAGTTGCGTTCTCAGTGTCAACAGTCCATCAAGGCACAACCGCTTGGCCAACGGGCCACGTTCACTCGTTCAGTATACTGAAGGACGTCCTGATGGATGCCTCTCTACCATCCAAGAACATGGAATTTAACCGTGTTTCCTCTCAATGAGCATATTAAAGCAGCAAGAAATATTTTCTTGTCTCCACCGTCCTATCAGTCTGCTCCATAGTACAGGTGAAACACTGACTTGGCCTCCTTCCGCCGCCAAATTGAAAGCTCTGCAAATGATCGGAAACCAGTAAATCCCTGGTGTTTTGGTAATTAATTAGACTTCTTCAACATAAGAGGGGAGAACTTGCTCTCTTGTACCTGGGTGACGGGGGACATCCAGCGTGCAGATGGGCACGGCAAAACAGCAAATTGCAACACGTTCCCCCTTGACGTCCTGCTAGACCAAGCGCTTGGCAGACACCCATGCTGGGGGCACCTGGAGCTGCCTGGGGCCGCTAGCACTGGCTACAGTGAAATATTGCCATTATGGAGCGTGAAAAACACATTAAGGCAGCAATTCCCCCAGCAAAACAAGGGAAAATCATAATGAAACGGCAGCACTCAGCATGCTGCAGCCCCCCAGGAGAGCGAAGGTTGATGCTCAACACCCAACACCTGCCAAAATGTAATTATTTTGCCTCAGTGCCTAAAAAGTACTAGTTCTCTGCATGCATATATAAGGGATTCAAATCAATTCATGCTAAAATCATCTTCTTCCTCCCCTTGATGTCAAATAGCAGCTCTGCTCCGCTGGGTGAAATCCACTGCGCCCAAATGCAGAAAACACTTACAGCCTGATTTTTGGGGAGCACCGGATCATTGCAGCTAGCAGTAAACCAGAGCATATTTTAAGAGCTTTTCAGGTTTGTGGCATAGAGAAACAGAGGAAAAGGAGAGAGCTAAACCATGCGCTGCAACGTCTAAGTCAACTAGGCATTTATGAGCTAACTGCTGACGATATTAAAAGGCTGATGTGTAATATATGACCCCCTGCACACCATTTTAAAGCATTTGTTGTATCACTGAATTTTAACTGACTTATTTTCCCCAAAACTTGCTAAATTAACTATCATTTGACTGAGGCTTGTTATTTTTTAAATCGAATGAAGCTTGCTAATAAAGTGAAAAGAAAAATAAAGCCCATTATTTTTTTCCTAATGCATTCACTGTATTATTTTGTTGGGCAATGCAGAAAAACAGTAATTTTTGTGTAGGAAAAGTCTCCATGTGCAGTCTGCCTCCCTCAAGAAAAGGAAGGCTGCAAAATACCTACACTGGGTTGTATTCAAAGGTAGCTCTGCTAGAAACCATGGCAACGTGGCCCATGTATTAGAGATGCTCACTGGTGTTCAGGGTACCAGTGCACACTCATCCGCACAGAAGTGCCTTGATTTCCTCCTAAGATCCTCTCCAAGGGACATGGCGCCACCAGTAAGCACAAAGCTGGGCAGTCCAGGGCCACCCTACACAGCAAAAACGCAAATTAAGACTACCCTGTGCCTTGAAAATAGCTGCAAGGGTTTCTGATCAAGTCTGTGCAGAAAGTGCTGCTGCATTACAGTAGAATTTAGGTTAAAAAATGCAAGCAGAACGTGCAATAGTAACTGCTTCCTCTGTGTACAAGCCATAAAGGATCATGTCTTTGCTAACATGGTTTATGTTATTTGTCAAATAAGACACTAGGTTAATAGCACTGCAGGGACAGCCCAGGGGAATCATTACTGCAATGCTGGCTGAGCTCTCTGACAAAGGCGACTTCGGGGTCCTATTAGGGACCAGTGGCCAGTGCTGGGGGTTTCTCTCGCCCAGGAGGAAATTTGAGGAAATTTCCCCTCAAAGCCAGGTAGCCTTTCCGCTTTGCGCAAAAAGAACATGTTGAATACTTGAGAAAGAAGGGGGTAAGCAACGCACCAGGTTGCTCCAAACCCTGCAGGCAAGAGATTTGGTGTTTAGCTTGGAACCATAGACAACCTTGTTCATTTGAGGATAATTTGCTTGCATTTTGCTTCTCCCCCTTCTCGCTGCACTGCTGAGACCACAGGAGCTTGGAAGCATTAATGCAACGAAGCAGATGCCCCTGCAAGTCCTGCTCTCCCCATGGACACCCGACCGTCCCCGCACGTGTTGGCTTTGCTTGGGTCAACCAAGAGCAGTGTCGCCAACCCTCACTTTTGCTTCAGTGCTCTTCCTATGAGAAAATCAGCCTCAGCAGGTCAACATATATATAGACATATAGCCATGGCAAGGTCAACGAGCTCAGCATCAACAGTGTGCTTCTGCAACACCCTGCAATGACACTGAATTCTGGTCCAGCTGCTTGCAATATCTTTCTTGTTCCTGAGCAAGTGGACAGGGATCAAACTTGTGGTCAACAAACAAAACGTGGGCAGATTTCCACAGGTTGCTCCTATTAGCTCTGGCAGCAGCAAGCTGTGCTGCTTTTAATGAGAGAAAATGAAAAATCTTCACTTGTCTTAATTGCCACGAAGGGCTTACTGTGCTTGGCACTCAACTCAGTATCAGCTCTTCCCTGAGCGCTGGACAGGAGGGTCTGGAGGAACACCCAGCCCTCTCTCATGGGCCCTCTCCATTAATCACTGAAATGTATCCTGTTTTATTATCTGCCATCAGAGTATAATGCGATTAGCGCACATTGCACATTAGAGATACTGATTAGTCCTTCAATACGTATGGATTTCTACTCGGGACACTAGCAGCCTGTCGCATGTCTGGTTGCTTCTTCTGTGCCAGGGTCAAGGGTGGTCTGGAGGGGCAGAGTGGGGGTAGTTCTGGAAATTCTGCAGGGACTTCACACTTGCAAAGAGCAACAACCTTCCTCCTACCCTTCAGAATCGCTGATCGTTTAGCACGTGGCACTCCCAGGGCTAAACTGATGCTCGAAAACCTTATGATTTGTGATTTCATGCTGAAACCCCACAGAGCTGCAAGCAGTATTGGTGTAAAACCACCCAAAATACAGCACTTGGGAGTTTCATTCTCAGTTTGGATATTCCTGACCTTCATCACAGGAGAACTTGGGAAGCTCTTAACCATTTGTATGAGGACCGAGAGGAATATTTCTGGAGCCAGAAAACCAAAACACGTCCGTAATCCAGCTGCACTAATTACTACAGCATCACAATGGGCACGTCTTACCCACCAGGCCAGCACCCTACGGGCTAATTTTATTTTCATAGCAAAATGGGAAGGCAGTGATTTTTCCTTGCTGCTTTCATTTCGGTTCATTATGGCAAGCGCCGCTGTTTCTAAAACCGGATAGCAACAATTCCCAAGGCTGTCGGTTCAGTCTCCCACAGCCCGGCTGACGACAACCTCTATCACGGCTAAACCAGCCAAAAAAAAAAGGGGGGGGGGGGACCAGACAACAACAGTCGGGCTGAGCGTGAGCGACGGACACTTTCAGCACCACGGCACAAATGACACACAGACACACATTGCAAACAGGGTGGAAAAGCACTTAATGACTCCGAGGAAGGCTATTAAAGAGCCAACATTGATTGAGAGATATCAAGACACCTACTGCCATAAGATGCTCTACAAAGCACTTGCTTGATAGGGATATTGCACAAAACCTGCTAAAACACTCAAGGTTCCCCATTGGGAGGAGCTATATCTTTTTTTTTTCCCGTTTTTCCCTACTGCAGCCTGTTTGCTACAAACCTTCAGACTTCAAGTGGGAAATTAGTCTGACACTGCTAACAGCTCTAGCTGCTTTAATCAGCCGAGTGGCTGTCAGCTTGAGTGGCTATTCAGTTCCAGCAGATACTGTTGTGTTTTCTCCAGACCGACTCTAGCGTCTCGGAGACGCACCGACATGACTCGAAATACAAGCATCTCCCTGATTTTTATAATCATGTTCTGTGAAAAGGGCTGGCAAAATGGAGTAAAGCTTATGGGCATAAACTACTAGAATTGCAAAGTGCCTGTTTTCCACTCTTGAGTGGAAGCAAAGATAACATCATTAATAGCAATCGTTTGGTTTAGAGACTATAAATCTAACCGTGATTGAATTCTGCTCTCCGTGAGGTAAGCCAGGAACTCGGCTGCTATCAGTACGGAGATTACACATGCATTTAAAAGCCCAAATCACTACAGTCTGATTCTGTTCCTTATTTTTGCTTTCAAAAAAGCATTTAGTAGGAGTAGGAGAAACAGGATTTCAAAAAGAAGCCAACCATAAAAGACATTCTCACTGCTTATCCTTCATCTTCTTACCCTCTACTTCACATTGGCTCTCTATACCCTTCCAGGAATGGAGGCCAATTCCCCTCTGCAGACTGAGCTGGCAGGATTGACCTGAAAAAATGCAGCCATCTCTAGCGTAGCTCAGATGTCTGCAGCTGAGCTAGTCACCTTAGGGCCTTCTGAAGAACGGCTCATCTCATTCTCAAGCAGACTATTAAATTTGTCGGGCCAGCTGCGTGCTTGGGAAGAATTTCTTTCTTTCCATGAGCAACAGAAAGGTCTAAGGTGACCAGCACAGATGTAGGTATCAACAACGTACACAGACTGAAGCACGTCAAGATGAATCTCATTACACGTGCAACCTCATAAAATGATTGAGATGATAGAATGAAATGTTTCTGAGATGAATAGATTACAAACTCTGTTTTCTCTGAGAATTTACTTACCTAGGATCACAAAGAAACTTGGTCTTTTCTCCTTCTTCCCTCCAAATAAGCCATTCTCGGAAAGAGGGATGAACAAACATTCGCGTCATGTCTCTACGTTTGATAAGAAACATAGAAAGGTTCTCCATCCTCTGCTGAAAGTCATCCCACTCCAAAGTGCCCTCAATGTTACCTGCATTAATGGCCTGAAAAATATGTTCGTCTGTTAAAGGATGCAGAGATGCCACTGCCACATTCAAGAGAGGCATAACCCGATCAAAGGAAGACTGCGTTGGGAACTTCATATTGCACTGCAACAGGTAAACTTCTGACAGAGAGACCGGGACTACTTTGTAACTGGAGCTTTTTAGTACTAGGTATCCTTTCTCTATGAGATCAAAAGTGAGTTTTAGGTATAGGTAGGACCCTTGGCTCAAGGTCTTGAGGTGAGAACTGAGCTTGCCAAATGTCGTGTTGTCCATTTTGCCATTAAGGGAGATGTTGTTCTGGATCTCTGAGCTGCTGTGTATCCGATGGAGGATATACGCCTGCAGGTCCTGGTCGATGGCTTCATTCTCTTCCAGTCTATCCAAAAAAATTCTGTGGAAGGGCAACAGCTTAATTATTTCCTACAAAGAAAGAAAAAGAAGGATGTTCACACTGGAAGTGATTATTATTCATTAAATAAATCTAATTCATATTACAATGGCACCTTTGAGACTCCTCTAAGACCTTTTCAGTCAGGGCAAGCATACGAGATGGCAACTGGTGCCCTCAGGACCTCACAACCTCATCTATAAACAAGCAGGTTGTGTGGGAGACATGACTGAAATAAAAACGAAGGCCACAAGTTCCCCATACCCATGGAAAGGTCGGGAATATTCACATGGAGCAGAGCCCTTGTTATTCTTGCCCCATCCCAACCAAGAAGCAGCCACATCATCCGATGCCAGAGGCTCGTTATGGGCAATGACCTGCGGACAGGACAGATCTCAGGCCAGAAGGCATTTTGCTGAAACCAAGTTACAGAGCACTAGCTCTTGTCTGCTTCCATATCACACGGCCGCTATCAAGAGGAAAATGCACTGAAACATCAGTGCAGGTAATATTTTCCAGGGCAAAATAAATACAATTATCTGTTACATGATCCGTCAGCCAGAGCTTTGCCCATTTGCACAAAAAGAGGATTAAAGATTTCGTTAAATATTAGCAGATCTCAGTGAAAATGCCTAATGGATCTTGGTCAAAATAAAGTGCACAGCTCCATACTAACCAAAAAGTGGCGAATGCTGAAAAATGCAGGCTCAGCTCCACAGGATTTCACACTGCAGATATGCCCTTCATCCCAGGGGAGCAGCTCACTGCTCTGAACTGGTTCCCAGCTGCTCAAATCAAGTAGCTCTGCTCCGAAATGTCGAAATAGTTCAGAATAACCCAAACACCATTCAGCCCCAGCCAAAGATATGCTTAATTGAGCTGAACAACGTCTTGGACTGAGGTTGATTCCTCCAGATTGGAACAATCCCACTAAGTGCAGGGCAAGCAGAAAGGGCACGAGGATGCGAATGCCTGAGTTTCTCGACACTGAGGAGGGAGCAGTTTCAGGGTTTTGGTTGAAAGCAAAAGGTCTCAAGCTTAGCAACCTACCCACTGAGACCTTCTTTGTCAAGGCCCATCACACCAAAGAAGCAGGTTCTGCTTTCCAGGACTCCTGGGCTCAACATACCTGTAGGCTTGTCCTGACCGTCACGACCAGCTTCAGCCAGGAAGGGAATTTTCCAATCATTTTGCTCAAGAATGAGACTATGGTGTCCCCATAATCTGGCTTGTGGAATTCAGCCTCATTCAAACCATCAATTAAAATGATGAAATCCTCATCAGGAATCTTCCTCTCTGAGACAAACAAGCAAAAAGAGGAAAACATTTATTTGAAAGGCTAGCCACATGACTATAACATTCCAAGTTTTTAGAGTGTTTGAAGACATCATCAGATCCTGCTAACAAAAAAAACCATACAGTAGCAGCATCTTTCTTCTCTGATACATTAATTGCACCTATAGGTAGGCCCACACATTCACCATTTCAATTATTGTTATAAAAATCATTATAGCTAATGATATATATGTGATATATGTGGACTGGGATCTTTGATTCAAGTGTTCTCTTTTCAAGGATAATCTTGCCTAAAAAAATACTATACTAGCTGCAGAATAGGAGAACTGAATCTACTGTTGGCATCTGCTGCTAGTTTGTACTAGAGGTTTTATTCAGTAAAATACCTGCTCTCCTTTGTAAACTACTATGAATAAAACACACACTGAGAGAGCTCAGTATTCTGATAGGAGGTTCTCTTCCGTCTTCAATTTCAAATTGTGCCAGGAAATTTTCTACAAGAATCCAAAATTAAATGTTCATCGATGACATGAGCTGTCTCTGTGGCATCTCAAGGAGAACAGAAATGAGTAAAAAAAACATGCTTTCAGTATTGCTGAATATCAAAAAATCTCATTGCTGTCAAGGGGGCTTATTTCTTCACCTACTGTTAAAACCCATATGAAGCATAAATATCATGATAAATCCTTTTTCAGCTAACTTCTCAGCAAGATCACTGGGTATTTTAGAAAATGTATTTTATGACTTTCTGAAATCTCGTGCAGAATATTGCAGGAGTCTGAGTTTTGCCCTGAGTTTTGCTCATGTTTCTCAAAGCCTGAGGGAGAGGAAAAAAGCCGGCAGGGGGGCAAGAACCAGAACTTTCTGCTATTTATGATTTAGATTCTTTGAGATTCGAACTTGAGAAACACGAATCTAAGTTTGTCAGTGGCATTCGACATTAACAGCCACGCAATAACCTGGTCCCGGTAGCGTTAAGGCTTCAACAGCACCTTGTAAAAGACCTGCTGATATATTTACAGAGTCTTAAATGTGATATATTTTCGAATCCATTTCCAGACACTGCTCTTTTCATTACAAAACACTTAGCACAGATTAGTTTGCCAGCACTCTCCATCAGCCAGGCTGAAAGACAGGAGTCCCGATCCCATGTTGAGTGCAGGACCCACCAGGTAAAAAGAGGCTTTACATAAAATTTGTCCATGCCCCAGAACTTAGGACCAGATGGGGGTCACGCTGCTTGGGAAGAGAAATCAGCATCCTGAGAAATGCTCTCAATTCAAGGTCTGGAATAGCTCCCAAAGAGGATAATCCAACTGCTTTTGGAGCAATGGTTCCTAAAGCCTCATCCTTCGCCAGGCGTGCGGGTAAGCGAGCGGCCGGGCTGCTCCGTAGCGCGGGGCTACATCGCGTTCGCTTTCATGTGCTGCGATAGGGCAGGGACAGAAAACGATTCGCATTGATTTTGCAGCTGATAGTACAGAGTGCCATTTTACTGAATGTTATTTTTGCAGGACAACAGGGCTCTGCAAGACTTCGGTGGTTTTCATGGCAACAAACAACGATCCTGAAGTTAGCGACTGTTACTAAGACCTGGTTGCATCAGGAAGGAAAAGGAGACAGAAATCGATGCTGCCTTGGGAAAATCTCAAGCTCTGAAGCCCAGATGCAACTCAGCATTAAAGCATCAAAGCAAGCAAGCCTTTTTATTTAAAAAATAAGAAAGCATGGGTGGCTGCTCTGAGGTGGCACAGGGACTCTGCTCTGCAGTACCTTTGTGCAGGTTTTCCAGGGGCTCCAGGACGCCGCGGCGGAAGGAGGCCATGGGGTCCTGGACGCAGGAGCGCAGGCTGAGCAGGCTCTGCAGGTGGGGCTCCCGCAGCAGCTGCTCCCGGTACGCGACGAACTGGGGCGAGCGGCAGAGCAGCGCGGCCACGTTGTGCACGAACTCGGGCACCAGGCAGGTGTAGGCGTTATCGGCTTGGCAGTAGTGATAGGCGACGACCTAGGGAAGAAGAAAAAAAAAAGCAGATATAAGTCAGGCAAAGTGTCGGAAGCAGCGTTTTGCGTTGGGTGATTTGATGCATTGGGGCAGGTGAAGTCTTTAAGGAAAGCGCGTGTTAACCGCCCGTGACAAGGGCCCAGGGGAAGGGGTTGATGCAAAGAGGCACCGATTCGGAAAAATTACCGGATCTGCCACTTGAGGAATAAACAAAATGAAGTGGTTGCTGTTTGCGGAGATGGACGGTGACAATAAGTGACGGATCCAGAACGCCGTGCTGAGCACGCTGTGCTGAGCGCCAGGAATTGCACTCCGAGCTCCATTTAAGGCCTCAACAGCAGTAATAATAAACAACAATTGCTTTTTAAACCAGCTTATCTCTTCGAATGCTGGGCTATGCAGAAGGGGATGTGGACGGAACATGAGCTGGGAAAGGGGCGCCTTGCAGCAAGGTGGCACCTGGGACTGATCACATTCCCTGAGCAAGGAGGGAGGCTGGACTTGCTGTGCATTGCTCATTGTTCCTCATTCAGAAAAGCGCGCCAAAAAAAAAGAAAATAAAAAGAAGAAAAAATGATTTCTTGAGCTCCTCAAACCCAATCAGCACTTCTCACTTTTTCCAGGTTGCATGAAACCAGTGGGAGCAGGAGCTTGATGGAGGCCATGGCTTGAGGTGGCCTCTGCACGGCTCAGGGGCAGCTCTGCACTTGAAATAGCACCATGTGAGACTGCTGATAGGATATGATGCAATAATTTTCTTTCAAAGCCTAAACGAGGTGTGATGCATAAGGTAATGATAATGCTGGGCTGTTATTATGAGCATCAGGTCCTAATACTTGTGCTTAAGCTTTAATGAATACCTCCCAGTTCATGCTGCCAGCCAGCCAGTCAAAATATAATGTATATCCTTGGAAAAGAGCTGGGAAAGGCAGTAATAAAGGTAATGATTTCTATTTGCCAATCCCATTTATTGGCAGATTATAACTCAGGTAACGTTCAGAAGTGACCGTCCCTTGATACTCCACTCCCCAAAATAGAAGCCCCATCCCTATATGCAGATATATCACTTTCCATACAGTGCATGTGATTTAAGCCCCCTCTTTATGAGAGATCCAAAAGGTCAAATCATGGAAAAGAGGATACACATACAACCTGTTCCCAACCATCACCGCTGTATTCCTTTTTCTGGAACACTTAAATATAGTGCTTAACAGATAGACCTGAAAGTAAAGCTATAAACCACGAAGATTTTAGGAAGGCAACCAAGGGGAAAACGTTATGATGCTCTCAGAAATGCAACTGCGCCAAAACTTCGCCTTGATGTTATTTATTCTCTGTGACATTTTCTCAATTTTCAAATCACAAAGAGAGACACTGCCAAAGGCTGGTGCTGGAAAAGCAGAATCTGTGTTAGAAATCAGGCTCCTCACTTACATAACTGGTGTTGGGGTGGGGGGAAAAGCAGTTTTCTCATGCTGTGAAAGTTTCGGAGCTCTCAGGAAGTCTTCCTCTGCCACATTTGCGATCGAGAGCAGGTTTGCCAGGAGAAACGAAGGAAACCAGTGGCTTGCTGAGGAAGGTGCTTGCCCACCGCTGGGAAAATGGGCTCAAAGCCTGTTCTTTCTCCCCTGTATTAGGTGAAAACCTTTAGTACCCAGCCATTAACTTCTCTAGGGCAGGTTCCTCTCCCACTGCAGTTACTCCATTTGTATACTTAATTAATGGCGCATGAATCCAGCTGGAGAGATGGATTGCCATCTCCAAAGCTTAGGAGACTCATCTAAGCATCTCATCCAGACCATGCCTGGGCCCTGTGGCACATCAGATACAAGTGCTCTCATCCTCGCACTGGTGCTTAGCCTGGGAGTTATTTCTCTCCTCCTCTTTCTCTGGACTGGACTAGCCAAGAAAGACAGCCAAGAAGCAAAAATAAGAATTTGTTTAGCCCAGAAATAAATATTTCAGTGAAAAAGGCATGCTTTGAGCAATTCCACGAAAATACAGAGAAGCCACAGCACTGTGCATATGCACAAATGTTTTCTTGCAGCATGTTTTACCTCGAATGACTCCACATGCTGGAGCGTGGGGTCAGGAGAGCTCTGAGCCATCGCCTGCCATCTGTGCAGGCTCTGGGTGGCACAGCCAGCGCACATCCACATTTTGCAAACGCATAAAAATCAGGGAAGTTGGACAATTCATTTCCAAGTCACTCCACTCGAAACGTGGGCTCTGAGCACAGAGATCCTTTCCTTCTGAATGTAATTCTGCACATTCTGCCCCAGTTAATGCCAAGCAGCTCTTGGGCAGCTTGGCTGGTACATCACTTGGAAATGGGAAAAATAACATAAGTGAGGACTGGCCTGCAAGGGCTCTTCTCCTAAAGGGATCTGGAGAGCCTAGCTGGCAGTCCACCAAAGAGATAGTTTATCACGAGCTTTTTAGTGACCATTTTTTTTTTTACTTTTCCACATTAATCAGGTATTTCAAGGCTTGAGAAACACCAGCCACAGACGAGCCAGAGCACTGCCCCGAGCTCAGCGCCGTCCAGCAGGACCCTGATCCATCCCCACGTCTCCCGACGTGGGCGCAAGCAGCATCTGCATTTTCACTCATTCACAAAAGCCACGCACTTCATCATCTTAACTGCAAAAGCAGCAACCCCTCAGAGGAAGCGTTCATGTTCTCTTTAGGTCCTAAAACCAGTAAGATTCAGGAGTGTTTCTGGTCAACTTCTCCAGCATCAGCCCTCCTATTCTCTCCTTTCTGTCACCACTGCTTCCCACTCCCCTTTTCCACTCAGCCTCACATAACCCCCCACAATTCCCAACGCCTTTTTCTTCTACCTCTCATTCTGGTCCTCTTCTCTGTCTGCCCTTTCTTGGACATGGTCCCAGCAACAGTGGCCAATTCCTTGAT
Source organism: Nothocercus julius (assembly GCA_013398735.1). Taxonomy (NCBI): domain Eukaryota; kingdom Metazoa; phylum Chordata; class Aves; order Tinamiformes; family Tinamidae; genus Nothocercus; species Nothocercus julius. The sequence goes on along the minus strand of VZSV01000245.1, from coordinate 859,714 downwards.
GCAGGATCTGTGCATCTTTCCTGTAGCTCTTTGCCCCATGCCAAAAAGAGATCCTAAAATCATAGGCATCTATGCTCTATATCTTTAAAGCCAAGCCACTGATCTCGCCTCATTCGTACTATATGATCATTTAGCTTTGCTTAACTTGATACAGGTTTTGGTTCAGCTGCAAAAGTATGGAAGAAATGCATGAAGTCAGTAAAAAAAAAAGAGAGATTTCTGCATAGAGACAAGATCAAAGAAAGCTGCTGGAAGGAAAAGGAAGACACTGGCCTGTTGCAACCAGGATGGCTATTGCAAATATCATGGAAAATGCTGCTGGAAAAGGAGGGAAAATGTTAAATGGAGGTAGCCAGGAGAAGGGTAAAGGAAAGGCTGGGAAGCAGGAGGCAGTGGGAGAATACGACATGCCAAGAGCAGATAACAGCCAGGAACAGTAATATGAAAAAGGCAGGAAGGACGGTGTGAACATCAAAGGGGAAGGAGCAAGAGGGGCAGAAGATGGCTTCAGGGAAATAAGTTATTTTTACTTAATAGGACAGGCCAATTTTAAGGAGCTCCCTGGCACTATTTGTGAAAAATAATACCTTCTTTACCTTCTTGCAGTTAAGAAGCCTTCCTCAGACATCGCGCCTCTAGGGTGACTCGCCACAGCCTCCTCCTCCTCCTATCCATCTCCATGCGCCTCTCCAGACACCCTGGGCTAGCAGGACGAGCCCTGCAGAGCCCTGGCACTTGTAGAAAAGCATCAGCTCTGCCAGCACTTCCCTGCTCTTAACATGGGGCTCCAACATCATATTTTAACAATGTTGCTGCACCTAAAGAGATTTATCTCCTACTCTGTGCAAAATGGCTTTGCCGGCTCTCAGGGTGATGCTTTCACCTGCCAAAAGGCCATTTGCCAGGTGTCTGCAATACTGTAATGAAAACGGGCACAATTGTGTGTCATCCCTTGCACGTGGCTGTGCACATCTGCGGTGACCCAATTTATTTATTTATTTAACCTCGCTGCATATGCTGGTAAATGCCTCGTGAAACTCATTAGCATTGCAGGACGCTGAGGCTCAGCAGCAACGAGCCCTTCCAAGCTGGGCATCATCAGGATTCCATCGTTGGGGACCATCTGGAGATGGAAACACAGCGTGCAAGGAGAGCAACGTGCTCTCACTTGCTCTTGCTGGGGCAATGAAGTCAAGAAGGATTTCAGTGCAAGAAAAAATGCAAAAAGAGTTCCAGTCTCCTCCCCTAAAAAAGAGGGCACCATGAGGGAGGTGCAGAGTGCTGCCTTTTTAATGCAATCTTACATTTAAAATGCTTACTTTCCATATTCCCTTTTTCCTTTGAGTTTCGCATTACAGCTCTACTGTCGTCGCAGGCAGAGTGTTTACAAGCGCTAAATAAAAGCAGATGGATTTAGCAGCTTTTTTTGGAGATTTTTAGAAGATCCAAATGCAGCTCTGCACGGCCGGCTCTGCGGGAACCCTGGCGAGCAGCTCTTGGAGCGGAGTGGCCAAGGGGAGCTCGACCACGGGTGCTGCTGAAGGCCCACGGGTACCTGCTCACCGTCACAGGGCACGTTGGAGAGAAATTCCGTCATCCTGCAAACTCTGCCCCATAGTACACGCGTATACATTGAAAACAAAAGGCTAAGCAAGCACAGCTTGCCAGAAATGCTAATGTTTTATTTGCAAGTGTCAAGATGGATGTGGAAATCCAAGTGGTTTTATTCATGGCTCTTGAGAGTTTGCCAGTTCTGGCAAGCTGGCCGAGCTGCTCCTTCCTCGCCGCCGTCCTCGCTGGGGCACAAAGCCCAGCAGGCTGCAGGAGGTGGGGGAAAAGTGGCAGAGATGTCCCCAGTAAACCTGGCTCCGGGCTCAGGGACCTGACAAATTGTCTTTTCTTCGAGGAAATCTTTCCTCATTAAAAAATAAATCAGGAACGGATTCATGAAATCTCTGCGAGGAAGCTATTAAACATACATATGTATGCATATACACTGAGGAAGGTTCCTTGCAGCTCGTTGCCCCAAATTCATTGCAGGCCCCAAAGATTATACAACTTTCCTCACCAAACCCCATTTCTGACCAAAGGGAAGGACTGAGACACCTCCAGGGGAGCCCATCATCCTCTGGGATGTTTTTCTCTTCTAGGATCGACTGGTGGGGATAACATCAGATTGGTCCAACACAGACTGGATGCAGCTTGTCCCCAGGTGCAGATTTTGAAGGAAAAAAAAATATACCTGATACTGTTTTACTAAGCTGGCTCATCTCCAAGCATTTTTCTTCGCCATTAATTTGCTGGTGATCGCTGTACTAGAAATCATGGATGACTTCAAATGGCTCCCTAAGAATATGGCAAAACATTGCTCTTTTCCTGCATCAAGGAAGTGGGGAAGCCAGGCTGAGAGCTGCTCCTGGAAGGCAGCATTTGTTTCCCTACTTTTAATTTCTCATCTCTATGACAGCTAAAAGCAACCCTTGCCCCCAAAGATCTTACTGCACGAAAAATAGAGCGCCAAGCACAACTGTGAATAATCCAGAGGAGGAAGAACAACTGTTCACCTTTCATTTCTGTCATCAGAACTGCACAACGTCGGAGTTTAGGGGGGTAAGTGACATTTTCCAAAGGAATGGAGTGGGTGAGTGAGACGGCAAGCTGCCCACCAGCATTGGCAGCCTCTGCCAACGCCGTCCGCAGCCATCGAGAATAATAAAACAAATAAAATAAAATTAATCCCCTTGCACGAAGCTCTGCGTTTCTCCTTATCGCAATGACCACAGCGCAACCTGAGAACATCCTTCTCTGCGTCGCGGAACATCTGCACTTAGCTCTGCTTTCTCACATATGGTTTATATATCTCTTAAAATATTCCTGACAATTGTGGTTGTCCATCACTGTCAACACTTTCCTCTCTGCTTCAATCCTGACTGCAGACCTCATGCAACTCTCCAACACACGGCCAAGAAATATTTTTCCACGTGTTGAACGAGAATCGTCTCACTAACCTATGGGTCAAGACTTTCCTTCATTTCCTTGGGCTCTTTCTTTTCTCCAGCCAGTTGAACAAGGCTGTTTGAAGTAGGCCATTAGGAAATGTTTTCTTCCACTGCTACCGACATGGAATGGGCTCTTCTCTCCCCTTTTCCTGCCTCTAAGGATATTCCACTTTCTTTTCTTTCTTTTTTCTTCCTTCAAGGTTAGATTCTGGACAGCCTTTAGCCTACCTCCAAGGAAGGTTTTTTCCTAGGATGACCTACAAAATGCGGACGGAGAACATGGGGTCAGGCATTCAGATTAAACGGTCAACTCATTTCAAGGGAATATTTTTACTGCTCTTCAACAGCAGTTCAAAGCCTGTTCCAACAATAAACTTTCATGATCTTTCAAAGCCAAGGTAGATGCCTGTGACCGACTTTCTCAGAGAGGTGATCGTACGCAGACCAAAGAGCTCAAAGCTGTTGTTTTAATGGATTTTCAATTCTGTTGTCAGGTCAGCAATCCTTTTTTTCTCTACAGTGTCACTCAGAGACTTCAAAAACTCCAGCTGGGCTTGAAGAGCCGGTGTTTATTTTATCTAGGAGGACATCACATGGCACAGTTCCTTCTAAGCAGATCAATTTATCTGCTGTTGACAGCAAGTATTCGTCAGTGGTGCCGAGCAGTGCAGGAGGTTACTGAGAGTGCACTAACACACAGCTTCCAACTATCAATCTGACAAACATCCTGAAACATTTTATCTGCCTTTATCTAAGTTCCCGAAGGCTTGATAATCCATCAAAACTTGCTGCTTGTTACATACAGTCTTGGAAAATGCTCTCATGTAATTAAAAGAGAATCGTTGCTTATGAAAAAGAATGACCAGTAGGAATGTGGAAATCAAAAAAGAGAAAAAAGCGAAAGACAGAAAGATCATGCCAAAAAAACCCTCTATTTTCAATAGAATGACCCCTTGCCATAGGAAATGAAGGTGAATCAGGATTTAATCCTGTGCTTCATTTTAGTGCATGACTTAATTTAGGCATGGACATCAGCACGACCTGGAAGATGAGTGCTTTTGTGAGCTGAGAGACATCAAAGAATTCCTAGTTACATGTTCTTCTTGGCACCAGATAACAAAGGACCATTATCTGCATTTTTCTGTTAATGGAGGCAGGGAGACGAGCCACGAGCTCTCCAAGGATCCCAACCCGGCTAAGGGCAGAGCTGGCAACACAATCGAGGACTCCGAATGCTGAATCAAGCCCCACTGCTACTTCTCTGACTCATTGCAGGCACCGTTTGCAAAATGGTATGAAGCTTTTCCAAAGTTTTGCATGCTGTGGCAGCTACTCCAAGAAAATTAATGATTCCAAGAATCCTAAGGTCAAGTAATCAGCCTTGGCATAGATCCCTCCTTGAAGGCCTCATGCTTGGAAGCCACTGACAGTATTTCTGGAATTAGTCAACATTTACAGTAGTCAGAACTTACTGCAAGATGAACAATCCCACTAGCAATTCCTATTCCTGCTCCTAGGACAAGAGCTAGTGCATCTTTCAAAAGCATTTGTTATGTTCTGACAGCAAACTACACAACCCATTTTGCAAAAATTTTGGCTAGAAGATGGACTGCTCTTTGAAAATCTTTCCTGAATGGATCTCCGGCCAAGCTATCATGACCTACTTTTATTTTACTTTTGGCTAAAGAGATTATTTCTTGCTCTTTTCTCTGTTGATCAGAGATGCAAGATGTGCATAACATACACATGGGGTTCGACACCCTGTTTGAAAAAGTCACAGCCCTTAGCTTTGCTCAGGGGGAAACCAAAGCTAAAACCATTTATCAAATATATATCCAACAGGATTACTCAAGCACTCAAGGGAAAAAAAAGTCTAGATAGATAAAGTATTTGAAGCAGAGACAGAACGCTTTACCGGCCTTTCTGTCAGTCTGTAATGTTTAAGATTTAAAGGGACTAAGATGACTAATGTGCTCTGAACAAAAGCAGAGCTGGCCACTGTGCTCCTCTCAAGAAGTCTACGTGGAAGAGGAGACCGTTCCCGCAAGTCCTCACATTTATTTACACAGATATCTCTTGCTCTCTGCCTTGCCATCTGGATGCAGGAGAAAACAGATAGGGCACGACAGTATCTGGCACAAAAAGCCAAGCAAAACAAGGCCTGGCAATAATTTAGAGCAAAGCCTTTGCTAGATATTTTTCCTCCTCCAAAGTGGGAGCCAGCAAGCAGGAAAGCGGCAACTGCTCACATCCTCCCAAGCCGTGTGGGAGGAGCGAGCTCCTCGCATTTCAAAGCCATGTAACGGCACCTTCCCACCAGCACCGAAGCAGGGCGAAATGTCAGAAATACAATAAAAGTCGAGCTGTAAATCTCACCTACACCAAGCAAAGCTGCTATGCACAATCCACGCTTGTCCAAGGAGCAAAAGATTTGTGCACTGCTCGGAGGGCTACAGTTTCTTTTGTCAGCTTTTCCAAAAACCATTGGAGGGCACCGCAAGGCAATAACAACGTTCAAAGGATCCGCTCCTTTCAGCGCCAAACACTGGTCACTTAGCAATTTTGTTTTTGGAAGCAAAAGGAAAAAATTCAGGAAAAATAAAAATAGTTGTGGTAGCTACGGTATATCGTAACATGCCTACCGTTGAAATGACAAAGCGTGATGGCCGGAAAAGATAAAACTCTCCGAGAAGAAAGGGAGTGTACATGATGTAATGGAAACTTTGTTTTACAGAAAGAACTTTCCTAGGGTAATAAAGCTTGTTCCAGAAGGTTTTTCCTTATATCTTTCCCATGAGCAATTGAATGCACATGTTTTCCAGCGTGCAAAACACCGTAAAATAGGAGCCCTTCCAAGAGCTTCCCTTAAACTTGACATGTCCCTCAAGGACTCAACCACCCACTAAGCACGTTTTAGTCCCTACCTGCGAAGCCAGTCTCCGCATGGCCTCTTCCTGGCGGCGCCGCATCTCGGGGGTCCCCGGGCAGCTCCCGCTCGTGATGGACGAGTGGGCAGAAGGCGGCTGTGTCAGGGGCAGTTCTCTATTTGCATCCACATCTGTCGCAAGAAGAGAGGTGGTGAGTTGCTAGAGGACACGTACATGTAACGTCATCACTACACACTGCACCGCTGATGATTTCTAGCTATGCACCTGATAGTCACCATACGATCCACGCACGATCCCTTTGGAGCTCCATGCAGAAGGAGACCATGGTCCCGGGCCACCCACCACAAAGCCTCCCAAAGGGAAGGATTGAAGTCCTTGATTGGGAACCAACCCAGAAAGGCCTGCTAAGATAAAGTTCTGAGCTTGCCACAGTCATCTCTTCCATAGTAACTTAAGTAACTATAAAATAAGCACCTTCCTGGGCAAATTGCATGGTCCTGAAAGTCTGACACATTTTAGTGCAAGGTCCTCCTAGTCTGCAGGTCTGTCAGGAGATCTTCCCTTGCTGTGATCTACCAACTCCTAACATGGTTCTGGTCTTCAGTAGAGAGATATTTTTTTCCTGAGTTATGTGACTGTATTATAACAGGCAAAAATGGAGCATCACAGCTAGCACATCATTCTGAAGGCCATTAAAGAGATCAGGGAGAGCAGGAAATTCAGAGAAATTCAAAATAGCACTAGGACCTGGAAAAGGCTTGCAAGCAAATAATGAATTATACTAGAATCATCTCTGTAATATTTGACCGCTTTTCACTGCACTTTGGCAGTTTCTTTGGCCTGATAAAGTAGAAATCAGCTTCA
>VZSV01000245.1:827148-852898 GCA_013398735.1 Nothocercus julius | reverse complement strand
CTCCTTAGGGAATAAAGTCCAATTTGTTGAACAATTCTGAGGGCTTCCATCCCTGCAGATGACACTGGGGAGTCTTTCACCTTTCAGTCTCATGGATGCACCTGAGTGAGAACTGAGAGATGGTGGCTTTGGTCTGACCAATGATCTTTTCTCCGTCCTTAGTGCATGAAAGATGCAGGGCTCACTGAAATTATTCAGCTGGCGACAGTCTCTTAAATCCCCCCCATCCCTGTAACCAGACTGGGGAGACGTACAGTTGGTGCACTGCAGGGCTGGAGTTAAAATATAGAAACCAGCTCTGCCTTTCACTACACATTGTTCATTTAGCTCTGACAAGTGACATTATCCAACATGCCAGCATTTGGTGACATTTCAGATGTTTCTACATGGTAAGAGTACTCGAATGCAGCAAACAGATTTAGTGACAGCTTCACTGAGATATAGTGACCCAGATCCTTAAAGATACCTTTAGGTGTCTCACCCGGTATTTCCATTGCTGTCTTATTCACTTACCAGGAGTGGTGTGGTTGGAAAGGGCTGTCAGCTGCACCTGTGAACCTGCCTACGCGGAGTGGCGCAGGCTGGATGGGACCACAACGGCTCGGGCAACCTCAAACCTACACGGAGTCTGCAACCTCCTCTAATTCTTGGTACCATCATAAACCACAAAATCAGTCATATGGGAAGAGGGATGCAATGGTTTCACACAGATTTATAATAACGAAATCCTGGCAATTACAAACAGGGTTTTTCTGTTGAGCAGACCAGGAAGAATCTGTGATGTCTCTATGTCAGAAAAATAAGAGACAGACTATTTTGACTCTGCTAAGAGCATCTTTGGAACGGCAGTAGTATAAATATTGCTGACGGGTGTTTCCAGAGCCACGGATTTGGCAACAAACCCTAAAACGATTTACCGGGGTTGAAGAGCAACGCAATCCTTTCAGCCAAAAAAGCCACAGGAGTAAAGAGAAAAAGTCTCTGAGATGTGAAGGTGCCGGGACTTACGTTTTGGAGAGGCGTGGGGGCTATCGGAAGCGATCTGCCTCATGCGCGTGCCGTGGCAGCTGAGGGCCACCAGCCTGGAGATGATGGCAGTCTTGCCAAAGCCGATGTTGCCGACGATGACGACGCCGCGGTTGACGCTGGTGTTGGCGCTCTGCAGCTGCGCGTCTATCTCGTGGAAAACCCAGTCGCGGCCGACGAACACCGACTCCGTGGTGATGCTGGGCACCTCGAAGAGCAGCGGCTTCAGGGAGATGTCGGGAGGTCGGTAAGGGGCAAAGCGCACTGCAAGGAGGAAACCACAGCAAAGAGGTGTAAAGGCCAATGCTGGAGGAGTAAAACGCTGCCAACAAAACCGCTATTTGGTCTTTTATTTGGTCTCTGAAGGCCACACTGTTGAGGATCCTGTTTGACATTTATATTCTAGCAGAAGCTTGATATAACTGGGCTACATGTGAGCCCAGACAAGATGGGGCGACTCCTACCCCGAAGAGTATGAGGACAGACGGGTCCCCACCAAACGGTTCCACCTGAAGCACTGCAAACTTGTGTTTAAACAGAATTTCTTAAGTTGGGATTAATATAAACAGATGGAGCTGCATTAATGGAATGAAACTTCGGTGCCAGCGCTGCCTGTGCATCACTCTACGTGCAGGACGCGGCCTGAAGCCGATGGGGCCGCCAGGGCCAGCCTGGAGCTGCGGATCACCGTGGTCGAATTCCTTCTGCTTTGAAATAAACTGTCTCGCAGCAAGCTCTGTACTGGGAAGCAGACTCGAAAGCTCAACTCAGTCAAAATAGCATATCAATTACAACTCCAGTGGGTTTTATCGACATGAGAAAGGATTATAACGATGCTATTACTCCTAAGACGTTGCTGTCAGCACAAGTACATGCTTCTTTTCCTTCTGAACTGACCGGTGCGTTAGGCAAGCTGCTTCTGCGCCAGACCCTTTCTTGAGCCATGCAACGAATTGCTCTGGGAGATGCAAAGATGAAGCTACAAACAGCAAAAATGCTGCATTTCCCCAAATCCTCCCCAAATGTCATTTGTTCCTCCCAGAATTGCTGCTTGCTCCAGATTTAGGGGCTTTGCTCTGGCTCCGCGCCGCCACTTGGGAGTCCCAGCATAGGAAGCTCCTCTGCTAAAATAGTCCGTATTTGTTTCCAAAAACTAACCCTCTGCCCTTATAATCCACACCTACCATGCTGCTGCCCTTTCCAACAGTGTGGGCAAGCTCTTCATGGAGACGGTCCAGAATTCACTCCACCCCACAGCAACGAAGGACACACTAAAGCCAGTCTTTATCCAACTGGAAACAAATACCTATATTTATATCTATATATCTTGGCTATCACGTAGGAACAGCATCTGCTCATCTACAAAAGCCTTGGTGAAACCACAAGGAAGGGACAGACCTACCTGCCTACCAAGATCCAGCTTTCCTGCCCGTCTGAAGCAACCAGCAATGCTCACCCTTACCTCAGGCCACGGCGAGGAACACCCTTCCCTTCTCACTGTTTGCCAGGAGAGCCCATAATAGGATTGAGATTATGGGAAACAGCAAGGAAATTTGGGGAGAAACCAGCACCCGGCAAACTGTAAACTGGTACCTTGCTAGAGGGTACCAAAAACAAATACGTGCGATGATATGCAGCGATAGCAAAGCTCAAACCGAGCCAAGGATTTCCAGTTGGAACAAGGCTGGCGATTGCCACAGCCCAGATTGCAGCAGTTTCATGGGAATAGTTGTAACTTGCAGCATGCTACACATTCTGAGACAGAAAAATAATTCCAAATAGTGGCAGCTTGGGGTTTTTTCACCTCCTCTTCTCCTGTTTTCACAAATAGCCTCTCTCTGAGAGCCAGAAGCAAATGTCACAAGGACAAGGAGCTGCCTCCATGCTCAGGAATCTTACCAAAAAAGAAAAGGAATAGGAAAAAGGGAGGGAAAAAACCAACAAAACAAAACATGCAGCGCTCCATGGTTGTTAAAAGCGTGTCTGGAAAACAATTCGATCCTGTTCCTGCAATAAAGTTACATGTTTTGGATGCAACCGCCGCAAATTGTGAAGGTTTGGCAAGCGTCTCGCTGCGAACATATGGAAATTGTGTCTGTCAAAGTTTGCATTTTTATAAGCGCCTCGGCGGCCAATGCGATTTCATTACAAACTGTGATCCAAAATGACTCCAAAAAGGAAAAACTTTGTTTTTGCTATTTTTTTTTTCTTTTCTTTTCTTTCTTTCTTTCCCCCAGCAGGGCCTTGGGGGCTCTTTACTCTTTGCTTTTTCTCCCACAGAAAAGAAAAAGCTCAAAGTTTTCGCCCTTTGTCCAAAACCCTCAAAAAACCCTTTCAGGGGAGCAATGAGGTGAAATCCGGGGGAATTTTCGCAGCGGTTCCCGCTCCGAGGGGCACTGCACGCGTCCCCTCCACGGCACTGCGGACGCTGGCGCCCAGCAGACCGCGGGGACCTCGAAGGCGGCATTTTGGCCACCACGGGAACGGGGAGGATGCGGGCGAGCGCGTGGGGCCGGCCCCTACCTCGCAGGTCCTGCTGGGCGCGGGCGCCCGCCGCGCTCTGCCGTGGCATCCGCAGTGACGTGCGCAGGGGCGCATGACGCTGCTCGTCCAGGTACGCCAGGTCCTCCAGGTGGGCCGAGCTGGTGGCTGCCAAGAGAGAGCAAACGAGGGGGTCATGCCGTGCTCTGACACCCACTATGTGGCTTATACACACCTTTTTTTCCCCCTCACTTTATTCCTTTAATAACACACCTGTTTATAATTGTATTAGATAAGCAATTGGCTTGATGATAAGATGCCCCCATGGAAAAAGGGAAGCTTCAACCGCTTGGAAATACTATTTCCAATTATAAACAGAAAACTCTGATTATAAACAAGCTAAAAGGCTCTGCAGATCACGAGCTCTGTTCCTGTTCTGCTAATCAGTTCCAAAATTCTTTTTAAACTGCCAATATTCAGCTCTTCAGCATTTTGTTTGGCTCTGATATTGCTTTTTTGGATATATTCATTACTATTCCAATTCTGAAGCATCAAGACGGTCCCAGGTGGGTAAGTGAATACTGAATGAAACGCCTGCAACTTCTAATTCATTCCCTCCTTTAGTATTTGGTCACTTACCGTAACGAGATTATTGCTGTAAATTGAAATAATTAATTAAATGGCTTGTTCAGAGAGCTCTTGCACAGCCGATGTTAATGCCTAGGGCTGTGACAGGGCTATTTCAAGCTGGCTCCTGGGCTTCGCAGCCCCCTGTCCCCATCCCGGTATTTACAGGAGTTTGAGGCAGAGGATGGTGAAGGGCAACTTAACTCTTTGGTGTTTGCCAGCATCCCATTACCAGGGCAAAGGATTGGCAGCAGAACGGAGAATAAAAGCAAGAGAAGAAACACAACCCAAGCCCGGGTTTTTGATGTCCTTCATGCTCCTCCAACTCTTAGAAACTCGATTAGACGCTCACTGTGAAGCAGCAGATTAAACCCGAAACGCTGCAATTAGAAAGACGTGGATTGACAGTGGAGGGAAGCTATTTTTTGCAAGCACGAAACCCTCCGTAATCTGCTCGTGGACTCTCCATGCTCCAGGTCGCAGCGTCGCCTGCGCAGAGGTGGCAGGGGACAGTGCAAGGAGCTTCCACACACACTGACCTGCACCACTTGTGTCCCTCCATTTGGAGGGTTAATGCCATATTTGTATTTATGGATGAGTGTATATATGTATCTCCTCATTCTACTGTTTTTTATATATAGCAATATGTATTGTTTTATACCTAACTACGCAAGAGTAAAAAGATCTAGCAGTGAGGCACGGGCATGACTGTACACTGCTACGGGCGCTCAGTAGAGATGCACAGATGTATATATATGTGTATATAAGCACACACACTCCGAAAACAGCTGCTTCCCTGCCTTGAGCCCTGCTCCAGGTCCGTTTAACTCCCACAGCAGATACGGAGCCAGGCAGGGCGGCCTGAGCCATGAGCCCGGCTGGGAATTTGATTTCTTCAGAGCAGAGCAGTCGGTGCCGTTTTCTCTATTCATGTAACAACAGTTAAACCCCCAAATTACTTCCTGCCCATTATTCCCCAGCCAAAAGGGGCAATATTTGATGAAAATTCATGTTAGTCCTTAAGAGCAAGCAGTGTAACCAATGCCAACACTGGCAACCTTGATTTGTAGCCTCTTCGCTTTGCTTCTTTCAAGTCCTCAATACCCTTTTTGAGTACGTTCAGACAGATGGATCAATTTTCCAAGCTGGGGTTTGGCTAAAGAGAAAGGAAAGACGCTCATTGTGCACACCCGGCGACCCGGGCCTATCGAGATATGGGAGTCCTTTTTATTTTTTTTACTGCAAATAAAGGGAAATAAGTTAATTGAGCTTGTTCCAGAAGAACAGCCTGCAAAGACCTGGGGCTCCAAAGGCTGCAGCTGTGTGGGGCCCTGGCACGCAGGAAAGTGGTTCAGACGCAAAAAGAAGAGTATTTTTCTAGCTGCTGCAATAACCAAGCGGCTTCTTGGCAGAACAACCGTCCATCTCCTGGGGAGAGCAGTTCTGCTGGAATCTTTTTTAACTACTTAATGAATCTGCATTTTACCCTGCGTCCTGTCTGCAAAGCGGCTTTGAGGAGGTAAAGGGAGCCAACTGCAGACCATGACCGCTGCAGACAAGGGCATCACGAGGGTCAAAACTCATCTTCAGCTCGTTTTGCTGCAAAACTTTGTCACTGTTCATCCACCTGGGTCTCCGTGCACCTACCAGAACTAAGAAATTACTCCTCCACCGCACCAGTCAAGGTGTTTTTCCCACCTTCCCCGTCTTCATCATGATCTTCTGCAACTGCACCGAGAAGGCCTGTCCCTGCACACGGTGCACTGCGGTTGGCATGAAATGCCGCATCCCGTTTGCATTTCCCCATGGCTTGTTTTTGCAATGGTCAATGCAACTGTCCTGCCCTTTTTATGGTTGGTGAATTGAGATTTAGCCCCATGATATAAAAGTGAGAAATAATTAGAGAGATCTAAGGCCAGTGAGAAGCTAGAAGTGATTTCTTTTTTCCTGAGCCGGTGCTTCAGGACTTCAAGAATTATGCAAAACCAATTTCTCTTGCAAAATATAATATTAAACCATTGAAAGCTTCCCCTCAATGGCAAAGCTCACCCTGGGTAATAAGGCAAAGTGATTGCAGATAAAGCACCAGGGATAAGAAAATATCCCTCCTCAAAAATACTATTTGCATGCTGCTAACGCAATCCTTTCAAGAAAACAGCAGAGAAATAGATAATTCTGTATCCAAATTCCACTTCCACTCCCTTGCAGCTTTCACTAATAAGTGCACTTCAGATTTGGTCACATCATTTTTGGCTGGATAGCTGGGCTGAGTTCTCAAGAAAGTGTCCAACATAATTAGGAAAAGAAGAAATTCGGGGTTTTCTCCTAAGTGTCTTCTTGGTTTCATCTCTCTCCTTGGGACGATCATATGCAGAATTGCACCTAACCAGATGCAGGAAAAAAAAAAAAAAAAAAAAAAAAGGAAACGTGCAGATTTTTGCTCCATTGCAACACAGCTCAAGTTGCGGGGCTCACGGAAAAGTACTGCAAAAGCAAGGCCTTGGTGGCAGATCTAATTAGATTTTTTTCCCCTGGTGTTACAGTGTATTTCCTTTAATATCCTATTTCTTCCTAGGCTATTTTTGTCTCAATTCTCTTTCCCTTGGACAGAGAGAGAGGTAGCTCCGAGGAAGCCTCGGCTGCTCTGCTGCCTGCGCGTGGTCTTAAAGCAGCTCCCAACACGTCCCCCGGATTTCATCTCATTGGTCCGTCTGGATGGGTTCCGACTCCTCCGAGGAGGGGACGGGAAAGAAGGAAGTAAGGACATGGCTCAAAACTAAGAAAACCAATTTTGAAGCAGTTTCCTTCCTTTTCACCCCTTGCTCAAACACCCCCACTTGACCATATATTTTTCTGGGACAGAGCAAGGGGCAGATTTGTTCTTTTCCCCCCATCCTGAAGTCGCATCCGGATGTTGCAGTGAGGAAAAACGAAGTCTTCCTGCATGCAGGGGACACGTTCCTCTTGCTGAGCACGTGCTGAAGACGGGGATCCAGATGCTCCTGCACACACGCAGTGTCTCTCCAAAGGACGTCATTTGGCTGCACTGATGCGAACCCTGCCCTCTGCTTGCCACGGGGCCGAGAACTTAAATTAGTACCTAGCCCAACACGACTGGTTATTTTATGTTCTGCAAGGGGAAAGCAAGAGGGGAGCTGGTATTTTTTATGAACATTTTAATTCTCTATTAGCATTTAAGCAGGTATTATAAAACCATGTATGTGGTCTCAATAAGGCAGGATTTCATGTTTCATTTCAGGGGTTATAGAATAAGTTCGTTGTATGCGACGTCTCTCAAGACATTCGCCTTCATTCAGAAACCCGAATGCCCCGCTCCAGTGCCAAGCAGCTTCTCATCATTAGGAGAAAAGAAATGTTCAAGGATATAAAAAGGATTATTGTGCATATTTGCCTGGGATGGGGTAAGAGGAAAATACAGCTGAAGCTTTCAGTTTCTGGGAACAATAAAACAGCAACTGACTGGATTCATACAGTCCCTGTTATAAAACTGAGTTTTTAAAAATTATTAGAAGAGTAGGGATTATTTTAATAGGGGTTGTTCTCGGATCACAGCCTCTCAGGAACTGCAGCCCTCTCTCATTTCCTACCACGTAGCTGCAGGCACCAAATCCTTTCACAGAGGTAAAATGTGCTGCAAGGTAGAGAAGGAAACACGTTTTCTTCCCCTTTTTTTAAAAATTGCTTATTGCCTTCCCAAAACTATCATCCAAATGATTGGCGCAGAGGTAAACAGGAAAAAAAAAAGGGGATTCCAGCAAGTCTCTTCTCTGTTTTTCTGCTGTTGCTTTTCCTTTTTTTTTTTTTTTTTTTTTTTTTTTTTTTTTCTCTCTCCTCTCTCTCTTTTTTAATGTAAAGAGCTTCCAGATTTTGGATTTCCACTACAACTAGTGATTACCGAATTATGTTTTGTGAATGTCACACAGCAAGGAAAGTTGCTGCTAATTCTAGAAGAATTAAGCAAAAGGCCACACTCCTAGAGGTAATAGACGCTTGCAAATGCTCCCTGTCTTGACTTGCTAAAAAGGGAAGGGATTTTACCTAATTAGAAGCAAGAAACTTTTGTATTTGCTTTTCTTTTATTTAAACACCTCAAAACCCACAATAATTTAATATAGTGCCAGCATTTAATAGAGCTCAACTGAAGTTGAGTATTTTAATGGATTTGTGATATAGCACCAAGGTATTTGCTAATAGAAAATACAACCACCTCACTATGAACAAGCAGTTAAAGATTGCTTTACTTTAAAATCCTGAACTGCTAATGGGACTATCTTATCTATAAGCAGTGCTGCCCCTGGGGCGATTACGCTCTTCAGTTTACATCATTAAGGCCTGACTTTACCAAAATTTCATACATTTTCCACTAAGTGCAACTAAAAGGCAGCAGGACTACACTTGATTTGTACAACTCCTTCCCTAATAATATGACCATTATGTAAATAAAGATGTCTCAAATGACCAAAGTCAGCAAGATGTGCAGAAATTGCTGCAATACAGAGCCTTAAGAGGGGCTTAATTAAAGCGCTGTAACAGCCATTACCCACGTGGTGAGTTCAAAGCAAAGCTCCAAAGGTTGAAGGAGCTGGGACTTCCCAAAACGAAGTGAGCATAAACATTTAATTTAGGCAAAAACATTGCATTTCCCCTTTATTTTCATACACAGCATGGCTGAGTTGCTATGCTAAAGCAATTTGGAATTGAAAGTCGAAATCCAAACCATGTAAAACTTTGGGAAAATTATAAGCTGTTCAATGCATGGTATTAAAAAGTATTGAAGAATCCCAGTAAAAGTGGCTTTGTCTACAATAATGTGATGAGGATGGTTAAAAGGGACTTGCCTGGTCACTAATATCATTTGTCTTCCAACACCAAAACACTATGGGAAACTATAGCTCTTATTCAACGAGGCCCCATGTCCCTTCTTGGCTACTGGGATTAGGATACATTTTAGTCTTCCAAGGGAAAACTCTCCTCCTGTTGACGTCCTCTCCTTTTAACGCTGAGACTCCCTGATTGCAGAGCAAAGTTTGGTTTCTCTCTGCATTTATAAAGGCAATTTGTGAGCAGTGTGCAACTATCAATTTTGGGTTGCAAAAAACAACTTGCATGTTGCAATTTGCTGTCTGTAAGTTAGGCCTGAACCTGAGATCTTTTGAGTTTTCTTGCTCCTGAGATGAGGACAATTTGCTCCTCTCATATCACGTATACAAATCTAAGCATTTTGCCAAGATGCAGAAATACTCCACCAAACCCAACATCCCACTTAGGCATTTTAACGCACACACAAGAGCAGCCAGTGTTTTTCTGAAAATGTTTTCCAAAAAACGGTCTTTAAGAATAGTTTCTGACCAAAGAAATGAATAATCCTCAATAATGCTCCGATTAGAAAAAGCTAATTCAAATTAAAAAAAAATTTTGGCACACTCAATGGTGATGATCAGAGAAAAGAGATTTCTCTTTGAATAATGAGAATGTGAACCAGGCTGTGACATGGAGGCACAGAGTCTCACTCCGGCCTAAAGTCAAAAATATCCAGTTCTTACCTGCTACTGAATTTGGCCGTGGCATAAGGTAGAGTGGGATAGACTGCACTGACTGGGACAAGATCGTCTCCAGGTTCCTCTCTGGGATCTTGTTGAGGCTGTAGGTGGAGGCCGTCATGTTCTCGTCCACGCGGTACAGGCACGAGTCCATGCTGGACTTCTGCGACTGCCACGGCTTCAGGTTTCCTCCCGAGCCCAATTCTTTGCTGCTCTCTCCTCCGTATTTTGTGCGCTCCACGTTTTCGGAGTAGCTTGTCAAAGTAGCTGGAAGAAGTAAATTATAAATAAAATGAGCAACCAAGAATGAATTGCTTGAGGCCATGCCCATAGTCAAGGCAAAAGCCCGACATGATGCTCATCAGATCTCCCACATCCACTCACATCAAAGATGATGGAATTCAGTCTAATGATATTGTTTCTATTTATTACTTCTCAAACACCACCTAGCTGTAAGGTTTGGGCTCCTACTATTAAAAGTCATCATAGATGCAAAAACTAGGCACAACTGTATCCGAACAAAGCAGCATACAAAGAGCAGACGTGGGTAAGCAAGAAACATCACCAGTGCTTCTCACATCTGCTCATTTGTGTTGCAGCTAGCACCTTTCAGAGACAGTGCTCAGAGATAGGTTGATAGATCTGTTAATCTTGGCAGCTTTAAATATAGCCCACACATTTTTCCTTATATTATTTGATTTTAGAAATAAAGACTGCTGCTATATTCACCTTCAAAATAGTAACTGATAATATTAGACTGATTTTCACTCCTAATATCTCCCCTCAGTTGAGATTTGCTGCTTATAATTCGATTTAGCTATTCCCCAGCCCTAACCCCTTTCAGACTTCCAGCTTTCCTCAAGTCTTTACTTTCCCCAAGGCCCTAATCAAACCCTTCATGTACTCGGAGGTGAAGAAAGATTTTTTGGATGCAAAGAGTTTCAAATGAAGCTCCGTTTTGGATGAAGCCCACAGATGAACACCCGCAACTAGAAGGAAAGCTGCAGAATACTCCCATTCCCGCAAGGTGTATTCCAAAATTTTCCAAAGAGCAGAGTCACAGAGGGTATTCGAGGACAGGGCCCGTGTCCGGGCGATTTGGGTGTCTGAGCGCACACAGCCATCAGCATTGTCCCTGTGGGATTAACTGTGCTTTACAGGAATAATCTCCCTAGACAGTTGTGCGAGGAATGAGGACCCTCCTTTGGGATGAATCCCATCCAGACTCGCCAGGTGGCTGCTGCAACATGAGCACATCCCAGCTATGGCTCCCTGCTCAGATTGGGAGCCTCCACGCAGGGCGATGCTCAGGAAGCAGAAGCAGCTGGAAATGGTCCTTGCTGGGGATGTTACCTCAAATACCTTGCTAGCTGCGACATTCCCGGAGGATCTGCCAGATCCCTCTCCGGGCTTGTTCCCTCGCTCAAACATTCCCATTACAGCTTTCTGCAAAGTAAAACACTTTAGAACAGTTATTTTTTGCCTTTTGGAAAAAGCAGGGTATTAAAGTACATCTAGACTACATCCTAGATATCCAATAGCACATTTCTTTGAGCAAGTGCCAGGGGTTTGCAGTGCAGTCAATACTCTTCCTAATTCCCATTCCTTGTTGGCCAGTGCCCTGCAGCATGAGGTTTTCAACTGCATTTGTCCGAGTCAAACCACACAGAGGATTTGTACCCACTCGGCTAATGATTTAAAGTCCCTTATTGTACTGTCCAAAATAACCCCGCGGGAGTTGACAACACTGATTTGTCCTCTGTCTCTCTTCTCATCAGTCCTTCCACCAATTTTTTCTTTTCTTCATTTCTTTCCACTCCATTTTTCTTTCTATCTACCAGGTTGGGCTATGAGATGGAGCAAATCTCACAGTTTTAAGAGAACAAGTTTCCACACCAGCTTTAGCCTCCAAATTCCCTGTTTTTTCTCCTTGCTTCCCAACAGCATCCTGAACACCCGTAGTCATCACCTGCATGTAGGGGCCAGGCTTTGGTAACCTTCAAGCAAAGTGATGCCTAACTCAGCACTTTTTGGTACTTAACGTGAGCCCAAATGCAGCTTGGTGAGATAATAATAAATAAAACCTTTTTTTTTTTTTTTTTCCCAAGTTCTGGGAAATCTAATTCAGTATTAACCAGCGTATTTGGTTCCCCTGATGAAAATGTCACAACTTGAGTGCTTTCGCTCCCCCTCACAAAAGCATCTAACCTGAGCTAGATTCATCTGGAAGCTCCCGTCTCAAAACTGCCAAACTTGCCAACCAACCTCTCTGCTCGCAGCAGCATCGGTGCCCGTTCTCCTTAGCAGGTGCTCCAGACAAACCTCTTCACAAAGCTATTTTTAACCCACAAAAACACAAAGTGGTAGCAAGGAGCAACCTCATAGAAGCTCAGGAATCAGAGGAAAAAGTGAAGAAGAGTAAAATTGCAATAAAATAAAATAAAACGGCTACACAACTGGGATTTCCAGAAGGAGAAAGCATCCCTTGCATTTGGATTCTCACATTTTCTACTGCCTTGGAGCAGCAGTCTCCTCTAGGGGCTCAAAGCACAATACTTTGCTGCTGATGCTTCCACCAGTTTGGCTCTCAGTAGCAGGGTTTGACCATGACCAGTTGGCTGCTGGTATTCCGCCAGAGCCAAAAAAAAACATCCTGGAAGCTGCTCAAGGGTTGAAACCAGGTCAGCGTGTGCACCAGCCCCTCTGGTTTTCACGAAAAGGGGTTAGTGGCTTCCAGGAGCAAGGGTTAACTTGCTCCTATCTCTTCCTTCCTTTTTCAAATTCATGTTTATATTTATTACTGCTTACCATCAATATTAACATTTTGGGAACACTCACTGTCACAGAGTTGCAATGACTGAAGTGGGTTTGGTGGGTTTGTTCATCAGCAAGCACGAAGAGGTCACTGAATAAATGCAAATTAAGAGATCCCGTTCTCAAATGATCACAGAAATTATATAACAGTTGAAACAGAAACAGACAGGAAAAAAATCTCCAATGGGACAGGGAAACACAGAAAACCTGTTTAAAATACAGCCTTTACATCTGTATTTGGAGTTTAAACTCCAAAACACTCATTCTATAAACCCCAATGGAGGGACGGGCTTCTAACATGGTTATTTTGAAGTCTGAAGAGCCACACTTTGATTTAACTTTGACTAGCTGATGCTGAGACTAGCAACACATCCAAGTAAAGTGAACTTAAAATGCGTAAAAAAAACAGCATAGTATAAAAAAAAATTCATGACAAAATGCAGTTATGCATAATGGTGTAAATTCAGTTCAAGCTCCCACTTTGATTAACTGTTTTCTGGCCTTTCTGATACTGAAATATTTTGCAAGTAGCAGGCAAACCTTCCCGATGCACTTTAAAGGCCTTATGCTTTTTAAACATGAAATACAGTGGTGATTCACATTCAAGAAGGTCACACCAGATACAGCTGAGGACACCTGTTAGGTCTTGCTGACTTTTGCCATCTGGGATATATTATCTCTCCATCCTTGGGAGAAGCCACATTCTTTCATTTTCCAGTGTTTACCCGCGAAAAATCTAATTCTTGACTAGAGAAATCTTCTTGCAAATGTACTGGGGATGAAGGGAGAATTTCATTCTTTTTCTTACTCTAGCAATAAAAAAGAAAAGGCTTTAGACTTACTGAAAAAAAAGGTAGGCTAGAACCTCCAAGAAGCTCCCCTGAGCCATCACATGGGGCATCAGGATCACAATGGACCTCGCTTGGACACGGGTGCATGTGCAGGACACATCCACGTCCCCTGACCTCCTGTCCTTGGACAAGAAAGCCCAGGTGGCCACCTAACTGTTGGCGTCTCCATCCTTGTGGCCTTCAGGACGACAACCACAGAGCAAGCGCAAGGGAAGGATGAACCCAACAGGAGCACAGAGCACACACCAGCAAACCTAGTTAGCAGATGAGCTCGGAGGAGCCGATTGCTCAACTTTTTGCAAGCTCTGCTGCTCCACCTCGGGCTTCATCCCAGTTTTAGACCTAATTTACGGGTCTGCTAAGGAGCAAGACCTAGCTGAAATGGCACACACGCTCCTACTCACCGTGACTCTCCCACGCAACCTGGTTTTGAAGGGCTGCTGTTGGACAGAGAAGTTCTGACCGGGGGGCAATGAGAACGGAGAAGGACGCGTGATACCGCAATGAATTTTTCCCAGAATTCATTAACCTACTTTGGTATGCAGCTCAGAATAGCTTACATATTTGCATTTGAAAGATCATGCAGGCAGAAGTGCAACAAAGGTTTCTGTGGCATACAGGAGCTGAAGCTAAGCCCAAATTTCCTGATCAGCCAAGCAAAATATTAATCATTAACACAACTAACTTCCCTAAATTGTCAACCTTCCGCCTCTCTCTTCACTCCAGAAACTGTTGGCAAAGTAGCATCTTCTTATCCCGGCAAATATTCAACGTTAAAAATGCAGAAAGGACAACCAGCTAGCACCAACCTGTCTGAATTTCCACAGCAATTACTCTTCTTCCATTGGGCCTTTACAGTTATTGAACAGAGATTAATCTGCATATGTTTCCTCAAGACCTTTTCCACAAAATCCCTCTTCAATCTATAGATTACGCCAGTGAAAAACCTGCTACAGCAACCATTGGAATCCATCCAGATCTGTTTTACTCTAACCCCACTCCTGCCCACTGCTGAGCTTCAGAGAACTATTGTGGGGACAAAGTCATGAATGCAGGTGACAGTCACAGGGCACGGAAAGGCCCAAATTATAGCTATTATAGCCAACCCTTCTGTTAATAAGCAAACACATGCACTACCTCCAGAACATCTTGTTAAACCAATGTATGCTGCCCAGCTGGACTCGGGGACTGGGCTACTCACCGATGATGCCGCTGTCGCGGCTCTCGAGGGTGGACGTGGGGCTGGTGACGGCCCCATAGCTGCAGTCCTTGGCCGTGACGCTGGTGCTGACGGGTGGCAGGGTGGAGCAGGGGCTGCTGGCGGGCGGCGAGGCCGTGCTGCTGGTCAGCGTGGAGCAGGGGCTGATCCGCTGCGTGACGGCCGAGCCCTGCGGGGACACAACGGGGGACACATCACTCCGCGCGGCCACCAACTCCTCGTCCTCGCGTGGGGGGGACTGGCTTCCTTAGGGGGGTCGCAAAGCGCTTCACTGGTCAAAGCAGAAATATCTTCTGTGCTTCCCTGCATCCGTGAAAAACGCGTAGAAACCCTGCATGTGCTTTCAGCTCCTTCCCTTCTTGGAATGAAGCCGAGTCCAGCTCCCGCATCCAACAGGAAGCCCGGAAAACAAATAAAGCAGCGCACCCTGCAAGCCTCAGAGCAGAGTTTATCGCAAAATTTTAGCGTTTTCTTAATACTGAACGGAAAGTAAAAAGCAAATAAACAAGAAGTACAATACAGGGAGGCACGTCTGTGCCACCAGCTGGGTGGAGAAGCTCCTCAGGGCGCTAAGTCCTCAGCATGATCTCACCTCTACTCATGGCGAGACCCGTCCCACACAGGAAATCCTCTAAGGACCTCTGTGCCACAGGCATCCGCTCAGAAATCTCCGTGGGACTGCGAGCTTGAGTTTGCCCTGTTAAGTGTTTCTTCCATTCAAGAAAAGCCACAATGGTTTTACACCCTTGTGAAAAGGAAGTTGGAGATGCCGTGCCTAGATAGGAGGTGGAACGGCCTTCCCTGCCCGAGAAAGTCTTGGGAAAAAGGAACTACTGAAAAGCAGCAGTAAAAAAGACCAGGATTTTAAAAGTTACTTTGGAAAGAAGCTGTAAGAAACCACGGAGAAGAATCTCAAAGGTGGGTAAATGGCTCACAGGGAAGTGAAAAGGACACAGCCAAACTCTTCCCAATGACAGGACAAGAAGCAATAAGCACAGGCTGAAATAAAGGAAATTCCATTTAAACAGAACGAGAAAGTTTCATCCTGGGGGGGCAGGATGGTCTAACGCTGGATGCCCTGAGTGCTTGTGGAGGCTCCATCCTTGGAGATGCTCAAAACCTCTCCGGACACAGGTCGGGGTTAGAGCAGCTGATCTCCAGCCTCAGCCACGCTGCGACTCTGCTCCTTCACTCTTTCTAGCCTAAAATGATACTACAGCTCCTAAAAATTTAATTAGTTCTCATTTAGGAGTCATCAAAATGGCAGCACTACTACTATCATTAATCCTTCAGAGCCTGGTTTTTCTACGCTCTTGTTTCAAGTGTTATTTTAAACAAATCCCTGCTGAAACCAATCCCAGTACTAACAAAATAACATTTCAGAGACCTTAAAATAAAGAAAAAATACATTTTAAAGCAAATTAAAATTCAGTGCAAGACTGGAACGCTCATCTTTCTTCCAGCAGATAAGATCATCATTCCATCATGCCAAAAATGGATATTCTATATTTATTGTAGTGTTATTAATGAAGAAGTTACTTGCAACTGAAAAGTACCAAATACCACAGTATATCACTTGGCATTGATTGACGTGTTTTATTTTTGCATTGATATAGAAAAATGCTCCTCTACGCAAGTTTTAAATATAAATTTCCATTGACAGAACATCCTGTATTATTATTGCTGTTGTGTCGTCTGTCACATTTTCACAAAGCTTTGAAAAATTAAACTGTTCTGTCACAGTCTCACTGTCCTCTGGGCCTCGCTGGCAGCCAGTACGGTAAAAAAAAAGTTTCTGGAAGTAGGAGAAAAAGCATTTATTCTTTGGCATTTGCGATCCCTCATTAAGGCAGGCATGATTAAGGAAGAGGCTGCACATAAAACACGCAATTTCATAGCAATCTGGATTAGAAAATGTATCCTTTGACATACTCAAAATAAAGCAATTGAATGGAAATGCGAGGTGCCAGATTTACAGATTTGGGCAGTTTTAGTGAAAACACCTCCATTCCTTATCTTCACTTTAGCTCAGCCCTGGTGAGATTGCAAATAATTATTGTCTCGCTTCAGAAGGCGACGCGTGGTTAGAATAATAAGCAGCAGCCTAGGCCCGGCTTTTTATACAAAGAACATTTGCTTTGCCCAGACCACGCAAATTAACGAATTAAAACCCAGCAAACTGTTCTCATTTTTAAATTCAAGTGCAAGCCCAACAGTCAAAAGTCTCAATTGGATTTTAATTAATTGATGATTAGTGGAAGGATTAATCTTCAGAAATCCCAGAAAGGGCTTCTGCATGATTTTTGGTACCAGTTTATGTAAGGTAGCTGGAAAAATTCAGCCTGGGAAGGAGAGCCAGGGAGGTTTTCAGGAGATCTGCAGGCCGTGGGGCAAAACATCTCAGGTTTGGAAAGAGCTCGTGGTCGATGGTGGACACCCAGGTGCGGGCAGATGTGGTTGGAGTTGCACCAAGGATCATGGAATCATTATGCTTTTATTTAACCTTGAGATCATCAGGCCCACCCGTTAAAAAAGGATGTCTGCTCCTGGCAGATAAGTCTAGCAGGGGAAAGGAGAAGGAAGACCACGTGCTCGTTGGGCTCCCTGCAGGAGAACCTGGAAAACTGAGATAGACTGAGGACAGTCTCTAGGACTGTTGGAGGGCTGGGGCATCAGGAAAGACTAAAGGAGGTGGCTAATCCAGCCTGGAAAAGAGAAGCCTAAACTGCATCCAGCTCTTGTTGAGGTCTCCCACTCTCTTAAGGGAATATGGGGAAGAATCTTTGCAGAAGAGCAAAGGGGAAGGACGAGAGGCTACAGGCACAAGCTGCAGCACAGAAATTTTCTGCTAGCTATAAAGAAAAAGTCCTTCAGAGTTGGAATCCTTGAGCACTGGAAGAGGCCACCCAGATTCCCCAGATTTTCAAAACTCGGATAAAGCGGTGGAGTTGGCCCTACTTTGAGCAGGAGGTTGGATCAGATGATCTCCAAGAGGTCATTTACAACCTAAAATAGGCTGTGCTTCTAGGCAAGCACTGACAGCAGGAGATGCTCCCAAAGAAAGGGAAGAATTAACTCGGTAATTGAGGAATCAGCTCTTCTTTATCTTCCCCAGCACATGAATAGCATTCAAAGACCCAGTAGAACTTTTTTTCATGCAAAAATTAGCACGCAGCCTAAGATATCAATCTATTTTGGAGCACAATTCTCTGTGTTTCTCTCAAGATTTTTTCTTTTATTTATTCTCCAAAGACATCTTTTACTTTTGAGAAAAGATGGGATTTTAATTTTTTTTTCAAAAGGCAACAACAAAAGGAACCATTTATAGCAGAAAGCTCTGCTGGGCTTTGAAGTATTCAGCTCAAATATGTGCCTGTTAAAAGTACATTTTCCAGCACAATGTATAGCAAAGTACATCTCAAATCCACCCCAACTTGCTTTAAAAAATGAATGAAATCATCAAAAGCTTAATGAAAGCGCTAAAGAGAAGAAGTTTTACAAAAGCTCATTTCTTGGCTCTCCAGTGTGCTGCATATTAACCCTTTAGCCTGCAAAGATGATGGATGACAAAACACCTTTCATTCAGCACGTAGGGAATTATTTAACTATTTCAGCAATATGACCCATGCGACTCAAAAACAAATATACCCGGGGCAAAATTCTGTGTATTTTGAAACCTTTTTTGAACCATTACAGAGTGGAGGGGAAAGGCCCCTAGGATGTTTATGTTACTTTGACAGTATCAAGGCAGTATAGGACACAATAATGGCATGAAAAGGCTTTTGCTTCAAGGCCAGCCAGGTACTCGCTGATAAGCAAGACCCAAAGCATTCCCAACCAATGGATTAGAAAAATGCACAATTTCCTCAATTCTGAGGTGGTTCTTGTGAATACAATGGCTGATTATCCTCCTGCTCTTTCATTTATTCCTACACATTTGCACAGACACACACGGTGTCCTGGAGGAAGGAAGGAAGGAAGGGGACACAGCACACAGCTGGGGAAAAGAAACACAGACTAGGTGCTCGCAGCCCTACAAACATGTAGCTTGAATGCGCAGAGCCATCTTCTTGGCTCCTGCTTTCCATGGACCTTTTCTAGGGAATTCAGGACCTTACACCAGCTCCTCTGAATCGTCAACTGAAAAACGTGAAAAAATGATGTCTTATTTTCATTCTCACTGTATCGTTGTTGGTAGGAGAGGACGGCTGGGGAGCAGGAAGGAGAGGTTCAGGCAGTTTCCTCAAAAATCTACATTTTGGCCAAAACCATGGTCTTATTGCTAGTTTGCTTTCAGTCAGAGCGAATTTAACAAGCTTTGTCACAACAAAGATTTTATGATTTGGTTTCTGTAGCCATTTCGAAGCATGAAATCACCACCTTAGGCAGACATGAACAAAGCAAGTATTGCTATTTACCTGAGGACTTGCAAGACTTTACGTCAAATCTCTAAACTGTTTTGGGAAGCCTTTCTAACATCTAAGGTGACATGGAAGTCCAGAATATTTTGATCCCTATAATCTGATTAGTGACGCTACCCACTCCTACAGCAACAGAAAAACAACAGCCACCGTTTTGCGCAGCAGCAGCTCATCCTCGAAACAAGGGACTGCAGGAGTGGAATGATGATTCCCACTTCAAGGGGATATAGGACCTTCTTCTCCACAGCGATTACTTTTCCGTAATGAGACACCCGGCTGCCATATAACTAGAAAATATCCTCTGTCTCACACGCTGCATTTTAATCAGAACCCTCAGAGTTCCTGCAAGCAAAACCAGGGACGAGACGGCTGGGATCTTGTACCTGGTTCTCATCCTGCACCTCCATGCTGTACTGGGGCCCTGGCTGAACCTCCGTGACTTTCTCTCCCAGGAGGAAGCCCAGGCGAGTCATGAGTGTATTCGCTGCCTCATCGACGGATGGAGGGGGTCCCAGCTCCTGCTCAGCGTCGCCTACACGGGAAGAAAAACAAACATGTTTTATTAGGAATTGTTCAATTTTGTCATCGCTCACCTGGTGTTTTCACTAAGAAAAAACCTTGTTGCAACTTTAGTATCAGTGTTTTCCAGTTATTTACGTTATTCAAACCGGTCTGAATGTTACTCGCTTATTTGGGGTTACGCTTTGCTCAGGTTGCTAATACGTCTCGTCTAAAGGTGGCTGTTCTTTCTCTTCCCATTCCTGACTGTATCCTCTGCGCCTCTCAGCGGGGTAACCGCAGTCATCACCTCCCCTGCAATATTAATGGCAAAGTTCTCCAGAGCCAACCTGGAAATGGGATTTCCTGGAAATAGCGACGGAGAAGCCAAACTGCTCCCTGTTTCCTATTGCCGCTGGCTCCATGGTTCCGGCAGAGACTCCAGGGCTCCATGTGCCATTTGGCTCCCCTGTGAACAGAGCACTAAATGACACCTATGGCAGCAGATCCCCACTACTCGATCCTTAAAAGCAAAGGACGGAATAGAAAACTCTACATCTTCCGTCATGGTCCACTACTACTGACACGCTGAAGCGTAGCTGCAAAGCACTGGCCTCCAGACTCCACGCTTCCCAGAGAAATCGTACCGTGGGCTATGATAAAACAAAGTCCATCGACCGATTCCACAACAAGGATATGAAACTGGCCCCAAAAAAACCCCAAAGCTTCAAACAAAACATCTCACCAACCACCACCCAGAAAACAAATCCTAAATAGACTGGGTCATTCATAGGAAAAGCGGCGTGCACAAGCTTCCCGATAGCAATTCACATGTGGAAAAGGCCTGTTTTGGGCAGGGCCTTATCTTTTTAGTTTCAAAGCCCACATTTTGGGATGCTTTCTGGCTTGTGGCTCCCCAAACATAACTCAGATTCTCAGAGTGAGGCTCTTGCCCCGTTCACATGAACGGCGACGCTGAAGCCTGACGGTCGGGCTCCAGCCACGCTACACCAGATCCTGAGGCTGCTGCACTTGTAAGAAACTAATTAGGATTTGCAATTAGACTACAGTTAATTATTCATCTGATAATGTACAATCTGGAAGGGAGCCCATCTCCATCTCCCAGCTCTGTCCTGGCTTGGGGGTGCTTCAGTGCTCAGCCTGAAGCTACAGTGAAGGGATGTTATTTTAAATAGAGCTTTTTTATAACGGAAAAGCCACCACAAATCCCAGAATCCAGGAGATGCTCAAACCTCAGCACCCCTAAGCTTGCTGCTCCCAGAAATTCCCATTTAGACTCACGACTTGCAGCTGGAAAAGTGTAGGGTGGTTTTTGCATGTCTGCAAATTCAAAGCCCTGCAGCACCTCACGTGCAGCCAGGGCCATGAGCATCAGCACCAGCTTGGGGGCCACCGCGCGGCACCCGCCCTTAAATGGGGCCTTCGCTGGCGTGACAACAGATCAGAGAGACTCATAACAGCAGCCAAGTTATTGAATCCCTCTTGGATTCCTGTATATGGCACTGACGGGGATGGCACAGAATTAAGGTGGAGACAAATTTAGACAGATGACCCAATTTGCTGCACCGCTGACCACCCACATTGAATCCATGGGCATTTACCCTCTCCAAGGGTCAAGCGCAGAACAGACATATTTGGGCAAAATCAGAATTATCGACACTTTTACTGCCAAGGTTATTTTTGTCTTTGGGTTTTTTTTTTTTTTTGGAATCTATCCTAGATATCCATATGAGAGTGTTCAGCTCCTAATTATGAAACGCTTATTACGGACCCAGCAGAATAGATGACGTTCGTAACCCTCCGCGCACGCAAACTTGGAGATGGTGCCGCAGGAAGAAGAGGCTCAAGCGGCACACGGCAATGACATGAGTGGCACCGACATGACACCCCCGTGTGGCACCCACAGACCCACGTAGCACCCAGGTGAGCCCCCAGGGCAGCACTTCCCAAGCTACCGCAGCTCCATTCAGCTGTCGATGGAAAAGAAATCACTTCAGATTTCGTTGTCCTGGCGCATGCCCTTTCCTAATCCCCGTAAGATAAACGCCTTCTCACAACCTTCCCAAAACTATTTTCTTTCGAGGAAAAGGATTTAATACCTCAACTTATACCCACTTGGAATTTGTTGCCATTAATTCCAACAGGGAAGTGCTGCAAACTTGGAGATCCTTTCGGGTACTGAAGTCCAAACGGAGACAGATTTACTAGGTGTTTGCACTGGGTCCAAGGACTTTAATCACAGCTATAGCCAGGAGAGCACAAATAAGATTGCAGATAAATGCTTATGTCTAATGGCATAAATAAAACACCCATGAACACTCAGCTCGATGTCTCAGAAGATGCAGTCTGCTTAAAAGGAGAGCAGCCAAAGGGTTGGGTTTTTTTGGTAATAAAAAATGCAAGTAAATGGCCTTACTTTGCACTCCAAGAATTTGAAAATGGGACACTAGGATTCTTTTGCCACAAGCTTTCCATAAATACATCTTCAAAAATTAAAGAGGATGAATATTCCAAAGAACCCATGAAGTTCACAGTCCTGTTTTTGCCGGGGTACCAGGAAAGCAACATGAATGGAATTTTCCTTCTTAATCCTTCATCTTCAGCAGAGACAGGTAACTGGGCAGTGTTTAATGGCAGAAATAAATAACAGCTTTTGGACAGCTGTGAAATAGGTTGTCCTTTTAGATGAAAGCTTAGGCGATCTGGCGTTTTATCTGGCGGCTTCGAGGAATGTTGGAAACCGTAAATCAGAGCTCTGCAGTCCCAATGCTGCCAAGCGAGCAGGGTGAGTCCAAAGCAGAACGGGGGACAATAAAACAAAATAACTTCCAATGTCCAAAGTAACTTCCAATTTCTTAGCACTAAAAGCCATGGGAAAGAAAAAAATATCCAAAGCCAGCACCAGCCACTTTCCATATGCAGGCACCAAATCCTATTAAGTGAAGCCCAGTCTTCACTATAAATGGAGGAAAGTCTGTGAACCCAACATAAAGGTGGCTTAAAAGCTCTGAAACCAAATGACAAAACAAAAGAACCACGAAGACACATAAACAGAACGCAGCTCTCATTATCTCAAGCCCATGAGGAGAACACAATGACTAAATAATAATATAAAAAAAAAAAAGCTTCTGGATTGAATTATCCTGAAATAGGAGTCACAAGAGGATCGGATGGACACGGCGGAGGTTAATGAGACCGGGGGCTGACGAGCTGGAGGGGGGTTCAGCTCCGCACGCCTGTGCTGCCGGCACTGAGGGAGGGAGGGGAATCCCCGCAACAGAAAAGCCTTTTCGGGTGCATCGAACAGCGCCCACGCGGGAAGGTCTCGACGGGACGGAAGAATAAAAGTAGCAGAAGGCACTGGAGCAATTTAGTAATCTAAGAGCAAGCTTCAAAAGTTGTGCTTCATCAACTGCTAATAAATCATTAAGGCAAATACTCTAAGCCTCCGAAAGAGTAGAGGTACCTAAGACACACATTAGCAGATTGTTTTTCTTAAAATAATTTATTCCAGAGTTATATCCAAACTCGGGATGCAACAGATGGGTACAAAGAGCGAGAAACTCAAAAGGCCAGGAATAAATGGACACTGCTTTGGGTTTGAGCTTTGATTATATAACTATAATTTTATCTAAAGACCTTCCTCCCTCTTTCTGTGACCAAAATCTATCCTATTACTATGTACATCCGCTTTGCGCTCCTCTGAGCGCATCAGAGCTGGCCTGGAAAACACCCTCCTCTAGTTCAGCAGATCCCTGTAACCTCTCAATTAACAGAAAGGGTTGATTAATCTTCTGGCCAGAAGAGCTTTTAAAAATTTTAACCAATAACAGACTAAGGAGCCTCGAGGCTTAAACGTCTGCATTGCTGCTCTTCCCTTGCCTAATATTTCTGTGCCTGCAATGGAGACCAGCCCCATCAAGACGGAATAGACAGACCCCTGGAAGGGAAGTCTGCTCTCCTCGTACACGGATATCCAAGAGTTTTCTCCAACCATCTCCATACCGAAGTGGCTTCCTCACTCACTGCAGCGATTCTTGCTCTTCCCAGCGCTCAACGTGGGCTCTCGCACGAGCTGCACAGGCACCTGCTCTAGGAGAGCGGCACGATGCGCCCAGCGCGCACCAAACCTCCCCCCGGCCCTCAGCTTTCCTCGGCTGGCCCGTCGGAGCGACGGTTGCTTTCGGAATGGATCACACTGAGCCAGGGATAGGAGGGAAATGCAATTTCTATGCCAATAAAGAATCTGATTGAATGCATTGCATGTTCTAGATCTAAAATGCTCTTCAGATTCCTATTTGGAGCTAATTTCTCCTGAATTTCAGCTCCCATTTAAGTACCAAAGCAAAGGGAATGGGGGAAATGAGAGGACACTCAACGCGCTGCTCGCTGAACATAAATAAATGAAAGAAGGTTGTAATTATCCTAAGTGTGAGCCTGCGTACACTGAGCATTTTCTAAAAGCAGGATTAAATTTAGATCCCTGAAAACGTCCCTGAGCTCTTTAAAATATCAAGGACAAAGTGCTGGAGGCACTAAGTCCACCGCTGTCATCATTATTCCTTACGTTACGTTTTCAGCATGTTCCTTACACAACATCATAAACACAGGTCAATTCTGCCACCTCTGAGCACTTTGCAACTACCAGCAAAGAGGCTGAGGAGGGTTTCCCACATCGTAAACCCGATACCGATCTCGCAAGCGCATCTTGGGCCTCACTACTGCCGAGGGCTGCGGTGAAGAGAAGCACTACCCGATTAATCTCAGCAATCAGGCAGCTTCCTAAGAAGTTTTATTTTTAGGATGAAATATAAATAAACTAAGGACACACACACAGTCAACTGGACAGCAGTTCAGCTTTAAGAGCTTGGAAAAATTCTCTCCTCCTAATGTTTTGGGGATGGCTGTATCTCTAACATGAATTTTGCAAAACAGGCAGCCCCCCTGAGAGAGGGTGTTTGCAGAGCAGCAAAACCAGCATAAAGCCGCTACTGGATGATTTTTGAATTACATTAATAATTACTTAGATTAGCATAATTATAAAATGTATCTGTGGGTTGTTCAAATGGGCCAGGCAGTTAGGTTTGTATTCATTACACTTTAACAAGCGGAGCAGACACAGCTGGGCTCCCACCGAAGGCTGCTGCCGTGCAAGACGCCAGTCGCCTCCGTATCACATTAACGAACACCGATCTGTTTCAGTTCATGCGAGAAAATTAATTCATATGGAAAAACAATCCCGCCAAACCGAGACGCCGCTCGCTCGCGCCGTCCCCGGCAGCAGCACCGGACACTCTCTCCATGGGCACAAGCTGAAATGTTCCACCTCTATCCACCTCGAGGTACGGCAGCTCCGTTGCTGCCAGTACATGGATGGACTTTTGGAAAACCTTTCCATTTCAGTACTGACCACCAACACAACAGACAATTCCCGAGTGTTTTGGTATTACCTTCAAACAGAACCTACATTTGGGGCCTTTGCTAGCTGGAGTCCCGTTAGTGATGATGGAGAGAAGATCTTGCTGGCCATGAAGATGAGACCCATTTCAGACTTCAGCTTCATCTAAAGTGCAAATCACGTCAATGAAAATCATAAGACCTTCCAAAATCAGTTCAGCCATACAGTAACCTATACAGGTCATGATCTGCTGTGATTTAGGAGGCAGCACATCCACACTGAAGCTCCCAAATGGAGGAACACGGACTCGGTGGCCATGCAGGTAACCTCCCACATCATCCTCTTGACAGGAAAACCTGGTGCCATAATCGTGTGCTTTCCAGCAAAGCTACACATAACTGTACTTTCAAACTGGCGGTGAGTCAAAATTTCCATGTTTGGTTTCAGAGTAATTGGTTTTTCAAATGAGTCAGAGCCAAATAACGAGCGACGTCGGATGACAGAAGCTCTGCTGACAAAGCAGACGACCTGCAGGCTGCCGGGAAGGAAAGTTGCTCCTCTTCCTTCCACGTGAAACTGCTGCTGCGCTGACCGAGAGGAAAGGAAGCCAACAAGGATCGAGAGCAATCACACCCACGGGAGTGACGCTCCCAGCGGCCAGGAACAAGGAACCCTTGTTTGGCAGGGCTGGAGAAGAGCTTGGAGTCACAGCAACTGCGAGGGGAGCAGAAGTAACGGGGCGGCTTTGAGGGCACCGCATATTTGCGCTCATGAGCTGCTCTCCATAGCATCGCTGAAGTCCCAAGAACTTCTTTTGGGTAGAAAAAAAAAGG
>VZSV01000245.1:737535-822395 GCA_013398735.1 Nothocercus julius | reverse complement strand
TATACATATATCTATATATCTATATGTATATATAAAACGTATTCTTAGCTGCAGGTATACCAGATCATATCATTTTGTATTAGCTGACTTAACATTTCTGAAATGTCTTTTTGTTCCAGCATCTCATTTAAGATCAGATTTGGAAGAGGATGCTCAGTGGAGCTCTTTTATCCACTTCATACTGACTCTGCATCTTCTCAAAGATTCTTTGGGGAGAGCGGCCACGCGGCTGCTCTGGAGCGCGCACAAGACCGTAAGCAGCAGAAGGAAAGGGCTCGCAATTAGAAACAGCTACTCGGTCACGTTTCCAAGTCAATAAAAGGTGGTTGCGGAAGGTCCGAGCCAGGGTCTAGCAGCAGCGCTGGAGCTGGAAGGGCCCGTTCTCGCGTGCGCTTACCGGGACCGTAGGCATCGACGTCCAGTTTCGGCGCCGCTGAGAGCGTTGGGGAGCCGAGCTCCGACTCGGGGATTCGAGGGCTCTCCACAAACTTTGCTTTCCTCAACGGGGCTACGGAGAAGGAGGGGAGAGAGAGAGAGAGAGAAAGAGAGGTCATGAGTAAGGGAAATAGCAGGCAACAGATGGAAGCACTTAACTAAACGACACTGTCAGGCTCATATCAGGTTACTCGGCCCCCCCACCACCAAAAAAAGAGTTATCTGCATTCTTTACGAAGGAGATAGCTCTTGTTAAAACTTTCAACCAACTGTACAGCCTTAAAGCGTGCAAGGATCGAGGCACAGTTTGATACTCAAACGCTTCTTTTTCTCTGTTTCTTTTTTTTCCCCCTTTTCTCACTTTATGAAAGAGATTTATTTTTTATAGGAAGCAAATGGGCCTGGCAACTACAGGCCATCAGCAGCTACAAAAAAGCTAAAAACGTAGGTAAATGGAGCCCATTAAGGCTTGAGATACTTAACAGCAAATATCTAAAAGGAACACATAAATTTAGTATAATTGTTTCCCTTTGAGCACCAAATTTCTGCTTAAAAATTGAGCGTGTTCTGTGCGCCCGACAAAGAAATTTGGCATTCACTACAAATGATCGGACTAAAACTAATGCTGCATGAGGAAAAAAGCAAGTACTTGGCTTTTATCCTTGCAAACGCAGGAAAAAGAAAAAAAAAGGTCAGGAGAATTAAATTACAAAGCAGGGGAAAGATAAAAATTCTAGTTGTAACAAAACAGTATTGATAACTAGGGGAGAGAAATGCCATTTTGCCGCAGGTTTGAGCAGCTGTAACTCTGACAGATTCTGTGTTCTGTGCAGCCTCTGTTTATAACAAGATAATGATTTATAAAACTTTTACTGGCAATTTTTTTCAACAAATATTCTTATCAGACCAGCAAAGCAGACTTAGGGAACACATGAGAGTATGCGGAGATTACTTCAGTACTTCTCCAAGTTGACCCCCCATACCCATTAAAGCAAAAGGCTAATTTGGAAAGCTGCTCTAAACACCGTATCATGGGTCGGCAGGCCACAAGCCTCAGCATTTTGCAACATAATAGCTTTGATTTACCTAATTTCTACTTATATGTGCTGCAAAGCAAATTTGGGGATGCTGGTTCTCAGATGTCTCCTGCAATAGGAGCTCAAGAGGTCAAGGTAGGACCTCAGAGGCTGCAATGAATCTCTTGCTGTTGGGGAGGGTGTCCAGTGCCAACGTGGGGTGTCTTGGTGCGTGAAAGATCAGATGTTTTGGGGATGAGGAGCCACCTGTAAGGGATTAGGTGCCGATCTCCACCCAAATCGGTGCTTCACAACCTTCAGGAAATTGCTCTAAGCATCTGACCCGCGCTGCCTGGTGCCATGAGAAGGGTGGTTCTGTATTAACTAACGTTTTCTTGGGCCGGATGAGTATTGGACCCATCCAAAGCACGTTCACCCCGAGCCTCTCCACTACCCTGGGTAAGAGGGGACAACGCAGAGAACATGTTTGGGCTCAGGCGATGCTCAACGCGACGGCGCTTGCGCGGTTATTCACAACAACAACTGCACGCCAGGCACTCATAGAATTAAAACGTGTAAATATTGAGGTTGTTGCTGTAGCGTGGAAATAGTTTAGAATCATAATTCTACACGGATCATTTCCTGCACTGCCTTTTGCAGCTGCAGTCCCAGCACCAATGCTTGTCCCATTGTTTCGCCTCGGTCACAGTAAGAGCCGTTTCTATAATGACTAAACTGGAAATAGCTCATTTTTTGTTTCTTAATCATTTCTGGCTAACACTGCAACCATAAATCACTTGATGCAACACTCGGGCAGCACGCAATTAAAAACAACCTCAACTGGAGAACTCGCATGGTTCACACAGCTTAAGAGATGCTAAAGGCTGCAATGGGAGAGGCTGCAGATGGTTTTGCACTAAAAAGCTGAGTTACTAACCCAAGGAGAAGGAGGAAATTATAAAAGCAAGGAAAGGGTGGAGGACACTGGTTGTGACGCCTTTTTTTTTGTGAGGACTGAACGAGAACTGAACCAAGAGGGGACCAGCTCACTCATCCAACAAGCTCTTCCAGCCATTCTTCTGTTGAGGACAGCGGAAACCTGGAGATCCTCATCAGCACGAGCAAGCCGGTTGTGCCGTAGCGTTAGCCAGACGTGTCAATTGAGAGCCCTGACTTTTTTCTTCCCTAAAAAGCACGACTCAAGCTTTGGAAGTCTATATTATCACTAGAGGGGATACTCTAAATCAACACGACTCAAGCACAACAGTTTATTTTAAAAGGCTCTCATTGATATAATCTCCCCAGTGTAACTGCACGTCAGAAAAAAGCCACAATGCAATAAATTCCTTCATTTTAGATATTCCTAGACCTTAAGCAGACAAAACCTCCTCCTTACTCCTATGTAACCCGATTACATGAAAGGCGGATTTTCACGTAAAAGAATTAAGCGCTCCTGTCCCCCTTCCAAATGAAGATTATCCTGACAGATTCGTATTTGGGCATTAATATTCTGCTGCAATAGTCTACTGAAATATGTGTTCCTTAACAACAGCTGAGGAACTAATGACTTGCTGCTATTAAAATACACTTAGATTTAAATAGCTGGAAAAGTTATTTAAAACAAATATTGTATTTTGGGGGCTAGCTCCTTCAATTCTCACTCACACTTAATCCCTCTGGTATCCAAACAAGCAGAGGAGAAGCTGCAGGTCCTTCTTCTAGCACAAATAAAATTCTCATTTGACTTTGATGGGAACTTTTCCCAAGTAAGGGCAATGGTAGAGATCACAGGATTGAATTAAAAGCATAATGCAAAACAATTAGCTGGGAAGCTGTTCACAAAGTTTAATTAGATGGCTCATTTATGACACTTCGGGCAACAGGTGGCCTATCTCCCAGGGAGGGCAAAGAAATAAATTATTTCCTGCTCAGTTTTCACGCCGATTCTCCTTTGCATCCAGCAAGGACATCAAGTGCTGAATTGGTTCCCTTTTTCCATCTGCATCGAGCTTGGGGATCGATTCTGTGGGGGAGCAAGGCTGGGAACACAATCCATTACAAAATAAAAATAAAACCAGGGAAGAAAAGAGGATGTATTTAGCCCTTCAGAGTAATCATTTTATCTGTGCTATTAGCACTGTGCTCTGCTTTAGCCTATTGAGCCTCCTCATTCTATTGCACTTCCTATGTTGCCATTTTGCTGTCATCTAATTTATAGATGAGTTTTTAATTTAAAAAAAAATCTTCTTTAGATCAAAAGATAATGATAAAATGAAATTATGATGGATTAAGCAAAAATTTCATCTATTAAATTCCATTTGCGCCCTGAGAAGCAGTTTTCACACAAAGCCACCAAGCAAAAGTTATCACCATCTTAGGACTTGCCTGAAGACAGGGTTTCCAGGCATTAATTTCAGGACACACGAAGCATTTCCACGGTTTGCACTACAACATACACCCCTACGCCGCTGCACGCGGACACACAGCAGCACAGCCTGGACAAGGGAGAAGCTGCTTTTCCAGAACATATTATCACTAAACCGTGCCTTGACCAGCAACAACCTGGGATGTAGGAGCCTCTCCTTGTATCAGCCCTCATCAGCAGGATAAAAATCACACATTAGGATGCTCTGACCTGAATTTGCCCAAACCACTGCCGATTTTGGTTACAGCGGCTCACACGCTCCACATAAACACAACCTGGCCGCATGCCTGAGTTCTCCTGACTTGCTACTACGCGCCCAGGACCTTGACAGAATCCTGCCAAGTCGCTTCGCTCATTCTCCTATAACTACTTTTCCCCCCAATTTTGTTCCCTCCGTTCCTTATGCACAAAAGAACTGCTGAATTTTGACTACACTTAAGAGTCTTCCTCTGCCAGAAGAGGATGAAATGAGGAAATTTGTACTTCTCACAGGCTACAAACATCTTAAATGCTGCTGTGAATTATGGAATATGAACTGCTCTGTGTTTTACAGTCCGTTGATCTCATACAACCGTTCTAGCTGAACAGGATCTGACTTTTGCACTGATATATTCCAGCATAAGATTGTCACTTACGTACAGAAAGGTAGCAATCCCAAAAGCACATGCTACTCGTTCTGTTTGTTCGGGGTCTTTTCTGTTTGTTTTTACAAAAGAATGCCCAAATTAGGATGTGAAAAGCCAGGGTACCAGCTGGAAAAGCAGCCTTCAGAAACTCCCATTAAATCCAGTAAAAGCGGGTGCTTCGCACATTATATATTCCCCATCTTTAGTTAATAACCAAGTCTCGCCGTGCCAGAGGCTGATTCACGTGCTGGAAGGGGCCCAATGACTATGTCATGCTGCAGAGAACAACTTTACTGAAGCCTCCCCAGTACTAAAATGTTTTAGAGGGCTGCAGCGTTATTGATCCACAGAGCTCCTGGAACAAGTAACTGCCAGTGTCAACGGAGCTGGACTGTGCCCAAACCTGCTCTTGGCTACAGAACCTCCGATGCCTCCAGTGATCCCAAGCAACCCTCTGTTGTGCAAAGGTAAGAGCCGGAGAAAGAGAAAATTAGAGGCCACACCGTTATTTTTGCAGGGGCTCTAACGTCCCCTGTGCTTTCAATTAGGGTTTTTATGCAAAAATTAAAAACTAA
Organism: Nothocercus julius; assembly: GCA_013398735.1. Lineage (NCBI taxonomy): Eukaryota > Metazoa > Chordata > Aves > Tinamiformes > Tinamidae > Nothocercus > Nothocercus julius. Next base: position 817,318 of record VZSV01000245.1, on the reverse strand, counting down.
TTCATCAAAATTAAATTGGTGAGAGCACAGACTAACTTAATATCCTTCCTTAGATAATCTAGCCCTGCTTTGCAGAAGCTGTTCTTTAACTGGAACAGGTTTTCCTGTTTTGTTGTTTGAGAGTATAAAAGCTTTTTTAACGGTATTTTTAAGCACAAAAGGCTCAGAGGCGACTACAGATTTAATGAAAAAATCTGTTTCATTAGCATTTTTTCCAGTAGCTCTTGCAGCATCCTGAGCAGGGCAGAAGACACAAGCACTAAGATCAACGTGTGATCATAGATTTGGGCACAAAGGGTTCAGTAACAACTAGTTCAATAATAGTTGCAAAGAATTTACGTCCTCAGAAAGAACATATTTGCTCCCAAAACGCTCACTCCATCCAGTCTGTATCTCCAGAAAGAATTTCAGTCCCATTTCCATTCTGCTTATTGACAAGGAGGGTATTTGCTGTCATTTATAGCAAACAAAACAGCAATTTGTTATCAAACTTGTCACTGCCGGAGACAGCAGAGCGGGCCTTGGTCAACCCAAACGCTTCAGTTTTGCATGAGACCATCAGAGGATCCCGGCACGAATGTTGAGCAGCTGTTGCCTGCAAGGCTCTGGCAAGTCTTTACGAAGAAAGCTGCTCCTATTAAAGATCCCAGGAAAAGAAGGAAAAAAAAAAAAAAGAGGAGGGAACAACAAGCTACATTCACTCTCTTTTTCTTCCAATAAGCTTATTTCCAATGTGAAAAATCTCTTCCCTAGGGGAGGCAGATTTAAAGATGGTTATATCATTAACATGTAGGAATGGCAGCCATGAGAGAGGCAACTTTCATCCTTCCACCCAAACCTACACGATTAGTTTGGACTCCTCAAAGCTGTGCTGTAGCTCCAGCGCCCTCCAAGTCATCTCCCATCTAAAATTCTTCTTTTCAGACTCTTTTGAAATCTTTGGAAATGATGGTCTTTGAGTAGAAGTCTCACGTGTGGTTCACAGTTGTGCACAAGAAGAGGGGATGAAAGAAGAGAGAAGTCGACACCGTTCGGTTCACTTTTCTACCTTACCTTGCAAGGAAAATGTGCAACTTTTAGACATTTGTTTTGCAGCCAGGTTTACTTTCGAAATACATTTTAAAAAATGGGGTGAATGAAGACTTGGCACTCCGAGCTGAAATCCCGTCATCCAAATTTTAAGCCTCTGTAAGTTTTGCTTGAAAAACAAATGAAACTTCCCAAGCGGCAGAAACGGGACTGGCCAGTGCTGAAGTGGAAAGCTTCCTTCCCTTTTCACAACAGTTTTATTTCATTAAATGTTAAATTTGAAACAGATGAGCAGAGAACGCAATAAAGCATGAGCACTGAATAGCATTATCCCAATTCAATCTCCTGCCACCCCACAGTTCTTTTTTTCAGCAATCTAGAGACTCAAATATTGCACTGTCACTGAAAAAAAAAAAAAAAAAAAAAAAAAAAAAAAAAAAGAAAAAAACATGAAAAAAGACCTGGATATACTGTAAAGGACATTTGTTCTAAAGAAAGAAGTGAAGAATTTCATTACTACCACCTAACTGAAAGTAATCCTGTAAGTTCACTATTTGGAAAGAGGCCATTTCACCATTTTCTGAACAGAAAGCCCCGAGATCAGATTGAGAGATGAACTTTTGGGAGAAAAATATGAAACTAATTAAATGGATACCAAAGCAAACACATTTCTGCTTTTTCTGTATGAAGTCAGTTACAGAAGAGGACTATAAGACAAGAAGAAAAAAAAAAAGTGTTCCTTAACAGTCTTTGGAATTTGAGAAGATCCTTTGGACATCCCAGGTCCTCCAAAGCCGATGCAGCTCCTACACTGTTGAGTGTTTGACACCGTTCAGCCTTTCGCTGCAGAGGCTGAACCTACAAGGGCTCTACCAGCCGCCTCTTCTGCTGGGACCACGTGTGAGGTTGTGCACAGTGCTCTGCTCACGTTCCTCTGTCATTAGAGCAGTAACAAATTCAAACCTGCACTAGTCATGCAGGGGAGTTGAATAACAACAACAAAAATAACTTACTTAGGCACCGATGCAGGAAAACGTGACTATTTATATGTTGCTTAAATATTTCACAAGCAGCTGCAGACGGCCAAAGGTAGGCAGCAAATTATACAGCCAAAAGGGAGGAAAAAGCTTGAATAGAAAATCAGTGGAGGCAGAGGCAGGGAGTAAAGCTAAGCTGCATGAAACCCAAATCTGATTCATGCTCCTACGATATCCTTAGGACCATGCCGAGATATTGTCATCACTCAAAGAGACAAGGCCAAATATAAGATATTCCCCCCATCCAAAGCCCAAATCACCCATGTTAACTATAAAGTGAGCAAGGGAGCAAGTACACAAGATTAGGCCCTGCTCATTATACTGAGCCCCTGTTTACGATAACAAACTTCTTACTTGACAAAGACATTTAAAATGAAGCTGAGATAGACACAGATACGGCAGTATTATTTTATATATGCTATGTTAAAATTAATTTAGTTGGTTTAGCTGACAAAAGCAGACATATAATTATACTGATATGTAGGCATTAATTATGAAAATGTAGCGATACGAAATTGTACTTGGGATCCTATTTCTTTGCTGGACGAGATGCACAGAATTTTATACCCTTAGGATGAAGCTAAGGATAGCAAGACTGAGACAAACCTGAAGTAACTACATGTGGCTGCTACAGTTCTAAAAAATTGTATTATGTTGTGTAAAACACTTAACTGAGGAAATATGACAACATTATTCCATTACATTTATTCTTTGCATTTAAAATTATTTCTTATTTAATATTTTTCGAATTGGGTGAACTTTTAGAACTTTCTTTTTTTAGAAGTGCTGAGCTGCTTCAGCAACTAGACTTTCACAAAGGAACCGGGTCACTATATGAAAGACAGCACCCATAAATCACAGAATCACAGAACGTTAGAAGGGACCTCTGGAGACCTAGAGACCATCTAGTCCAACCCCCTGCTCCAGCAGGGACACCAGGGCACGGGCACAGGGCGCCATGCCGGCAGGTTTGAAGATCCCCAGAGAAGGAGCCTCCACAGCCTCTCCGGGCAGCCTGTGCCAGGGCTCCGGCACCCTCACAGCAAAGAAGTTCCTCCTCACACGGAGATGGAACTGCCTGGGTTTCAACTTGCACCCATTACACCTTGTCCTATCACCGGCCACCACGGAGAAGAGTTTGGCCCATCCTCCCTACATTCTCCCCTCTGGTACTATACATATGGATGAGATCTCCTCCCAGTCTTCTCTTACCTAGGCTAAACAGGCTCAGCTCGCTTAGTCTTTCCTCATACGATAGAGGCTCCAGTCCCTTCATGATCTTCATGGCTCTACACTGGACCCTCTCTAGCAGCTCCATGTCCCCCTTGCCCTGGGGAGCCCAGAACTGCCCCCAGTGCTCCAGGTGGGGCCTCCCCAGAGCTGAGCAGAGGGGCAGGATCCCCTCCCTCGCCCTGCTGGCGACGCTGCTCCCGCTGCAGCCAGGAGCCCATTGGCCTTCTTGGCCACAAGGGCCCTTTGCTGCCTCATAGCTAACTTGTCAACCAGGACTCCCAAATCCCTCTCCGTGGAGCTGCTTTCCAGCAGGCCAACCCCTGAGCTGTACCGGTGCCTGGGGTTATTCCTCCCCAGGCGCAGGACCCTGCACTTGTCAGCAAAGTCCCTACATGACTAGAAGCAACCTGGCAGGAACCACAGGAGGAGTTAACTTTTGCAAAAATAAAGGTTGGTCTTAAGAGGAATAACCCAATGTGATCATGCAAAACCCAGGAGAAGAACAGTTTTCAGAAAGAGGTTATAGAAGTAGGAAAGGGAAAGAAAATAAGTGATAGCTTGAGATGAGACCTGTGGTGCTCCCTCTGCCCATAAGCCATGGGACGATTACATGCCCCAAACTTTTAGGAAATGCTCTAGGAGCAAAAGAAGGCAAGGTGCCTCCAAGGGAAAGAAGGTGGCCCAATTTAGCTCCACATTAAGGCTTCCTCCAGCACCTTCTCCTTTTGTAGGAACTTCTTAGCTATGACTAAAAATTAAACTTCTCACCCAAGACAAGTGCAATCTTTGACAGATGCTCCATTTTGTAGTGCATCAGTGTGAAATCAGGACAGACTTCCAGCCCAGAGAGCTTTAGAGAAACCAAGGAGTTTCCAGGCTGGTTTTGGTTTTACCATTATCTGCATTAAACATAATCCTTCAGGGTTCTCCCTTCATTTAAGCATAAATAGGAATATCTGCAATTAAAAGCTGCTGTCATCCTTTCCCGTTTATAGTGCTGTGCTGACTTGTTTCCTCTGTTTGCTGGGAGTCTCAACCAGTTGAACAGTCTAAACCCAAAAAAAGATAGAACAAAAACTGGGAAGGCGTAAATTGTGGGGGCCCAGCAGGCAGGCAAACATCAAGAGAAAACGCGGGATTTTGTGCACATCTCCATTATGATTTGTGCTCTGTTAATACATAAGGCAATTGCGTGTCAAAACAAGACAGAATAGGGTTCTTGCCTTGTAAACACCATTCTGGGAAAAAAAAATCCTAAAATTGGCTCATCATCTCCAACAGCAAATAAATACATGCCAGCTTTTCCTTTTCTTCCATTTAGAAATAAACGTTGCATCCAAGCCATCATGAAATTAATGTAGGAACGTCAGGAGTTAGCTCCCTAATGAAAGAAAAGCTCTGCACCCACGACTTGGTTTAATTCACAAAGTTACAAATATGTAGATTATTTAGCTGCATAAATTGCAGCTGTTTGGAGCCACACCAAAAAGAAGTGGGAAATGAAGCAACTCCCCCCTAAAAAGTTATGTTTAATTAAGCAATCTGAATGTAGGGGGGCAGTGGGTACATGCCCACACCAGCTGTATTCTGCACACCTGGCGGGGCTCCGTGTAGCTCTACACCCGCCAGAACAAGTCGCAAGTCCAAAAATAATGGCTGAAGCAAAAGAAAAAGAGAATAGTATGGACTGACACAATGGGAAAAATACATCTAGATATTCAACAGAAATCTCTCAATGGAATAGACTTTACTCCTGGAAGCTGTATAGGTTGCCCCGCTAGAATACAAAATGGGATTCAAAAATGTAGATGTCAAAATCACAGGGAAATGTTGCTCATCTATGTGTTTTACACAAAATGTGTAAACAAGGTTAAAAAACAGGTTTTCCACCTCTGTTAAGCCTGTGGGTAACCATGGCCTGCAACACAGACGAGAAAATGGAGCGAACACGAAGAACACCCGGGAAACCTCGCTGAGATCCTGCTGAACGCAGGATCCCACCGCCCCATTCCCGGCCCTTGCCAAGCTGCTGCAGTTCTGAAACGCGGCCTCTGGTCCTACTCCTACATGAAAAACATGGATTTTACATCCATGTCTGTCAGAAAGCAATAAAAAACCCAAAATGTAAACATACTGTAAGCCTGAGCGTACAAAATCCCCTAAAAAGGATGAGAACCAGTACTGAAACCACCAGTTCTAACCACTGCATCTCCGAGGGACGAGGTGCAGCACGAGCTCTAGGATCCTTAACAGCGTCTCCCCGCCAACGTTTCTCTCCAAACAACTATTAATATGTTGCTATTTTTCTCTGTATCTTTAAATTGAAAACCTCATTTTTCAATTTTTTTTTAGGTGAGTAGCAGATTTGTTCTATTTATCTTTCTCCCCCAGCCCAGCTGGGCTCTGTAATCCGCTTGATTCTCCTCCGGCTGTACGAAAGCGACCCCTTATCTCGACACCATCGCTCCAAGATTAAAAATGACCCGGGGCAGTTTTCAGCTCAGTCCTCGGCTGCTCTTTTAGATGTTCATCTTTCCTAGTGGGATTTTTGTGGTTCATCACACGCACCGTTCCGGCCACCCGTGCGAGCAGGAGGCAAACTCGGCTTACGTAAAACCCTGACAAAAAGACAAACAAGGAGAGCAGCCCTTACTCGCTCCGAAAGCTTTCCAATGGCTTCCCGGTACGTCGCTAGCCGGAGCATCCCTTCTCCCACGTCGCTATTCCGCCAAGCTTAAAGGCGGCCAAGAAAAGCCGAGCACGACGCACGTCCCCCAAGACCACGCCGATACTCACAGGTTCGGCTTCCCCTCGCCGGAACACGCGGTGCCGCCCGGGAAGGTGGTGGAGCCCGTTAATTCACGGCTAACGAGTCCTCAGGAGCGCTGCTGCGGCGCATCCTCCTCCGGCGCTCACCGCACACGTCAGTGCAATGATGTTACAGGTGCCACCTTCTCGCTGCTGATGTCAAGCCCTGTTCCCAAAAGCACCCGAGCGATCCCCACCCTCGAACCAGCATCACCGGCGCGTCGTCTCCGTCCCCGATCCAAGCTGATTTTGGAAAAGCTCCCGGCCACCCTGCCGTGTCCCTCCGGGAAGGCGCAGAGCAGCCCTCTCCTTTCAGGATGCCGCAGCACTCACCGGCTACGCCTCCCCTGGGTGAGGAAGGGGCCGAGCAGAGTATTTTTCCGCGCTGTTTTTCCAATTCCCTCTGTTGTCGGGGTGAAATTGCTGGGAAGGCCGTGCTGCGAGGAGACGCAGGCGGCGGCGCGGCTCCCGCTCGGATGCAGTGGAGTGGCGCTGCACCGGAGCGCTGATCAATGGTGCAGTGCTGCCGTTGGCTTGGCAACCGGAGCGGGAGGGGGGGATAAAAAGCAGCACCATATAAGGAGCCGTGACATGGATTGTGGGAACAATTCCTAGGAAAAGGCTTGGAAGTCCTCGGATGCGTTAAAGCTGCAGCATCCTTTTCTCGCTGCTCAGATGCCGTGCCCCGTGGGACAGCAGTGCCGGAGCCAAGCGCCACGGGAGAAGGCAATTTTCCATCTTTTACGGAGCGCGCTGAGGATTATCCTGGAAAATTGCCCATCATTTTCCGACAAGGACGCGGAAAAGCCAGAGGACAAAGCAGGAAGAGGCTGCGCCGCGGTGGAAGTGGCGGTGGAAGTGAGCGTGGCTGGAGCAACCTGCAGCACCATCAGGTGGCCGGGCCCCGAGCGGCAGCGCTCCAGCGCACACCGCTCCGCCCCGGCACCGGAAAGCGGCCCGGCATCCCGGCGGCACATCCGCCCTGAAGCGCCTCCGAATGAACCGGTGCCGCCAAAGCCGACACGGAGGCACCGAGAGCAACCGAGCTGTGGATTGCAGCCCAACAGCGATGCTGTGCGCACCCCATGCCCAACGTACACATTCCATAGGCCCAGCACAAGCCCCGGTGCCCTGCACTTCATGCACAGCCTCCAAGCAGACCAAGACATTGCAGGAGCTCTGCAGCCACCTCCCCCAGGCAGCCACCACCCCGCAAACCTGAGCTCTGCCCCTGCAGCCCAATATTTTTTTGCAGACAAATTCCTAATTCTCTCCTTTAGAAATTCTTTCCATTTATCACTCGCCATTATTTGTATCAATGCCAAGCCGTACCCAGCCCCAGCACCCTACCCGCTCAGCGCCGCTCCCAGAGGCTGCAATTATTAATCTGGTTTTGTCACCGCTCAACAAGAAACAGCTGAGGTTGGGCTTTGGGAGCGCGGAGATCTCGGCTCGTGCAGCCCCTCGGTGACACTTCAGCACGAAGAAGATCCCCTTCCGCTAAGGGCAGAGGGGAGGAAGGTGCCAGCAGCATCCTGGCTCTGAGGGGCTCAGAAGCACCTTGGCGAGTCCCAAAGGGTTCCAGGGACCTCCTCATTGCAGGAAGCCACTTTGGGAAAAAAACGTGTCATTAATTGCCCAAATACAAACAGGAACGGTCCCGCTTGTTCCTGCAAAGTTCCCCTTTAGAACAGCAATGGCCAGAGTTTTCCTTAATCACCAGCCTATTCAGCTGAGGGAAAACTGCAGCCATACTAAACATTTATCAGCTCAGATTTAGTAGGGGGAAAAGGGGGAAGTCCGAAGTGCCAGCGGGTTGCCCTGGAAAGCAAGGCAGGACACGGGTCCCCACAGCTTCGGAGCAAGCAGGATGGAAACACCCTCCAGTTATGGGCTTTAAAAGATGAAATTCTAAAAATACAAAATATAATATAGCAAAAAAAATCCACTAATTCCTACCAGGCAAGTTCTCTGGTCCACTTTTCCTTTCTGAAGGGTAGGTCGGACCCCGAGCAAAGGACTCCCGTGACATCCATGAAAAACTGGTGCCACCTAGAAACCATCTCAGAGCTGCTTTCTTTCTATCCCCAACTACACTGGAATGGTTGGGCGCATTTCTAGACCAGACCAAGGGGTTTTTGCCCTCGAACTTAAGTAATTTGTCTTCTGTATCAGCGAACAGCTTTTCGTATTTCAGTTTCTATCTCTGAAAAATTCCAGAAAGTAGAAATCTGGAATTGAGTACAGCCACGTTTTGTTGCAAAGTCTCAGTAAACTAAATCTTTAGGAAAACAACTTTTAAAGAAAACAAAGTGGTTTATGTACTAAATGGAACCGGAGCGCTCTGCAGCCACTGTGCAGATATGGAAATTATTACATGAGCGGGTTAGTCACACACAAATGCATGGAAGGAGCAAACAGCATGAAAAAGCCCCTACAATTGGATAATTTCTCCACAATTTTCTATGCTCTGAAGGTCGCTTTGAAAAACCCATGTGGCAACTGTCAGCAGGACAAAAGCCTCTCTTTGTAACACTCCGCTTTCTCAGAATAACCCTCATGCTCTTCCAAAGGAAATCACTGCTTTCATTGTGCCGTAGTAACAACTGGAAATAAGGAGGGGACAAAGCAGAAGAACATTGGGCATCGTGGCCCGCGGGACAGAGACAGGCAGGAAGGAGGAGCTGAAGAAGAACTGCAATAAGCGCTCTGCGTGCGGCGCCGTGGGAAGCCTCCTCTTCCCCCTTCCCTTTCCCATTACCTTAATGAAAGCTGGAAGTATTTCAAATAAATAAATAAGAGACCAAACCCCTTCTGAGCCCCCCAGGTCCCACCAGCCTCACCAAAGGCCCTGCTGAGATCGGCTTCGCTGCTCTCGCTTGCGCTGAAAAACCCTTTGCAGACCCTCCCGTTGCAAGAGACAACTTAAGACACATATTTATATGTTATTTCAAACAATTATATAGAAATCATGCTACCTTAATCTCAAATACTTACTCCATACACACATTGAACCCATTGTTTTTCGGGAAATATGAATTCTGTTTTGGTCTATATGGCACCTTGCAAAATGCACTAGTCACCTGCTCTTGGCTCTCACATGGTTATAAGAAACATTTTTTTTCACCTGCTCTTTTGAGCTTGCGTATCAAACTTTAGCCTCTTTCCTGAAACAGCAGTCAAAGCTGTAAAAACCAGAAATCCAAAGTTTTAACCGAGATCCCAGCACATTAATGAGTTCAATATTACTGATTCTCATCCAGTAAAATCAGATTTAGATAAATATGCAACTGTAAAAAATATCTGTAACAAATACATTTAGTATCTTTTATCTGATTTGATTAGACACACACGCACTCAGAAATGAAGACACAGAATTACAAGTAGCTTTGGTTTTTTGAGTATTCTCTCAAAAAAAAGCAGTATCAGAACACAAAAACATAGAGTAGTTATCACAGGTACTTCCCAACTGATGCACAGAAAGGAACTTGCAAAATAATGATTTAAACAGATAGCCCATGATTTGGGACTTACATATGTCACAAAACACAAAGATTGGTTTGCGAAATAAAATAGAAACATCCACTATCAGGATCCTGTAAAAATGGTTCTTTAATCACATATTGTTTGTTGTTAATGACTTCACTAGGCATCTTTCTATAAAACCTCACCCCTTTAACAAGCTGTCTAGAAAAACTAATAATTCCATTGTTACTCCTTTAATTGTTAGAAATGCTCATCTGGGAGTATTTTGTATCCATTCCCTATGTTAAATTAGCTTGCATGTGAAAAATGGCACAATTTCCTCTCTGTAATTACATCTCTCCGGTTTGTGATTCTTCCTAACCGAAAGCTACTGATAGAACTTGACTCTTCCCTATTCCAGGCTCCTTATTTCCATGTAGTCTCAGAAAACTGGGAATGTGGCACATTGAGAATCACAATTACTTTTGAAAATTAACCATGCCACGGCTTGCAATTTTGCAGGAGTTACGTGCAGTTTTCTTGTAGGTTTCTGTCAATATAAATGCAGTACTTTGGCTGATCATTTTTAAACCTGAGCAGGAAAGAATGGCAGATTTTAGGCAAGAATCAAGTTTTTCTGAACCATTATTCCCAGTAAAAACGCGCTGGCAGGTTTTTAAATGCACATTAGTTGTCAGGTTCTTTAACTACTTTAAGTTCAAATACCCAATCTCAGGAGAGAGAAGATCGTTTAAAAAAAAAAAAAAAAAAAAAAAAAAAAGCATGAACCATGAAAAAATATCACTTTGCCATACTGGAACAAGTGTAGCGTTTTTCTGATGTATTCTTCTCTATGCATTAAAAAGTTTAGCGTGAAGTTCCTTAAAATAGTAGCATTTTCATCATGTGTGAGCCAGAATACAAAGTGCAACTAAAATACATTCTGGGACTACTAGAAATTTCCTAGAAATTTCTAACAGAGAATATTTGTAAAAGAGCAACCATTTTCAGAATAGGAGAATTTCTTCTTTGGAACAACTCCTCAAACTCCTGGGGTCCTGCAAACACTATGGTTTTACCCTGCAGGAGCTGACACAGTAAACATATGCTGACTAGCATGCAGAAGCTTGCTCAAAAGAGTTTTCTTACAGATTTTTGCACCAAAGGACCTTAAAAGCCCCACGGAACTTATGTAAAGTCCTTACCAGTTAACTTCTTCACAGGTTGGAGCCGAACACTGATAGACTGATGTGTGAGTAAGGGGGAGGATGGAAGAGAGCGGGACATGCCCTCCATAATCCGAATGTGCTGCATACCTTCGGTCACTGGGAGCGGAGGAATTGCGTAGTCGGGTTCAAAAGCACAGTCATTCTCTGTGGAGGTGCCTGGGAGGATGAGAAAGGTGAAAGAGAAGGGAGGGATTAGAAGAAAAGGGAGCCGACTGCTTTTACCATCGCCAGTCTGGGGAGCGTCCGGCCCAGGAGAGCACGGGCCGGACCAAGCAATGTGGACAAGTGGAGATTTGATATCTTGAATAGTTAAGGCACGTTACTGCTAAGGGCACATTACTGCTAGATGGCCACACCTGGAATTGGAAACAGAAGGGAAGCAAGATCTTGGAGCCTTAAATTTTTCCTCTTTGCAGCTTAATATGGAAAGCTGCGATCCAGGATCCTCAGTGCTCCACCTCTAAGCATGAACATTAACCTTAGAAATTCAACTAATAACATGCAGGACCACCTTAAATCCAGCCACATTTGTATTCCACTACAAATAATGCAACTGAATCGCATTTGTGCTACACCTTTAAGAGCTGCATTTCAGCTTTCAGGGCCAATTGCTGCTTTTTTCTCCATCAAGGCTCTTATTGATCTGCGTTGCATTGCTCTGCATGGTTCTCAGCAGCTCGTGGAAATATATTTAGAAGAAAGTGCAACCCCTAGACAGTGGGAAGACATAAATTGCCTGTGGAGAAGACAAAAGGATAAATGCTTTCAAGTGCGCGGTGCTTTGGAGGAGCCCCTGCACTCATTTTATTCTGGATACCCAAAGGGCAATGTGAACAATGCAAAATATTTAGGGGGGGGGAAGGCACATTCAAATAACTTAAATATTGGACAAGTTCCTGAAAGCTGCTAAGAGGTAGTGTCACATGGCTAAAATTCCCTATGACTGATGGCAGCTCTCAGGTTGTTGTCTCAGCGTTTCTGAAACGGTCTCTACAGCAAATTAAACACTAATGCACATTGCACACACACACACACACACACACACACACACTATTTTTGATGGTTCAAAATATGACTTCTACTCTTGCTTACTGAACATTTGCCACAGTTCACAAGCGTTAACTGAGCATGTGTCTGATGTCTAATCCTTACCATTTTGTTCTTAAAGCTCAATAAGCGTGTCACAGTTTGAAATACTTAAGTTAAATTCATTAGAGATTGCCATTACTGCCACTGGGAGTTGGACACGGGTGTTTTTCCAGTTCACTTTATGGTGCTTTAATGAAGCACGCCTGCAAATCCTCCAGTTGAGTACGTCCCTCTTAGGGAAAGCAGCTCACTTAATTTTTACCTTCCATTCTGTATTAACAGCTGCTGCGAACATGCTTTTCATAGGTAAACAGGAACTATTTGGTTATAGGCAGAGAAAGCCATAACTGCTGGGAAGGACGGCCGCGCTCTCCCGAGCGGACCCGCCTGCTGCTCAGCACACGTTGGAAGGCGACGTGTGATGTCTTGGTTCCAGATTCCAACTTTGGAAGGGGATGTTTGATGCTGTCCTGGTTCGAGATTTCGGCTGGCAATCAACCAAAAGATTCAGGGGTTACTGATGCAGTTGGGCTTCCTTTTTTTTCCAGGAGGGCATAATTTGATAGCATGGTGCTACAATAAGTAAATATATCGGGCTTCTTTCAGCTGTATGTGGCCAATTGCTCGGCTGCATATAGAGCTTATTTGACATAAGCTGATCCTAGACCTTGTTTTTTTCCAAGAGTGTTTCTGCAGGCCAAACACCTCTGCTGACTCTGCAAGCCTATTCATAGTGCAAGGGCCACAGCTAAGAGGTGAACAAATGCAAACCATGGGCACTGGCGCCAAATTGGGCATTCGCAGATGGGGTTGGCACAGACCAAATAGTTCCACAAAGTGTTTTCCAAACCTACATGGCACCAGACCATAAAAATAAATAAATAAATAAAGATTTACCATCATTGGTAATGATTCTTAAAATCAAAAGTTGCAGGTTCTTCAGATTCCATCCTCAGCTTCTGTTGAAGCTGTAAATACTCTATATCTTACTGCAACTCAAGACTCTAGGGAAGGGCTAAAAGCACTGGGTGTTTTACTGATTCCTGCAGCTCAAGTCTGCAGTGCCCTTAACCAACTTCTGCCACTTACCAAAAAACTGGGAGCAACTAGGGGCAATATCTTACCCAGGGTGGGGAAAATAATCGAAGTAACTTCAGTTTTCCTCTAAACCTGATCCCTGACCCCGTCCTTAGGAAAAATATTTGTTAACGCATGCAGACTGGTAGGGACTTCGGCACAGGAAATTGGGCAAGGTTAAAGATGATACTTCTATGGAGCAGAATTAGCACACTCCAGGCTTATTAGAGCAGGAACAGAAGAAGAACATGGGAAAAGCTCCCCCCTTTCCCTCCTCTCCCGATGCAGGGAGGGAACAGGCAAGAAGCAGGAGTTTCTCCGCATCCAGCAGCACTGTGCTCCATCGGGACACACGAGTGGTCTCAACACTCCCGTTTTCTTGCATGCAAAACACAGTCTGGACCTGTATTCGCATCCACTGATGCAGATGGAAATACTCAGTGCAGAAGCTTGTGTGTCTCAGAAAAGTAGCATTTTTCTTGCACATTTCTCTTTTGCTTTTCTTTCCCCGCCCTGCTACTCACTAAAACGTCCCACTAACTATGGCTATTGCTGGACTCTCACAACACAAATTAAGTGAGCAACTTGGGAAGAATTACCCTGTTTAGAGCATTGCATTTTAATGCAAACTGGAATAGCAGTGTCATTTTTTGGCAAGTAAATACTTGCCAAAAAACTATCTAGATTTCCCCAAATGAGTATTTTTCCACAGCGAGGTCCAGAATAAATCTGCAGCAATAAATCTGACAGAAGAGAGGATGTGAAGGTGCTGCAGCTCCTAACCACACGTTTGCAAGCAAAATCCCAACAACAACAAAAGCATTGTAAGGACTAACTGCAAAGAAAGCGGGGAAGGCTCTGCCTCTGAAGGGAATACCACAGGAACCAGCAGTGTTTGGAAAAGGACTATTCATTTTGCATTCTCTTAACAAAAATTGCAGGACACCGATGTGGTTTGAAGGCAAGCTCTCACTAGAGACACGCCATTACAAACTCCCTTGTTTCTTCCTTATTTCAATTCTCCTCCTTTAACATAGGAAATTTTAAAAGAGCATTAGAGAGGGCCTGTGTTAACAAAGCAGATTCAGTTGTTGACCTTTCACAGGGTTTCACTCGAAACTCCTGTTCCCCCCTAATTCTGATTACAGGCTTCAATCACTCGGAATAATTTTGCCTGGGCAACACTGGAATACTGCCAAATCCGAACAATGCTCTGAGGATCTGTCTCTATAATAAGTCATGGGGACACCATGACAACAACAGAGCCGAGTCAAAATTAAAGGAAAATTATTGCTGCAATCTGAAGCAGAAAATGAGTCAACACAGACAGCACCTACTCGCAAGCTGGGTTTCTATAGGGGGCTTTTTAATCCATAAAGATACCTGCGTGTTCACAATTGTCCTAAATGAGCAAATACTTGAAAACTTCAAAAGTGATTTTGAAGGATGCAGAAGCTGGTCCAGAGCTAAGAGCCGCTGAAGAGGGTGACAGCTGTCCTTGCTACACAGCCACAGCGGTGGCTTTAACACCAAGACTGGTGCAAAACATGGGTCCTGAGCCCAAAAAAGAGTTTGCAGGATTAGTGTTTTAATAACGTGAAGTTCTCTCTATATGACTTTCTTCCCAGGACCTTCTTGTCTTGGGGGATGAAACACCACAAAGCTGGCGGTGACCAGAGCAGCTCGGGGACCTCCATGCAGAAGTCACCTTGAGGGGAGTTTTGGGGAGCTCTGAGAACTACCTGGGGTTTCTCTGTTGCAATCAGGGAGGAAGACAAGGTACCCGAACACCCTTGATCCACTCGCGCAGACAACGGGCACCTCTCAGCCCCTCACGTATAAAGCTCAGAAATCACTGCAAACACTTGCAAGCTATAAAGATAAGCAGCTTTGTGCTTGAATGGCAGCAAATTTGCACTTATTGCAATGACCGTGATGGGAGACAAGAATTCCAGAAGCACTGGCAGCGCATGGAAAATAGAAAACAGATGGATAAAAAGGCCAAACAAATGGGAGGTGAGGCTCTGTGGGAGAACAACACGCACGTTTACCTTGCCCAGAGCGGCTCTGGCGGGAGTCTACACTTGCCTGTCTTCGGTCTGGCGGCTCCTCGCTCCCTCCATCTGCACGAGAACCAAAACAGCAGAGGTAGAACATGAGAGTGGACAGGTCAGGCGGGCGCCGCTTCCCCTCGAGCACCATCGCCGCTTGTCCCCCAGAGCTTCGGCTGCAACAGAAACCTGCACTCGGGAGCGGTTTTACCAAAACACCAAAATATTAGCTTGTGATGAAACAGGTCCAGAAAAATAACCAAAAAACAAAGATTTCTTTAGAAAGGGTTTCCCTCTGAAATTCCTTGTGAGCTATAAGCTGGGAGGGAATGAGTGGACCGCGCGCTCTGCCCTCTTGATGCTGTTCAGGGAAGCAGTCAGAGTTAACAGGCAACAAATCCATGGGGATCAGCGTAGCGAGGAGCCCCGCGCATGGTACCACCCAATTAGTTACACACTGGTCTGCATTGAGCGGTGACTAGATTAGAAACAACAGAGACGGGCATCGATAGCGAGGCTGGAGGCCGTGGAGGCCGAGGGAAGCCTCGCTCGGCACGTCGTGGAAACCCAACCCCAGCGTTTCCAGCTTGTGGAGCCAGGGAGCTTTTACTGCCCTTAAAGAAGAGTTTTTCTAGTTAGACTGCAGGGTGTTGCGCTGCAAAGACGACGGTAAATTGGTGTGGCTAAAGAGCCTCGGTAGCTGCGAGTTGTTTGCGACCAGAATCGCGCAGGGTGAAGCTTTCCTGCCTGGCGCGGGCACACAGCTGCACACGCGTTTGAGGTGTGCAAATAAAACCACAGGGGCGCTCCACTAGCACAAGGCAGCCAGGGAGGCTGGATCCTGGTTTTCCACGATAGATCCCAGTTTTCTGAGGCTAGATCCTGGTTTTCCAAGCCCTTTGCCATGCAGACCGCTGACCTCTCATGTCCCTTCCTGCCTAATGCCAGGAAAAGCATCGCCAAATACTGCAGCATCCTGCTGGGCACCTCCTCCCCGGCGGGAGCTGGGAAAAGGAGGATGCTTCCAGGTCAAAAACACTCATATATGAGCAAGTCAAAGCCAGGGAGCTGAGCACTGAGGACAATGAGGGCTTGAGAAGCGCAGTGCACAGGGCAGAGGATCCTTGCAGGACCACGAGGATCAGCCCTTGCTTAAGGGATGGACGACTCCACAATGAATTTCTCCAGCTTCGCTACAAATTCAGATTTTGGGCACCTGCCGTTCCCTGTGGCAGAGCAGCAAAGGCTCAGGGATGAAGCCTGTAGAGTTACATAATTACGAGTTATCTTAATATACATCGGGCTGGGGGGGAAAAAGGGAGGGAGGACAAAGTCCTGTTGCTAGGGGAACATTGAGCCTCATGTTTTCCGAGCGCCTGAGTTTGCAGGGCTGGAGCTGCTCATATGGGGATGCGGCCACCAGTTCCACCCTTCTATTTACGGGAAGTTTGGGGCACCCGTATTCCTGTTTATCTACACAATAGTTTGCTCGAAGTAGCGCTTGTCAGAGCTGCAGTAAAATATTGGCCCAGCATTCAATATCATTGCCTATATAGTACTTAAAGGAAGGCAAACAGGAAACTCTTCCTTTTTTTCTTCAAAGCAACTTAATCTAGGCAAATCCACCAAGATTTACATGTGATTTTCATTCGCAAAAGATGCTGTCCTGTTTGACAGCTACCCAGGCGCATGCCGGGGCCCAAGTGCCAGCAGGGCCACCCGAGCATCCTGCAGCAAGTGCCTAATTACTCTTAATCCTTTCTCTTAATTACGCAGAGCTTAAGCCATCGCCGCAACCGCGTTTAGCACCACCCTCATGCTCAGAGCAGCTCTGGAACCGCCTGCATCCTGCTCCCCGACGCACCCCAGCCCCAGGGACACCCGCAATCCTCCCGGCCACGCGCAGCCGCCGCCTGCTCACAGGGAAGCAGGATCCCGTGGGGGTCGGCAATGAAATCCTGGCACATCCCAGGCAGCGAACGCCCCGCAGGACCCACTCCCAGGGCTCACGAGAGGCAAAGACCACACGGTTTAAATCAAATAAAGTGCCAGCATTCCAGTAGTCCCCTTCCTCTGTAATTAATGCACCCCCTTCAGTGACTGGATGCCTCTTCAGTTCCCTCTTGCTTTTTTTTCCCCTCTGACAAAGCAGTTTTTAACGCAGAGGAATAAAAGGGTGGGTCGCCTGCTGCACGCATGCCGGGAAATCTGCAGCAGGAGCCGCATGCATTAGCCCTGCCACTGCTCCAGCAGCAGTTTGCAGCCTCGCTCCGTGAGAACAGCTTCTAAAGCAATCCTTAAATATACGATATCTATCTGCAGCATATAAAAATTGCATTTGGAAAAAGCTGAACACTCACGTGAAGCCGGCGCAGGCGTCAGCGGCTGACGGGAGCGCGGCACAGCCCGTCATTCCTGCAGCAGGGAAGATGCATCTTGTACAACACAATGAGGGGGCCTGCGGCTGCCGCGGGGGTTTAAAGCACAAGATGCACGCAAAAAATAAATATATAAGGAAATAAATAGATAAAAGCGGTGGTGGGGAGGAAAGGCGCTGCGGGAGGGCACCAGAGCGTCATGGCCCCGGGCTCCGCGCAGCGGAGGGGAGCTAGCTGCAAATCTTTTTTTCCAGCGATCCCTGCGGATTCGAGGCAGGCTCAGGAATGACAGGGGCCGAAGGCAGTCGCGTTATCCCCTCGGAGGGGATTGGTGCCTGCAAAGAGGTCAAAATGTACGTGAGCTGAGCAGGAGCACTGGGGGCACTGGATGCACTGCTCCAGAGAGGGAAATTTTAGCCCAAATCTCTCCCTTGTTAGTTAGCTTGCAAGGGTGGAATCTATTTCAGAAGACAGATATAAAATTATAGAAGATTTACATTAACCAATTAACAGAATGAAAAAGGACCTGACACTACCAAGTGCCTTCATGGGGGCATGGGTGTTGGGGGGATTTTTACTATGAAGTGCCTGATTGAACTATGTTTTTAAGGGCTCTAAGAATAAAAAAAGCTCCAACCTTTAAACTTTGCAACACTAAAGAGTTTTTTTTTTCTGCAAAGAGAACGATAATAGTCTTTGGATGAAGAATGCATTTCCAACTGAAGTGGAAAATCAATGTACTTTCGATACAGATAACTATTTGGACCTTATTATATTTTAAATGTAGTCCCACAGGGAAAACGTGCAGCATCAGACACAAACTATTTCTGGAGTTGAAGCCAGAACGGGGTAAGACGCAGTTCTAAAACAGTAACAAATTAATAAGTTTTGTTAATACTCCTAAAGACCAAGAGACGAGCTAACACCATGACTAATTTATTCCATCCAACTTTATGAAATCACATCAGCAAAAAATCATAAACCAATTCTTTTTCACGTTGAATATTTCAGTGTTTCATTCTTTTAGTCCATAAGGAGACTGTTTGAAAGGATGCTGATCTTTTATAGAAGCAACACCTAAAATTCTCTACGTCTCGCTTTCCCCCATGTAGGCACCTTTAAATGGGTCAAGCAGACACTGATTCTCCTCCTTAAAAGCAGAGAGTCAAGGGACCAAAACTGAATATGAGATTTAAGTGAGGCAAATTTCCAAAAGCATCGCACTTTTCACTAATTTCCGCTGCTTTTCGTGAAATTTGAGTTCCTAAGTCACATCCACACCTGTTAAAAGAAATTTCAACCATGAGATCTCAGCTCACCGTATTTTAGCCAAGTAATTTTGGTAATGCTTATTGCTCAACTTCTCAGGATTCGTCCCAAGCTATTTTGATGAGCAATCTTCATCTGCAGCGATGACAAAGGCTGCAGGTAGCCTTGCTAGTGCCTGGTTTTAATTGTTTATATAAACATAAAGATGGTCTGCTTGGAAAACTACATAAAAGTGACCAGGGCAGCATAGGAAACAATCAACTGAACGCAACATTTGCTGTCACTAAACAAAGGTAGGAACTTGCAGCAGTCCAAGGGCATCGCCCTGCCGTTATCCGGGGGAAATTGTGTATGAGGCTCCTATAGGGGCAATGCAGGATCATCCAATAGAAGCAGGTAAGTATCAACAGTTGCAACTTTCATGGAGAAGACAAATAAAAAGCCCCCAACTCCTCCAGGAGATCCCATGGACTCTCCATGTGGAAGTATCAATGTGCTAGGGAAAGGGGGGATGGAATTTTCTTCACTCACCCCTCGGAACAGCTTGAAACAAGCTGGTCAAGCTATCAAGAGAAGAAATAATTTGACTTTTGGGGCAGTCGAGGAATACACTCTCTCTTACAAGACCGAGGTAGAAGCAATTACTGGACACAGTATTGATTTGAGGAAAGTATGTTTTCCTCAAGTACTTGCTAGCCAATTCTACACGAGTCATATCATTTTACTAATTATTTCTAAGGATTTGAAAATGAGGATCTTACACTTATGTGCTTGCTATCAATACTACAGCTATCTATTAGGCATTTGTTTCGTAAGATTAAAACACCTGCTATGCTATTGAAGGCAGAGGACATGATCACAATAACTCATCTACAGCAGACTCCAACAAAACATTATGATGCATCGTTCTGCATCGTATTTCTAACGTTCATTTTTGTTCTGACAGAGAGGTGAAGAACTTTTGTTAACCCACTGTGACACCTACAAGATGAATGAGGTAAACAGGTACATGAGATTTGTTGCCTCCCGAGACCTTCAACCCAGACCTTCTTTGCGCTGAATTTTGCTTTCTTCAAACCAAACAGAAGAGAAAAGCACCTGAGCAATTTCTAAAAGCCCAAAGGGTCTTTCCCAAGCATTTCTCTTTCACCAATGACAGGTTTTTCATTAGCAAATCAGCATTATATCATAGAACAAAAATGCAGCTTGGACTTGAGGAGAGCGCTTGGGAATTGAAGCTTCCAACATCTGCGGCACAGACAGCACACCCGGGAGAGCTGGTGTGGAAAGGAACTGCGATCCAAGCAGCACGTTCACCCTCGTGCTGTGCTCCTCGCTGGTGTCAACAGTGACTTTGGGGACAGCTTCAGGCCCTGTTTGGTTGTAGATGTCCAAACGTACTTCATCTAGCGCAGCAGAGCAGCTCCTTCCCACTGCAGCGCAGTACCCGGCATCTCCAGCACTGCCACCTCCGTGGGGATGGACAAGGCGGGTCCCCCTAGGGAGCACCCTGCCACGGAGCTGCCCCTGGGCAAACACGGCTCCTTAGCCTTATTCTGTATCCCAGGAGCAACTGGGAGGCCTAACGCAGAGCAGAACTTAAATAGGTATGAAAACAAATGCATTTGCAATGACAGTAAAGGCAAACTTATTTCTTTTTCCAAACTTTTTCCTAGCCACAGAAAAGATGCAGCCTGGTACATCTTGGGATAAGGCACTCCTTATCTTCTTATTTCAAGCTTCATTAGCACAGGATTAATTGTGCTGTTAGCATACACAAGAGAACATGCACCTTCCGGAAAGCCATCGCAGCTCAACCCTGTGTCCCGCACTGTCACTCAGCGCTCAAACTCCCCACGAACTGGGTAGACCCTTCGTCCTCCTTGCGAGGTCTTTCAGGTTTGGGGATGGATGGATGGAGCAAAGGAAACGGGGCAAAAAAGATGAAAAGGAAGATTATTGACAACCGGCTCCTGACTCTGCTCCTTGCCATAGTCGACACAATATGTTTCCATTCTCCATCTGCAAATTATAAACTCCTTGTATACTTTAATAAGGCTGTCTGGGGCCTTTAGCAACCACAAGCATTTTGAGCTTCAAATCAAAAGCATGACAGAGAGACTGACTATTCCAACTGGGTAGATATGTCACAATGTAATTAACTAAAAACAATTAACAGAACACATGATATGTGCTTGCCTCCGTCAGCTGGAGCAGCAGTTACCTAGTTTTAGCATGAGGGCAAGTTGCGTCTCTGGATTTGCACGTGCTCCTCTCACTAGGAGCTCCGAGGGCATTTAGGGTGGCCTTGGCTGTGGTCTTCGGTCCTAAAACAAGTTGAGAAATTCATCCCAAAGACCAAAGTGCAAACTTCAGATGAAAATAAAATAAAATAAAATAAAATAAAATAAAATAAAATAAGCCAAGCAACTCCACTGAGAGCACAAGGGCAACAAGGGCTGTGCCGCATCCCCGTTGTCCCTGGCTGCCTCCATGGACTCAATCAATCCCCTTGGTCAGCCATATGGATCCAGCAATGCCCTAAAACAGCAAAGTGATTTTTGGCAGAGCGTACTGGCACGTTCCTGCTCTTTACCACTAATAATATGTAGAGTTTGAACCTATGGCTTCCAGCTTCAACCATGCATTATGGTGACACTCGTGTTGTCACCATTCAACGCGCTTGGCCGGGCTGGTACAAAACCAGCATCGCCCTCTGAGCAGCAGTGGGTCTTGGTCTTGAAGAAAGGCACTTGATTTGGGTCTCAAGCTGAGTGTGCTACCAAAACAACAGTAAGAAATTAAGGTAGAATAAAATATAAAACTAGAATCCCATCCAAAACTCCTACACTTCTCAGCATTTCATTATTTTCTAAAGCAGATGCTACACTGAGTATTTTTCCCATCATCAGATGCTGTTTCATTCTGCCCTCTTACATTGCAGCTGAATTACTGCGTTTCCCCCGATTGCACCTCCAGTGTGTTTTCTACAAACATGTTACAACTTTTGATTAAAGTTATTTCCACCAGAGGTGACCAAAAACTTTCTTCCAATATGTCCTAAAATCTGAATATCACAATTTTAAGAGTTATATCCTTACCACTTTTCCCTTTGGACTATTTCTATACCTTCCTACACTACTTTTAGATGGCGCATTTCTCTTGAATTCACACTCTAATATCGAAAACCAAACTAGCTAGACGAACACAGCGCTAACGAGAAGAACTTGTGAGTTTGAACTACATCAGGAATATCTGCACGGAAATGCTTTGCCCCAAGCTGGGTTGCTTTACCTTGCTCAAACCGGTCCCAAATGCTCCAGTGACCAAACCCGGCCATCCCTTGACGTTCATTTCATCTCTTCTTGATAATATTTCTTAAATGAGTGTTCTGCATGCCCCATTCCTGTCTCATTACCTGGATAAGGTGTAAATCACCTGCTAAAGAAAATTTGTTTATCCTTATCTTTGCTTCGCTTGGCAATTTAATGCCGAGACTGTTGAGCGTTTAATTTAATGAGGCCAAGTTTTGCATAGCATTACGCTGTGTTAAATAATTACACTTTAAAAATTACTGCTATCGAGAAGATGACGGAGGAACCTGGTGGTGCTAAAACTGTTCTACTTATTTAGCCCATCTTGGAGGTTTATTAATGGAAGTTTGCAGTGAAACATCTGCTCTGCTGATTAAATAAATGGTGACTAAGTTCTCACTTTAGCTTCCTCGAGCAGGCAGCTATTGTGAGGTTATATAGAATAATAGCATAAAAGTCATGAAACGCAGAAGATGCACCACATATCACACGAACAGGTGAAACTGTAATCACCATTCAAATGATCTACAATCTATGTTCAGTAGCTTTGAGGCTTTAATAAATATATGTTTTTAAGAGACCTAAATGCAAAATTTAGAATAATTCCCAACACCATGATGTGCTTTCTGATAGGAAATATTATCAAGGATAGGAAACATCATCAAAATAACCTGCAGATTTCAGATAACAATTAATAGGATACAGGAGAGTGGCACTATTCCACATATAGAAAGAGCAGGTTCCTGAAGTGACCGCAACTTGCCCCTCCGGTTTGGGTATTGTTGTCCATTAGCACCGAGTCCTGTAAACCACCAACCAGCACAACAAGGTCAAGAGACAAATTTAAAATGCCTCCAGACAGACTGATGCACATTTATGCTTCGCTTAGTCATAAGGATGAAACGAGATTCGATACAGCAATAATAAACTTGAAAGCTCTGCTGCAAATAAGGAGCAGAAGTCAAAGGGAGGGAAGTGCAACCTGAATACATAATGGCAAAATCATGTCAAAGTATTTCATTTTTATGGGCAGGTACAAATTCATCTGATTATCTAGGGGTTTTTTGCAGGCTTTCATAGCAGCAGCTTCTTCAAAAGAAAGAGTACATAATAAGTCAAGTGCATTGCACATCACAACAGAAATATCAGAAAACACTCCACCTTATTTCCCCGTATCAATGTAAGTCTACAAAGCTAACAGAAACAAACATTTGCTTTCTGAAAGGCAATTTTCAGATCTCTGAAAAAGATAGGCTATTACACTCTTCAGCAGGAAGCTTATCCTGAATTTTTTGCAAGAGGTTTTTGTCTCCCAGAGAACTGGGTGACGATGTCTAAATGCATGCAAATATGCATGTACAGCTGCTTTCCTATTTGAGAAATTTGCTTTTTGAAATATGATGAAATTATTTTAAATTATTCTCTGCAATTTTACAATCATGTCCAAGATGCTGCTTTCTTGTTTGCAAGTACCTGTGTGCCTGCTTGCATGGAGGAGTTTGCATCTGACTACACATGACAGGAGTAATTAATAGCAGTTTCTGAAGTAGTTTGCACCCCTAAGTGTCTGTCCTAATTTCCCCCACATTCAGCAGTCAGAATCTCTGAAAAGTGTGAATTTTATCAAAATCGAGTCCACACACAACCCCAGCAACAACACTCCATGTGATAATCAGGTAGGCTTGGCATTCATTCAGCCTTGAAGATCTGTTTGAAAAACAATCTGTTGCTCATTTTAAAACATATAAAATCTCATTTCAAACAAAACTTTAAAACATCCATAACATCTCCCTCCTCCCAGAGCTCCTGCATTTATAGGGACCTGGGATCCGTGTTCCCAAGATCCTGGACAGGAAGGTACTTTGCACAAGTGGCAGGAGCTGCTGCCAAAGCGACTTCTGGTTCCCTATTTCAGCACAGCAGGGACACAGCCTGACACTTAAAAGCAGCGTGCAGAAGTCGGAAGGGGAGGAAGATGAAAGTGTTAACAACTTGCACTGCATGGATAGCTTGAATTGCAACCTGACAGCCACCCCCAGTATAACTGTATGCATGAAGGGAAACAGGCAGAGCAGGGGTGCTCACCAAACACTCCTCACTTGCCCTACCTTCATTCCCTTGCATTAGTGAATCTAAGTGAGCGGCTTCAGTTTTGCTTATTCGATGCTCACACGATGTCCCTGCGTTCGCCGCCCGTGCCGCGACTTCAAACACACTCACTCATTTCATGGTCTTTGCAGGCACTGGGGAAAAACAACTGGACGTGATTTCAGGTGAGTTGTCAAGCCTCAAATTAGCTAGGCTTTTAGGCATGGCCTTTACAAACAGGTTACAAACAGTTCTTTAGGGTAAGAATGAACAAAAACCCAAGCAGCAGTGTAGGGGTGAGAGCCTATGGACACAGCAGTGCTCGGGGTTACAAGTAGCAGATTAAGGGCACAACACTATGGGTTGTATGTAGTTTATGCATGTATGATTTGCAACACAGTAAGAATTAAAACATTGATAGCAGAATAAAAGCATATGGAAATTGCACCATCCTGGTAAAAACGCACGTAAAATGTATTTGTTTCATAAAGACAAAAAAAAAAAAATCTCACTGGGCTGCTGTTCAGAAAGGTTCATCTCATTCCCAATCCTACTGGACATTATACTGAAAAGGCCTTCAATTCCTCAGCAGGAGAAGGAATAGCCAGCAAAAATAATAAGCTGTTACCATTCAGTTATACTATGATCAGTAATGACATAAAAACAGCATGTTCTTTACACCTAACTCTGTGGTAAGTCACACAGCTGCTCGAGTGACTGATGAAAACGATGCCTGTCTCAAATAGGCACATCTTGTATTTAGGTTAGTTGGGCCAGGTGAACGTACGACCAGGACCCATTCAATCCCTTCTTCCTGACTGACACCCAGCTGTACAACAGGCCAGGAATCACATTTATTCATCTCCACGACAGGGCACGGGAACACTGATTGGCAGCAGAGCTGCAGATTAGTTATTGCTGCTAGGAGCATAAAGAGAATGAATCAATCCCCCAAATCAGTTCTAGAGCTGAATTCCAGCCTTCAAATGGTAACAGAACGCAAAAAGAATCCCCTTTCATTCTGAAAGCTTGCTATTTGCCTCTTGTAGGGCACATAAAGGAGAATCTGGAAATGTGTTTTGTTGCTTGTTTTTCACTAAAGGACTTGTTTGTTTAATAAAGTAGTAGTTGTGCCTATAGCGTCCACTCTTTATCGGGGAAACAGAACCACGGAGCAATGCGGGTTGGGATCTCTGCGGTTGAACAGATCCAGCCCCCCCCAGCCGAGACAGAGCCCGTCGAGCTCGGGCCGCTCCGGGCCTTATTCGCAGCTGATCCTTGTGCAAGGGGCCACGAGAAGGGGCCTGGGCCGGACACCTCCACCTGGATGACTCAGCTTCCATCCAAACCTCAAAATTAAGTCTAAAAGCTAGTAAAAACAGAGCCACAGAGTTTCTTGGACATCTGCCACCCTCCCTTATCTCTTTGAGGATCGAGTCAATAAGGAAACACATGACTATGGTAAATGTATAGAGCAGGAGGAAACAAAAAGGCTCTCACAAACCCTTCCCTGCATCTAGGCAACAGCAAGAAAATAACCTGCAAGGTTCCTGCCCGACCAAGTGCATTAGCCCCGGGCAACTGAGCTACATTCTGCTGATAAGGCCTAATCTATAGCCTAAGAAAACTTTTATTTCAAAAGAAATGTTTCAGTTCCCATGATGTAACCTTGTGTCACTAGTAATGACTAATAGCAGGAATACAGACAAGAGTACTCAGTAACTGCAAAGGGAGCAGGCATCAATAGCCAGCCTTAAATTTAAAAGGAGATAATACATCTTTCGAGCTGTCAGCAGGGAAACATCTGAGTGTCAAGCCCACCGCCACATACTGAACATCTGCAAAAGAGACAAAACCAGTTCTGCTTTAAAACCATCAAAGCCTTAAGGTATATTTTGCTTACTGTCAAAAAAGACAAAAGTCTTTTCAAAATTTTACAGGGCTAAGCACTGGAGCACGAGCTTAAAACTGGTTTCTTTAAACATCACACAGCCCAAACGAAATATAATAATTTTCCACTACATTTCCAGCATTGCCCAGAAATACTCTTCCAGTAATGTGCGAAATTCCTAAGGTAGAGAGAGATCTTTGTATTTAATAGCCCTCCATGGACCACTTTGCAACCCATCGACTTGTACAGTGACTTAAAAGCGCTTCGTTCTCCCTTTTTCCCTCTCTAAAGCATTAGTACAAGAAAACCTAACGTTGTGCTGCAGCAGTGTTTTCCCACTTGCCCGTTTCCGCTTCGGAAAGCGCGTGTGGAGCACGGGAGCGTTTCCGCGCGAGGCAGCACTGACTGCGCAGTCCGATCAGGCTCTGCGCGGCCTTGGCCAGGCTGGGGCTCGGTATCTCCAAGGATGGAGATTTCTCACTCTCACCGGGCAGCTCCTTCTAGGTCTTCACTTGCTCTCCTTGGAAACATTTGTTTCCTTTTATCTAGCTGGAATTTCCCTTGCTGCTACTTTTAAACAGATGCCTCTTGTCCTTTCCCGCGGGCCGCTGAGAAGAGCCCAGCTCCATCTTCTCCCAAGCACCAGCAGATACCTGAAGAGCTAAACAAGGAAAGCAACGCTCAGAACTTTCACACCTGCCGTTTTTGCCCCACCATCGACATCTGACTTTCCAACAAAAGAGAATATTAACCAGGTTCAGGCCCAACACCCTCAGGTCTGGCCACACGCAGGCGGCCGGACGGAGCCTTTCTGGGGTCGCTTTGGGGTAGGGGCGCCCAGATTGCTCCGCTCCTCACCTCCCCCACGAGCCCCACGGCTGCTGTTAGGTGCAAGGGAGGGAAAGCAGCACCCGCGTTTGCTCCATGCCCTGCGGACTCAACCCTCGGTGCCCTACGTGGAAAGCAGGGGCACCAACTGGTGCCTAACAGGAGCTCCCAAAGGATCTCGAGGCATCACCCCCACTAGCCCCACAGCATCCAATTTCATCAGTACTCAAACACCACCCTTCCATCTCCATGGATGAAAAATCAGTTCTCCGAAAGGTCACAAAAATCTCTAATTAGGAACTTTTCAAAGAGGAGGACAAGCCAACCTATAGATGCTTGTTACAGTAACGTATAGTCATGCTTAGCATAACTTCACCTGTAAACTTCCATGCAACGTTAAGACAGGCATATTTCATAAAATCCCTCACCTGACTTCTTTAAAAAATAAAACCGTGCGTAGGTCAAAAATGATCTCAGCAGTACTCTCCTATATGTACAAACACGGTTACTTTGCAAGTTTTATAACTGTTTATTTTGGGAGAGTTACTTTAAAAAAAAAAAAACAACCCGCACACTGAAGCTTTTGTTCTGTATACTACACACGTTATCTTCTTTGCAAGGGCGCCCAGCTCTAAGCTTCAGTCAACATGAACCCAGGAACACAAACAGTCCATAACCACACAGCTTAAAATGCATTGAGCATCTACTTCTGCATAGAAAAACTTTTATTTTCCAGCAGTAACTGCAGACTTGTTTGCAAATTTCCTTAAATTAAGTATATTTCCCTTTCTTCCATCCCAAAGAGAGCGGCCCAACAACCAGTCAAAATCATTGTATTTTGTTTAATTCCTATTCAATAAAAATAGCTTAATTGCAGCTAGCTCTTCATCTGCAATTTTGCAGCACTAATGTACACCAGCCATTTTGTTTTCAGCACATAACACCAGGAAACAGCTGTTTCCAGCCTACTTCTCTGTCAGCATAAAATAATTTAGAAAAATCAGCTCAGAAGCAGAACACATCAGTAAGAGCTGATTTTTTTTTGATTTTTTTTTTTTCCTTAATCATGGGAAACACTTGTCGAGATAGAGCTGTTACCTGATTTATCCCTGATTGACTACTGCTATTTTTGATGCAGCAAGGTTTCTCTTTCCTTGTTAAATCTTCAGCACTACTGCACCCAAGGTGTTTTCCCACTTTCTGCATAGCTTTCCCCTATTAAATGAGGGCTGAAATACTACCATTTCAAATAGAAAAACGCTCGCACTTGAAGTGGTTTGACTGCATGGCTGATTTTTTTTATATTTTATGTTAAATGAAAGAGGGCACCTATTCAGTAGAGTAATTACAGCCCTATTTCAGCGGACGATCTAAGCATGAACAATAAATATGCAAAGGCCAAGGGACATTCATGTCCCTCCTCCGTGTGCCCAGCGCAGGCAGACCGACTCTCCACCACTTTGGCCTGCAAAATCCTGCTGGCCAAACACCAATTCCAAGGGGATCCCCTAGGACAGGCCACTGAAGGTCAAAATGACAAATTTCCAGAGCCAAATTTGAGTACTTTGGAGTGGTAGAAGCCGTTTCTGGGCATCTTGTGCTTTTGCTGCAAGGTTTCTCACTAACGCACACCAAGAAAGTCTCAAGGAGTTGTGACCTGCCCTGCACTTACTAGACTGACATGAAACTTCTTTCTGGATGATTTTATCCCATTTAGCTTTGCTTTATGTATATAACCTGGAAAACGTGTCTCTCCGAACTGGCTCTTGCAGAGTACCTTAGTGTTATGTAATGCTGCACTTGAGCATTAAGAAGAAAATTTACAGGACACTTCAGACGTGAAGAAAATGAACTGGAAGAGCAGCAGGAAATACCGAACTGCAGCCATTATTACTATTAAACTTTACTGAGGTCTCAAATAAAGCAAAAATGGTCAATTCGGACCGTTCCTGCTCCCATTCCTTCCCAACGCCCGCAGAGTGGCGATGAACTGGATCTTGTTTCTGCTGCACTTTGCAGCCAAGATAATCTCCGTGTTTCATTTCATCTGCAAATCTCCCTCGGTTACGTAACTGCCGAGCAGCTCTTGGTGAGCAGCTTCCCAAGAAGCAGGACGCACCTCGAGAGGTCCCGTTTTAATTAACTGCTTCTAGCACCTATGGATCTCATGCATCATTCTACTGTTAGGCCAGAGTTGCGAGCAAGCAGCACCTGAGAAATATGATGGTTTAGGCATAAAATGAGCCAGGGATGTTGTTCTTTTTCTTCAGCATATTGTAATAATATTCACAATATTAAATTGAATGAACTACACAGTATGCAGCACTGAGTTAAAAGGGAGGCTTTTCTTCCTTGAACTGTCATTTGCACTGCAATAAATAGGGGTGGGGGACTGGCAGGCACAATAAACCAACCAAAGGGAATAAAACAGTGTATAAATACATGCAATATTCTACTCCTGTTAACTTAAGTGAAAGCATTAAAACATGCAATCACCAATTTATTCCTTCAATTTTATGCTAGGTTGTCTGGCCATGTGCAGCTTTTTGCCTTTAGTCAAAATTTTCACTGCAAAAAACCTCCAATTATGCAAACTCATGAACAAATCCTCATTATATTAACCCCGACTCCTCCTTGTTTCCCTCTCTAAAATAAGGTTTCACAGCCAAAGTGGAAGAACATTTTCACAACAAATACCTATTTTCCCTGATTACTGATTATATAGGTTTTGCACCTTCATGTTTTCTAAGATGACAGGACAACCTATTAGGAATTTTCCAAAGTTGATAAATGGGTTCCAACAACTTGCCTTCTCTAATGCTAAAGCACTGCACTACAGCTCCTAATAGCAGCTCTATAGGTTTTGATGACAAATGTAAACACATTTCAGCTTGGCAAGAAAAGCCCAGCCCCAGCTGGGAAATGCAGCCCTTTCCCCAGCCCACCCCATGCCCAAAGCCTGTGAATCAGCAATATTTTAGTATGAGTGTCCCCTGTCCCAAATGCTCTGCATCAATCTGGATCTTCCTAAAACAAGAAGATTAAAGAAAAAAAAAATTAAAGAAATACTCTCTCACTAGCAATGCTGCAATGGAAGAATAAACCCACAAATGCTAGGGAACAGAATTAGGCTTTTGTTGGCAATAAGTTTTGAAGCAAAACATTATTAGCACCCCTGTTCAACAGTCTAAACAATACAGGTTTAAAAAATACAGATACTGTGCATATGAAAGTCATAGCGGAGAAGCTAAGCTTTATCTAAAGCTTGACATCTCTCTGTCCTTGGGATCCTCATGACCCTCATCCCAATCCCTACCTGCTTCCTCAGTGTGCAGTACAGCAGATTTTAGTACTTATTTCATTTAAAAAAGGAAAACAGTAACAATTTCAAGCCCTTGTTATTTGCAATGCAAACTAAGCAGCGTGCTATGCTTATTAACAAGCTGCAAAGTGTTAACTAGGTTGTTTGTACCCATGATCTTCCCCATCTCAGCTGAGCCTCCTCTATTAACTCTCCGCTACTCTAATATCCACAGCTCCAAAATAACAAGCAGAAAGAGTGGAGGAGAGGAGGAAGGGAGAAAACGAGACACACAGAGTATTCTGTGTTTTAAAAGGGGAAAAAAAAAATATATCTTTCATGATTGCCATAACTAATCATTTCAAAGATAATTCTTTTTAAAAGCAAAACTGCAGTTTTTCAAGAAATTCTGTAAACATCTACACCCGCGCGCTCACACATGCATTTCAGTTCCTAAATCGATCCATAGAGGCTATAGCAGCATTAAGCATCTGTGTTCCTACCTAGGACTGCATCCCGAAGCAAGCAGAGAAACGAGGGATCCTAAAAACACCCTGACCCCTGCAGCTCTCCTGGAGCCTCCCGTGCGGGCAGCGACTCACACCCACCTCCGGCTCGCGCTGCTGCTCCTTCCCTTCTCCCGATCCCCACTGCAGCCGGGCAGCGCCGCCTCGCACTGCAGTCCACGCCGGGGCCCACAGGTGCCTACGTAACAGCCCCGGTACCTACGCAAAAGCCTCCAGCTGCTGCCCGGGGCTCCTCCGCAGCGGCTCCGCGCTCCGCTCTTGCCGTTAACCCCTTGCACGGTGCACGGCGGGAGGCAGCTGCCCTGGCAGGCGGGATGGGGAGATCCTGAGCAGCACAAGCTTGAACATATTAATGCAAGCAACTGCAAAAGGACATTTTAACAATAAATTAAAAAAAAAAAAAGTATATCTTGCCTTAAAGTCATTCAGGTTTTTCCATGTTTTGCTTTTGTTGCTGTCCGCCTCAGTGACTAGACTCATCTAAGATGCAGTTTTGCATATTTTAAAAGGGAGAGAGAGATTCCCGGGCTCATTCAGTGAAAAAGAATAAGTAAAACTTTAATCAGTGCAGAGCGCATTTGGTATTTTCACGTGGTTAGGTTTCCTATGGAGCGAGCCATCTGCTTGGGAGGAAAACCAGACCTGTTTGCAATATGGAGGCATTCTAATTAATGAAGTAAAAATAGCAGTTTGGCTTAAGAGGCTTTGGCAATCCACAAAACAGACTTAAGTCCATTCGTTTAGCAGGCAAGGTCTTTTCGTCAAGAAAGACTGTTTTAACAAAGCGCTCGTTACAGCTTTGCTTCGTTTACTGAGGACGCTGCAATAGTGCTGCAGTGAGAGGCTGCTCAGCTAAAGCATTGCAGCCCCTTCCAGAAAGTTTGGGGTTTTGCCCCTTTCCTGTTACCTTTTGCTGCCAAAAACTTCATCCCACCAGTAACTCAGAATTGTGTTCGTTTGTATGGCAGTGTCATTTCAGAGTCGTTAAGAGCAGGATTAATTATGCTGGATTTTGAAGGCGCTGGGAAGTGGCTGGACAAGCACTGCTGTAACTCACTCAGCAGCTGGATGAGCAAACAGGAGGAAAAATCTGACGCGTGCTGGAGCCCTGATTGCTGGTGCAGAGCCAGGCACTGACCTCCAGGTGCAGAAAGACTCTTTGCCCCATTCCCAGATACCCAAGACGGAGGGTCTTTGCTCACAGCACTTCAGACACTGGTGACGACACGGTCGGGGCGCCCAGGTTCATTCATCAAGCGCAAAACGCAAAGAAACTTTATTCCAATGTGAATCTGTGTTTATTTTTATGACTGTAGCGCTTGGAAGTGGGAATTGAAATTCGAGGCCCTACTGTGCTGGCTGCTTGTACGGAAATCCGGCCCGAAGAGCCGCTTGCCATCAGGAATGTATCAGCACGCCCTGCTCCGGGAGATACGCTGCAGACGTGAATTTTGGGGGCAAACACAAAGCGTTCTTCGTCCTCCTCTGCCGCTGCCAATTTGAGAAATTTGGACAGAACAAATCCTAAGCAAACTCACTGCTTAGGGTCTTAAGATCTTAACTTCCAGGTGTTAGTAATAATAACAAATGCATTCAGGAACTTACAAGCACCGCAGGCACAGAGGTGAAACGGAGACATGAGTTAACTGCTCTCACGTGGGAAGAATCGCACTCGGCCAGCACAAAGCTCTCCCAGTCCCCTTCACGAAAGCGCAGAAGAAAACTTCTATTGAATAAATTCTCTTATGATCAAAATACATTATATCCATGGCATTGCTGTACCGTAACTCACAATACACAGCCAAATCTTGCCCTCGATGAACAGATTCTTCTGCATTTGGTGGATTAAGCACCACAAAACACCTTGATCCCCACCTCAAAGCACCAAGGTTTATGACACCGGTTCGCTCTTACTGCCAGGCACGTCTTGTCCAGAAAAGCTCCCCCAGCCACTCCTGCTGCTCGAGCACAGACATTCAATCCGGAAACAACCTTAACAGCAGCCTGTTAAGTTAAGTCTCCACATGTCACTTCCAACTTGTTTGCAGAATTAAATCAGAAACTAGACAACTAAATTGAGATTATATTTTTTAAAATAAATAAAGCATATGTACAACGATTTAACTTCTAAAAATAACCATTGCAATCTGTCTCCTCATATATTTACCTATTAAGTACTTTACACCGTGGCAGTTCAGGAACGTTTTCAAATCTCACTTTTATGGTAGCAATCCGCCTTCACTTTGCATCGGTTTTGCGCTTCATTTGAGCACAAGTCCCAAAACTGTGGCCTACAGATCTGCTCGTGGGTTGCAGACATCTGAGGGTCTCGCAGGAAGAAAGCAGTCATGTCACATTACTTAGTCTGCCCTTTATTTATATGCTATTATATTACAGTAAAAGTCACCTTACGCATTTTATGAGTTTTCCCAGTATCACTTATCCACATAAGCAGCTGCTGAAGTTTTAATATCAGTATTACATGTCAGGAAATAAAAGGGGTCTTTGAACAGGAACAAGCTGGCAGCAAACCCTTCTTGGCAAAAGTTTCTTGGCTTCACAAGTCATCCCTGATTTACTGCTGAAAATCAGTATGACCAAGAATGACATTTTCTAGAACATAAATGCTAAATTCCGTGATGCAGTTTTGAGTTTATTTTCAGAGAAAATGCAAATTCTGCCAAATATCTGTGTTATGAAAATGGACGTTTTTTGTTGGGAGTGTCCTGTTTTTTACCATTCTTTTACACCTATTTTCCATTACTGCCCAACCAAAACCAAGCCCCACAGGACAAAGCGCGCGCTGATGAGAAAAACAGCTCCAGCCTGAACAACTTCCCACGTGACCAACCATTTATACTACAAAGAAAACACATGATAAGCACAAGCAAATGTGTAACATAACGAAATATTACTGACAGGATCGTAACACTGGAAAACAAGAGCGTTGGATAAGAGTTCAACTGACAAGACTGGACTGATGTTGCATTAAAACGCATTAAAAATGCAAGGACTTTGGAGAACTCTGCAACGCTTTTACCTCCACGTTGGTTAGAACTCACAAATATATTAAATACTTTATGAGCAAGGGACGTGCAGCAGATGTATCACAAGGAGGAAAAACAGAAAGCAGTCCCGTAAAAAGTAGCTTTTATGTCAAGACTGGCTGCTTGATAATTACTTTTTTTGTTGTTGTTCATACCTAACAGGCCAAATCCAACTCATTCAGAGACTGTTCCTCAACTCACCTGCAAGTAGAGGGGAAATAAGGCAAAAGGCCAAAAGAAACTACCCTTTGCAAAGAAATTCCAAAATCCTCCATTACGTCTGCAGCTGGGATTTGGGGATACCTCTGGTAGCACAGAGTATTTCCTCAAGGAAGTTCATCCATTCACTGAAAGGGGCTTTTACAGCAAACTCCATTTCCTGGTGCTCCTTCTTGCTATCCCGGCTACCACAAATGGCCAAAATGTTGTTTTTTCCCCAGGACCCGATAAAGCAGCGGCAGCCCAAGTCACAAGGAGAACTCACACATGGCCCAAAGGACTCTCCTCACCTTCTCCTGCGTCGGAGCTCCCCCGAGCTCTTCCCTTCTCATGAGACCCGCGGGACTCCACGCGATGCCGACATCTGTACCAGCGGGAGGGCGGGCAGCAGCCGGCATCGCTTCCATGCACCGTGCCCAAGAGAACCGCATTTGGAAGGAGGGATCTCGGGATAAATCATTCTGGTTGCCAAGTTTAGTTACCAAATACTAACAGCCTTTGTCTTCAGCAGGAAGAAAAGTCAACGTTAACCTCTTGTGAATGACAAGGCTGCAGAAACTGCGTGCAAAACACTTGTCCAGGGAGAGAATAACAGACTCAACTGTGTAAATAACTACATGGCAGCGAGAATGCTTTAAGGAGATACACAAAAATTGGAAAAATAAGCCCCCTTTGAGTTTCCAGAATAGAGATTGCTGCTTCTGTTATCCCAGTGAATTTAACAGCAGAGAGGTACAAGAGCAGATTTCAAATCAATGTAATCAATGTTTAGAAATGAAGGGAACCACGTAGCAGGACTTCCAAAGCATCCAAGAAATCTGCCTGACCTCTCCATTCAATTCTCACAACCTTCTGAAAAATCTGACACAGGTAAAGTTATAAATTTCAAAAGAAAAAACGGCCCACATTAAAGTAAAAATACTTCAATTTTACTTATGTTCCCTGTCCCTTGCTTCTGCAAGGATCGAAAACCTCAACTTTCCCCACAACTGCAACACTGATAAAGAAAATCAAGAATACAAGCTTCAATTAATAAGCAAGTCACTATGGATGACTTGGTTCACTGACATTAGGCATTCATAAAATAGGCTTAGTTCCATGTGATTTTTGTCTTACTGTGCCTTAATTTGGCTCAAGTGCTTCCAGGTGCAGTTAACCTGCTTGAGCTTCGCCCCTGTTCAGTGCGATGCTGAACAGGAACAGACATGATGCTCTTCAGGAAAGAAAATTAAGTTTTACTTCTACAATTTTGAGTTTACTTTAAAGTGATGATCTCCTTTCTACACTGTGTCAAGGAAAAAGGTAAACTCTGTTAGCCCCCCCTAAAAACCAACCAGCCAAGCACTGTGTCTCTATTTAAGACAGGTCTTTGGCAGAAGAGCAAGAAATTCCTGCTTTGTTCCCTTGTCAGCAAAGGGAGGACACAAAAGAGCCGATATTCAGCTTATAAATGGTGAGTGCACTCTTACCCTTGCAGGTCAACTTTTAGAGCAGTATTTCCTAGCATGCATATGGGTCCATTTTCCATAGTTTTTTATTCCTTTTAATAAAAGTGTGTGGGCAACCCAGTGATCACAATGAGAAATTTCACTGTGAACAACTTCAAGGAAGTGGATTATTCAGTCACTTAAGGCAGACAAAAACAATGGAGGAATAAAATCATTTCTTAAATCCCGTATTAATTCTTGAGGTATCAGTGAAAAAGGTAATACAATTCGAAAGCAGACAGAATATTTAGTACAGTATTAAAATCCTGCTACAATTGTTAGTTATTATAACAAAATTCTAATAAAAATGAAGCAAATGCCTCTTTTTAGATCAATCTATTAGGGTGAGATCAAACCTGCTTGAATGCCCCAAGCTGTTGATGCTAAAGACCATCTCCAGCTGCAGCAGTGCTCTTACACTAGGCAACAGTCCCAGCAGCTATAGGAATATGGGATCTCCAAGGGACGGGCATCATTGGGTATCACTTGGAGAGCAGATGCAATAGGAAATTCTGGATCACGATCTATAGGATTCTGCCCTTATGGCAGGTTCTGATACTGGAACAGCCAAAGAGTGCATGAATCTCTCCATTCCAAGCTCTGACATATAAAAAATATTCTAATAATTCTTTCACAGTTATAACTACGACTCTTCTGGCTGTCATCACAGTTCATCCATCTTCCTCTGTATTTTAGGCTGCATATATTATAACTGCAAAGTCAAACAGTAACTTCTAGTGAAGGTGCAATTTAATAAAGTAACAACCTAATAATACCTTTCAGCAGACAGCTGCAGCCTCATCTTGACTCTCATCATCAAATTCAGGAGCTTAAGTACAAATGAAATTATGAGAGGAGAGGTTTATTTTGCATTCTGAGGTTTAACAGTAAAATTGGGAATAAAGACAGTTCTAACAATCCTTGCTGGATCCAACACAGCAGTGTGTTGTCCCTTCCATGCTACTTTATGATATTCAAAGGCTACCAAAAAAAAGACTATTTTTCTCCCCCTCTTCTCCCAACAAATATCATTTTTGAAAAAGAACTTACAGTACTCAATATCTGAGCCTACTTTACAATAAATCTAGGTGTTCAAATAAAGGAAAGGAGACACTTTCTGGTGGCAATAGCCTGGAAGTTCACGCAGTCCTCACTAGGAGTAAAGACACTCTAAACAAGCA
This sequence comes from Nothocercus julius, assembly GCA_013398735.1. NCBI lineage: Eukaryota > Metazoa > Chordata > Aves > Tinamiformes > Tinamidae > Nothocercus > Nothocercus julius. The sequence continues at coordinate 780,770 of VZSV01000245.1, read as the reverse complement.
ATAAAAAAAAAAATAAATAAAAACAGGCAATTGTCATCATTTTACAACAGAAATCTTAAAAAGCCACATGACTTTTTGCATTATAGCCTCTGTCACATGTATTGCTGTTCAAAATTTCTAGTTTATATCTGTATTACCTACTCTGTCTGCTTCTATGCATCTACTACATAAAATATTACATATTGCTGCTAAAATATTGCTTCCTGGTGTCACTGTACCTATTCCTACAGGTTCCACAGAGAAAAGGCACTGAAGTATAAGGCTTTTTCAGCACTCTTGGCAATGCATATTTTAAAAAGCAAAAATTAGTACTAAAGTCTGTGAAAAGGCCCCTTGAACTCACACTGGAGAGAAGAAAGCAGCTCCCCATGATGCCAGGGCTCCTGCAGCAGGACTGCACACTCACACATTACCCATCAAGAAAGAGATTTCTCTATTTCATCTATTCATTTATTGCCTGGAAAAAATGCAGCTGAGATTGTGCCAAGCCACGTGACACCAAAGTTCACAAGCTAATTAATAAAGGAAATTACCCAAGGCGGTCTGTAACTGACATCTATTAATCTGAACTCCTTGCAGGCAGAAGTTGGCCACAAACAGAAACCGCAGTTTCAACATGCAAAAAGAACACAAAACACAAAGCTTAATATCTAGCTTCAACTTTTCTCTGTTATATTTTTACTTTTTTTTTTTTTTTTTTTAATGCTTTTGAATTAAGGAATCAAAATTGTTTCTTACAAAAGAACTGGAGCTGGGCTTGTTCTAATGCTGAAAGCCCAAGATCAGATATCAGTGTTTTCTTATGGATTTTACTGATGAAAAAGTTAAATTTGCAGCCATAAACCTTTGTTCTTAATTGGTTTCTAAGGAATTTTTGAACTGCTACCGATGGGACAATTTTTAAGTTTCCTTAAGATATCCTGGATTCATCAGATTGTGATATTTTCTTTTGAAGGAAGACTTGTTATCTTGTCAGAACACTATGAATTTAGGACCATGTCATTTGACATGAGAGAAAAAAAAAAAAAGAATTTTTTTTTTTTAAAAAAGGAATTTTACCCTCTTTACTTATCAGTATCATTTGTTTTTGCACAGCTTTGGATACACTTGGACTTGTCAGAAAATTTCTACTCCCTCTGCTGGTTCATTCCAGGTAAAACAAATAAAAATGTTTCCTACATGCTGACTACTATATAAACAGCAACACGCCCCGCATCACAATTTGCCCAATATTACCACAATATAAATATATTTTATGCTGTCCCCCTTACACATCTGTGTCACAGCAATCTGATAATAATGATATACTGGTGTATGTCCTTCCCCAGCCCCAAAAACTCTGGTAGATTTAACAAAATGCTTCTGATCTTCTTAGCACCTATTCAGTATTTTCTTTTCAAGCTGAGCTGGTTCAAAGCTCACCCGGGGGACTGGATTCAGGAAGGCAGTTCTGAAACAGATATTAAGAACCGTGATCTCTTCTTGAGCATTTATCACCATATCCAAATGTTTAACAGAAATTGCTCATTCATTCAGAAGAGTGAGGGAAGAGACAGCATGTCCATTTTGCAAATGGGAAGTCAAAGCACACAAGTTACAGTAAATATTTCCAGCAATATTTGGCACTCACAATATTTAAAAGACGATATATATGTGATATCTGACCAGCCTTTGGTGGGTCGTGGCTTTATTTCCATCTTCTCCTAGTGATATCCTTCTGTGCACGTCCCTAAAAACCTGTGCGGGGACAGATAGGAAGCCTGACACCTCATGGCTTTGTGACTACCTAGCTCAGAGGAGGACAGAACTGCTCCTGCTCCCCGTGTATCACTCAAGTTCTAGCTCATCAAGGTGCTGCTATCAAGGGAGCTCGGTGAGGCTGCACCCCGTCCCGCTGCTGAGGACGTTCAACCCTGCTGAGCCGCGCATTGACCCTGGAGGATCACGGCACCTGAGCAAGCTGTGCTGCCTTTTCCCAATGACCTTTTTCATCTTTCATGCCTGGAAACGCTTTTCAGGATGACCTGCTCCGTGATATTTTCAGGCACTGAGACAAAGATGACCAAGCTGCACTTCCCCAGACTGTCATTTCCCTTGTACAGAATAACACTTGCCTTTTCCCAGTCACTGAGAGCCTCCTTAATGCTTCTTGGCAACCGTTCTCTGATTTCTCCATCCTCCATTAAGATGCAGTGAGGCCAGAAGTGAGTTCTCCAAGTCATTTGGAGAACAGGAGGGGAGCTCCAGCTTGTAACAGTTTATTGCACCTTTCCTACAACAGCTTGGCGACTCCGCTCTTCCCTGCATGAAGGTTGTTCCTTTGGGTCTGTGATCCGTATGGGAAAATGCAAACGTCTAAGTCAAGTTTCCAAGTTCTTTACAGGTTTCTTACGAGCAATTAGCAACACAGTAAAAAAAAAGTTGGGTATTTATGTGGAAATCAGCTGCTGGTCACCAGGGATTATAGTTCAGTTATAGAACTGAAACCCATCGCTGTCCTTGAAGACCTGGACACGTCTCTCCCTGCTTATTTCTACAAGAAACCCAAGTTCACACACAAGCCAAAGTGAAATACTGCTTTGTGCCAGTACAACACTCAATGGAAAGTATTTATATATATAGATAGATATATATATATATCTATATATATAAAAAAAATTGAAGCCGAATAACTATTCCTGTAGTTCGAGAGCTCCAAACCAAGCACACCCACCCACCAAAGGCTTTCAGATGACCTCGGAAGCAGTCGGTGAGCAGGGCAGGAGGGTGACGCGGTATTAGTGGAGCAGACCGCTGCCTCCGGGCCTGCTCTGCAGGGAAAGGGCAAAACTCGCCAACACTTCCACTCCCTGGCCCCTCTAATTGCAAAAATCGATTGCTTTGTTTGCAGAATGGGTGCCCCACATAGGGCAGCAACTTCAAAAGCCACTTTCTTTTCCCTAGGAGCTCACTGGAGGCAAAGAGCTGAGAACAACACGCGAGGATCGCAGATGGAAACGCAGCTTCTGTAAAGGAAAGGGCTTTGAAAGCAGAGCACGGAGCCAGAATGGCCCCCGCTCCTACAGGGGACTTGGGTGAATTAATGTCAGCAATCAGAGCCCTAGAGTCGCTAACGAAGGGAAAGATTTGAGCAGGATTAGAGCTGATAGAGAGGAACTTGAGAATGGACTCACTGACCTAGACATAAATCTGGGATGAAAACCTGCAAAGAGGAATATATCTGGAAAACAAAATGTGGATGACTGAGAACAGAGGGCTTGTGGATACAGTGAGACATATCAAAAAATGGGGAAAAAGCAAAAGATAAAGAATTTGTTCCCAGCAGCTATAACAGTGACGCTGCTGTCAGATACTTAGAGCAAGGCTCCCTCTCTCTTTTTAAAGCTATGTGAAATAAATAGAGCAATTTTGGGGAGGAAATTGAACATTTAAAGCTCTTTTACAGGCACCTTTAATGAGAAGGCAAGAACACAGAACACGCTGTGCCAGTATCAAAACACCAAATACACCCTAGCGAAAGGGCAGCCTCTTAAACATCTCTACAGGTGGAAGAGAGTACTACATCATAAAGAAAAGAAAAAAGTAAAAATCCTCCAAAATATAAACCTCACAGAGAGCCCAAAATACAAGATTTCAAAAAAATGGGGAGATACTACTCTATCATAAAAAAAAACAAACAGACATGACTAAACACTTTCACTCCTCCCATTCCTCCCTCATTCTCCCCAAGAAACAGCCAAAAAATAAGGAAGATTGAAATGTTTCTGCTCTTTTAGCTCTGCCAGATCTTGTTGAATACTCCTAATATTGTCAGTTTTTTTACTCCAGAGTACAGAAATAAAGCAGTAAAATGCAGTAATCTGCAGGAGTCAAGTATTGAGAAAAATGGGGGAAAGAAAAGACAGCCTCTACAAATGAAAACCAAAGGCAAGAAAAAAGGGGAGTTTATAAACATAGCACAACCCAAGAACTTACTAGAAAGGAGCTGCATCTCAGAGGAAAGCTTGAAATACGGCCCTGAGAAACTTCACTTACACTAATGGCCTAAGAACACAGTGCAGCACCATGAGATGGCAACCGAGAGAGGAAGGAATAAAAATTCTCCTCCAGAAAAACATTTGCATTTACATCTGTATTGCAGAAAAGCAAAAAATAGGTGAAAAATAAAGCAATAAACCAAGTCTCAAGCGGGTGGGAAAAGCCACAAATGGGATAGGGGAATAAACTCACTTCTGGAGCTGCGGAAACACAAGGGGAAAGTAGAGAGCATCCACTACCAGTTGCTCCTACGGGATGAGGAGAGGCTTCGGGATCTGCTTGTTGTTACAGTTGGCAATGGTCAGGTTTGGGAAAATACTGGCAAGGTTTGGAAGGACAGAACTGGATCAAACCCCGCCCTGTGCCCTGCCCCAAAAGCATGAAAAGACAGAGCTTGATAAGCTCTCGTGGAAGGGCTGAGTCAGTGAGCAAGGAAATTATAAACACACTAAAGGGTTGGAGAGACCTGTCAAAAGAAACATGGATTTATGAGCAATAAAGCAAGTTAGACTAATATTTGTACTGTTACAAAAAATGTATCTGGGGATCAGAAGTAAAGAAATATATCTAAGATGACTATGCGCACAAGCTGCTGAAATTGTCCCTAGGATAGCTGTAGGGGAAAGAAGCAGCAACTTTATTTGCCAAAAGTCTTTTATTTGCCGGAGAAGAGATTGATGCATGGAGAAGATACACATTCTGACCACATGTATGTTCCTTAACAAGAAGGAATGGATATATACGTATGTACAATGCTTCCTGATATAGGCTCCTTATGAAGTCTTATGAAATACATTGAATTATATAAATTAAAACAATGGCTGCATAATGAACTTAAACATAGGCCTGGTTCATTCCCAATAAATTGAATTGAGTGGCAGTGGACTAGTCGACATAGGTAAGATTTGCTTAGAAAAAACAGAAAAATCTACCACATTTGTTAGAATAAGATGGTCTGAATTATATTTGGATGAAGTACCTTGAACATATGGATGCACTCACTATTCACTACCACAATAAATGATGTAAGCCTGAAACGTCTTCTAGCACCTCACTTTTAATGTCTTGGCAAATTAGTTTATCCTAATATCTACAGGACTCATCACCTGGATCTGATCATTCAGCAATTTCATTGCAAAATAAAACCCAAACGTGTTTGTCACCATCTAAAGCTCTTAACTGATAAAAGCCGCACTTGGATGTCCACAGGAGAAAGATCAGATGGATAAGAAACTGCATGGGGTTGTGGCAAAGCAGTGCTGAGAGCTTCACAGAAAAGCCTTTCATCTTTGAAGGGCACAAATCAAAAGAAAAGAGTGTTTGACAGGGGCTCTTTTAGTCCCAGAATTAAAAAATGAACTGATAGGTTCAAAAAAGCCATATAAATACAGTTAGAAGTAATTGGCTCTCCTGTGAATGAGGAGAGCAGAAGAGGTTCTAAGAAACTTAAAACAAAAATATTATGAAAAATAGACAGATTCCTAGCTAGAAAGCTCATGGAAAACAATTGGGTGCCTTCCATCAATTAAGGACGGGATATAACTCCTAACTAACCTGGAAGAAAAAGCAGGGCTGTTGGTAACTTTATAAAGGATTACGTCTCCCTGATGAATTTAACCTGCAAGACAGACAAGGGTACTTCAGGAATTTATCACAGCCTCCATCAGAAATAAAGCACACAAATTCTTGGACTGCCACCTCACAAAGAAGATAAAAAGCTGAAAACAAATATAACCAACCTGTTTACAGCTCAATTTTACAAGCTTCTAATGGGAAATCTAACTCTTATAGCAGGAGTAATTTAATGCAGTAACTTCGGAAGGAAACAGTCCATCTTGGAAAAGAAATGAGGATAATTAAAATTGGTGGAAAGGCTAGATCTATCACGGAGGCCTATGTCACTAATAAAATATTGGAGTGAATATATTAGTGAATTGATTTAATGTGAACTGTTCAAATATCTACCCAGATCAATGAGCGCTTAGCACATGCAAGCAAATTGCAGACAGGTCCTTTTGATTTGTGCCTTTCAATATTTTCTTATTGGCTCTGCATAAAAACTTACAAGACAAATCTTACACATCTACATAGCTTCAAAAATTAATTTAGAATATAATAGCAATATTTAACAATAGTCAGATCAAAATCAGCTTTGAGAACACTGGGGCCTGGTAGCTTTGCAGAAGATCAGTTTATGGCAGAAGAAGAGTCTATTCAAATCAAAATACTGCCGCAATTTGAATGCATCCTCAAGGCATTACCATAAAATATCTTCAGTGCTCTGCTTCATTCGCAGGAGAACTTTTGTTACGACACAAGATTAAGCATGTGCACAAACAGGCAGGCAGAGAACTGCACCACACACAGTGCCCTGCCATGAAATCCTATCAGGCCTGTTTGGAAAACACACACAGCAAAAATTAACCACGGGAGATTATGCAATCTGATGCTGCAGTAGAAATTCATTTATTTTAATTGCCATTACTGCATGTAACTGTACATTCATATGCATGCAATTGGTATTCTTCTTTTATAAATATTTTAATTTATGAGCCACAATGCCATAAAGAGTAACACAAAAAGCAGCTGAGTCAAAATAAATTTTAACCGCGGCTCTTCAGAGAAATTGCTCAGCACTTTCAGAAAGAGGAATCACAAAAAGACATTTTCATGTTACCACTGCTAGCGTGCTTTTAATCGCAAAGAATTATCAAAACCACATCACAATCTGTACAGATTGTTAGCCTGACTCTACTGACCTTGCTTGCTAATTACGTTGCTGCAAATTAAAGAAACTGCAAAGAATGGTGATTTCAGAGAGCAGGGCGTTCACTTAGATTCCCCAAAAAAGCCACAACACCCTTAATACCCTTAATAAGGGTGATGTTCCCCCTCCGTCACTGCTACACTGATTCAAGTGCTCCGAGGCCACAAGGAAACTCGGAGCACCCAAATGATCTGGGAAGCTCTGTTCCCAGATTCTAACTTCTATTTTGTTGTTTAGTTCCTTACGTTAACAATAGTATGATATGTAGACTAAATACCTAATTTAAAGTGAGAGGAGAGGGAAAAAAAAAAAAAAAAGAAAACACACTCCTAGCTTTCCACCTAAAATACCATAGTCCTAACACTGAAAGCCTGGAAAGGCAAACATGATATACATGACTAATTTAAAGTATGCACTTACCAAATGAACAGCCTGTAAAGTGCTGAAAAATGCAGCCCTAGTTGCCCCTTTCTTGGGAAGGGAGGGAGGATGAAGGGAAAGAGAGGGTGGAAGTTTAGCACAAGCAAAACCAACAGATGAGATGAGGAATATCCAGCTGGGCTAGACTCATGCAAAAGGGCTGTTCTTTTACTGCAAATGATCCTCACTGACAGGTTCAAGCCCTAGAAATGAGACAGTAATAACACCTGCAGAAATACCCCAAAATCGCATTAGGAACTGCTGTGAAGATGTCACCTGTGTCATTTTAGCATGGCCAGCTCAGCTGGGGAAGACCTTCCAGGCCTCTTACAATACAGCAGTAACCTTAGAAGAATAAAGAGCAAATGCCATGATTTATATAAGCTTTAAACTTAAGAAGCTGTTGATTGCTATTATTAGGGGTATTTATGCAGGACAACAAAAAGCTTCATTGCATAACTAAGATTTTTACTAGAGTTAAAGACAGAAACATATGGTAGTATATGTTACTCACAGAAATGTACAGCCATATCAAATCTTGGTATTTCAGAACTGAAGTTTTTCATTCACAAAGAAAGAAACCAGTATTTGGAAAGCTTTGCACGCCCTGAAACCTTAATATAGGGAGATGAACAGAGAGCAACAGCAGGGACTGAGAACATCTGACAAAGACCTGGCTTTGCCACAGTTAAAGATCATCCACTGTACAGTTTTACGAAGGCTGTGCCTATCGTCAGGACAGGATCTGCACTTTCCTTGGCTTTAAACTGTAAATACAATAGACTCTGAATGCGATATGAAATCACAAGAGGACAGAGCCGTTCTCCAGCAGGTCTTTCCCAAACCCTCACGTTTCTCTTCTTGCGGCCCCTTGCTCAGAAGGGCCACACTTGCAACAAAAGTAGTAGATAAAAGAAGAAAATAAACAACGTCATGACACCAATGAATGAGATCCACCAGTTCTAGTCCCAGGAACTGAGGGACCTGCTGTGAAATCAACATTTTTCCACAGTAAAAGGTACAAAGCAATGACTATAATGCAATGAGGCAGCACTAAACCTCTTGGGATAAAATACTGTCAGGATCAACCAACACTACCCAGGACTGTCACCAGCAACCAGGTCCGAAGACTGAAATGGCAAAGCTAGCCCTGCTATCAGGAACAGTGCGGCATAACTGCTTAAAAACACAATCCCCTTCTCCCAAATAAAACTGGAGGTAGTAAGATAGTAAAAGAAATACATATTCATTTGTTTCAACTAAAGGGAAATGCCCTGTTTTTTTCTCCCCATTGCATTAATCACCATCATATTTTTGCACAAGCACTTGTGGTTTCCCCAGGAATGCGTACACACACACACACACACACACACACACACACACACACACACTGTTTACATGCAAGCACAAGCACTAACAAACAATAGGTCCCAATATATCCAAATGTGTTGCCAGATAGTTTGGAAAAGAAAAAGTAAAATAGCAACTTAAAAGCTCTTACACTGCCCGGACTCCATTCTTGGAAATAACTAGGAAAGTTGGAAGTATTTCTAAAGCTTACCAACATTTTTGCAATGTTTTGCTTTACAACAAGAACCATCTCTATCCTTCTTCACACATTAAACAGGCTTAGCAGATATTTGAACCCGTGTTAACTTCAGATGGAGACCACCACGAGCACTGACTGTCCAAAAAATAACTTTTGACCAACACTCCTACAATTATAAATCCATATTCTGCAGCAAAGCTTAAGTATCAACCCCAGCAACAAGTAGACAAAATGATTTTCCAAACTGCACTGAGATTCTGGAAGTTAGACGTGTATGCTCATAGAAACACAAAAATATTTTTGAGTGTTGAAAGAACTTATGCAATACTCAGAGTGGTTTGGAAATAGAAATTAAGATGTTTTGGAAATAGAAATTAAGATGTTTTGGGTGCTCTATGAAATCTGCATACAATATTCTCTATTGAAGTAAAGATAATAAGTATCACAGCAGCATTTCAAGCTTCATTATTGTAACATCACTAAACTTAACCTAGAAGTAAAGTTTAGCACAGATATCAAACTAAAAATTCTGCAATAGCCTCAGGTTTTGTTATTACAGCTCAGTTACATTTGTCTAACTATTTGAAAACTACTTAAAGTGGCAATAACTTAAGGCGAGTTTTTAGTCCTGATTTCACCCACACAACACTACCTTCTTTTACAGGATTATGTTATTTACATTTAGGAAAAAAATGCATTTTTTATCACAGATTTTGCCTGTATTGTAGAAGATTCACACATGGTATCACATTGAATAAAACTTATAGTCTTCTTGATTTCCATTACTGAAATATGAACTGTAGTGTTGACTTACTGCAGGCTTATGTACAGCTATTTTTTTTTTTTTCCTCTCCATCTTATCTCCCTAGTAAAACCAAATTCTATGGTCTACATGTAGGATTGGGTTTTTGTTTTTTTTTTTTTTTTAAATATTTAACCATTACGCAAAATTACAATGCTGTATGATGATGTTTTGAGCCTACAAGATCATCAACTAACTACATATATTAATTAAAAAGAAAAAAGACTTAGTAAGAGCAAAACAGCAGAGATAAAAGACATACTTTAAAAAAAACTGTAAGTAAACTATATACATAGGGTATTGGCATTTACTTACCACTGGACCTGTTTTTGCGGTTTGACTTTCCTCCTGTAAGAAGCATCTTGAGACTGTTTCGAAACATGGCGATCCCGTTCCACTTTGTGTATGCTCAAAACTGTGCAAAACAAAAACACCACCTATAAAATCTGCCATGTCCTTTTCTTCCTTCATCCCGACTATTTCCAGGATAACACAATTTCTTCAGTACTGCTAACAAAACCTGTTTTGTCAAATGCATTGACCAATTACCCCAGAATAATGGATCTGAAGAATAACAAAAACGAAAAACAACTTTTGGGAACAAGTTTCAGCAAATTCTCCCTCCATTTCCCCTGACTTTCAAATTCCAACCTGTGAGAGTTCCTATCTTTCAGATTTGTTATAAGTCAAAAACCAACCTTGTCAACAATGACCTAGACCTGTCATTTGGAGGAAGGCACCTCCAACCTGAAGTTAAGATTACTCGTGTAAGAAAATTCAGACAGAAACATTATCCATGTATTTTCCTGACTCTGTACATCTGAAATAAACAAACAGATTGGTGTTCCCAAGCTGCTGGGGATAAAAGAATGAGCTTCTGTGTTCACAAGACACACAAACATCTTCCTCTAGTGGAACACCCCCTTTTTGGAGCAGGCAAGCCATTAAAACAACAGAAACAAAAAGCAGCTCAAGATGAGACCAAAAGAATAGCAGAGCCTTTGATCAGGCCATACCATAAAGCCTGATTTTGATTCTTCTGCATACATTGTAATCTAGGTATCACGTTCACCTTCTAGAAATAATTTTTTTTTTTTTCCTACACCAATGTTCAATTCTTCTTGGAGGAAGCTCAGTAAAGGTGACCTTTAGTTACTTCCTGGTTTCCTAATATTTTCAAGCCTAAATACAATAATACCCAATTCAAAAAGCCTTATATGTATATTAAAAGCCACTGAAAGTCTTTGTAAAATGGTCTATTCAATCACATATGAAGACTGCAGATCAGTGCATACACATTAGAAATTAAGGAATGTAAATTAAGAGGCATATATTAAGACGACACCAGTAATAGTATCTTTTTGCATATTAGTTTTCAGGTTTTATTAACATGTGAACATGGAATTAACATTTTCTAAAACAAAAAAACAGTCTTTTGCAAATTAGTGAACTCTTTTCAAAGAGCATTCAGACTTAAAAAGGAATAAGTAACAAGGCCCTCTAAAGAATAAATGACAGATTTACAAAGTTAATTACCACAAGATGAAAGAAATTGAAAAAGAAGAAAATACACAACACAAACCAAGTCATTCTTTCAAGCACTTATTCAACGTATAATATATATTGCATACAGCAACCTGCTCCACATTTGATTGCAACAGCTGCTGAGCTGAAATCTTTCCGTGCTCCTCAAATAAATTACTCAGTTTAACCTCCATTCTTTAAAACTGCACTGAAATCAGGAGAATGTTTTGAGAAGCAGCCTAATTACATGAGACCTAGTGGGCTATATCCAAGAAGAAATTACGTTTAGCACAGCCTTTTCTTATCTAAATCACCTATGCTTGCTGATACTTTGACATGTATCTATATAAACAGTGCACAAGCACCAACAGAAGCACCAGACTGCCCTATGTTATTATGTGATACTGCCAGTATATAGTAGAGACACCACAAACTATGCCAACCAAATGCATTAAACTCTTTGTCTCCTATAATAGCCTCTGATGTACATCAGGAGTCTGAACAACTCATCGTAACAACCCCGGAGCTCAAGGAACCATCTATTTATGGGCTTGTTCTATGCACAGTACAGGAAAAAAAGGAGCACAATTTAGAGATTAAATATTTTCAGGAGCTTGTGTTGAAAGAGTATGTCTTTGTTTTAATCTATAAGAACTTCTAAGATTGTTTTGAGAAAAAAAAAAAAAAAAAAAAAAAAAAAAAAAAAAAAATATGGATTAAAAGCATTAAAAACTACCCAGCAGAGGTTTTAAAACAATGGAATGCTTACTAGACAAGGATCTGGAAACTAATAGGCTTTAGAATAATTGAATATGAACAAAAAATAATAATTTCATGGAAATTATGTACCTGTAGGAAAGCCCGGATGCTAACTGTTGCCATCAATGGTGCCCTAAATTGAGGATCTCCAACCATCCCCCAAATACTTGGGGGGCTCAACTCTCATCCTGAGAGTTTTCACACACATCTTACCATGAGCCCCACAGCTCAGGACCTTCTGTTGTTTGTCCTTTGTCCTCTCCTTCTGTGAGCAGCCAGACAGGCCTCAAATGTCTCTGCTGCTCCAACTGTCCTGACATGCTAAAAATATGTAAAAAAAAAAAAAAAAGTTCAAACTGCACTTGCGGTATGCAGCAGTTGAGGAGGCAGCTGCAATCCCATCCTCCATTCTAGCAAAATAAAGAAATACTTGACACTATAGTTAAGAAATTCTAAAAACACTGCAAACATGGTAGTATTTTCCCACTTATGTGGAATTCTCAAAAATAGCCCTGAGGTGAATGAGGCCAAACATATTTCTTGATGAATCTATGGTCATTATGTTCAATTAAAGGCCAGTGCTGTTATCTTTTATATTTGGGACATGAGAGCAGGGAGACAAGTGCTGTGTTTTGAAGATCTATACAACTTATTTTGAGTAACAGCTCATTTCACTACTTGGCTTGGAAAACAGCATTTTCAAAGGGCTACTTGGCTCGGCAAGAGTGCTAGACCAAAACAGTTATTTACTTTGGGAGCCACATCTGTAAGGGAGCTCAAGGAGGACACTGCTGGAAAGGAGGAACTTCCACGTCCTCCATGACTAGAAAGACATTTTTCTTTCATTTCATCCAGAACATAACAATACTTCTGGTAAGGAAGATGGAGATTTCCACCAGACATGCTGAAGAGAAACATTATTGATAAGCAACCTATGATGTACTCTGAAATTTAATAACTTTGTTTTTCTCAAATAATACTTCTTAGCATCGTAGCAAGATAAGTTGACCACCATAAATTACCTACTAATACACTTTGCAACTCAAACTAATGTCAGGCAGTGTTTGAACCTGTCCTTTTGAATTACAAAAAAAAACTCCAACAATATATTTAAGTGCAGGGCTTTAGCACCAGGAAAATGAAACAGCTATGTAAGATGAGATGAGAAACATGAACATGACTGAATGTGATCACTGACTTCAAGAAAGTCAGTCAAAAACAGTACTTTCTTGAATGAGAGAATGTAGTGACCTTGAAATTAAAGAAATTCAATTTTGAACAAGACTTTATCATTCTGCATAACCTGGTTTCTAATTCTAGACTAACAGTACCAACTGAATTCATACGGGAGACATATTCTCCACATACAACGTCAATTACACAGGCTTTGAGAAAAGCTGGAACTGAGGAAAAGTTAGGAATATAATTAAATCACTTCCATTGCCTCGTCTGCAGTGCTTTTAATGTGCTTTGGGTTGCCCATAACTGTTAAATTGTAAATGATGTTAGTAGCTTCCTCCATCAACAACTATCCGGATTAAGAACTTGAGTTTGAAAGACAGCTTAAAACTCTTCTGCAAAGTCTAGTTGAACTGTCTGCCTCTGTGAAGGTGAAAAATTGGAAGATATTTCAGGGCAGTTTCTACTGCCAGGACCAACAGGCCCCATCCTACCAGGCCCAACAAGTCCGATTTTGCCCCAAGCCACCACAAGATGGGAGAAAACTCTGTGTCATCAGGACACAGAGTAGGCAAAAATTTTTTCTGTCCTCCTTAGAACAGCTACACGTTGCATGTTCTGTTTGAGAATTCATGTTGTATTACGGCAATTTTAAAGATACAACGGCATTAACACAAGCTAATCCGTTAGCATATACTGGAGACTTCCTCAAAACACAAACATTTTGGTGCTTTACATAAAAAAGAACTAAATTGAAATATTAACACACAAGGTATATTTACCTGGAATGCAGCTTCACTACTATATATTTTGTTCACACAAAAAAGTTTAATCTACTTCAACTAGCAATTAGAATAATTTATATATCCGCGTAAGGTTAAGAGGGTGGCACAAGCAACGGAGCACAGGAAGACAGTGCCCCCTGCTGCACCGCACTTCTGGTCGAGCAGAGATTAACTGAAGTAAGAGGACAACTTCAGGTCTATTTAAACAGATTTAGAAATTTCTGCAAAAATAAATAAATAAATAAATAAAATACAGGGCTGCAAAGGGGAAAAAATAAAATAAAATCTCCTACCTTGATATCTTTAGACAAATTAAGTCTCTAGGAAAGAGGTGTCTTCCTCCATGCACCAAGAGTCCTGAAAGACACAAAGCAACAAGCGTCAGAGGCATCTCCTTCCCACAGGCAGAGCTGTCCGGTCACGCACACAAACCATAAATCTCATCCCATGTTTGCTGTGGAGTTAGTGCATGAGCTGCCAGAGAGCCCCCCCCGCCTTTACCACCACAATTACAGAGTTAATTTTTTGATAGTTTTTCCTTTGACCTAGCAACTTCTCTGCCAAAATCCTGCAGCCTGCCCTTGTTAAACATGGTGCCCATCCTGCAGTATTCCCGGACCACGGCCGTTGCAACGAGTCCAGCGAGGAGAGCCTGAAAAGCCACTTGAAGCCCTGCAGCCCCTTTCGCTATAGCAGGAGGGAGATCCCTCGTGACCAGCGGTCCTCTCCGCAGCTTCTAACATTACACCATTAAATGCTGCCAAATGTAAGTTATGAGCCAAGACTAATGTGGTTTAAATGGGTCCTCTATAGAGCAGCCTGAATGTACAAGTCAGTAAATGTTTCTTGCTCGCTGGGGAAGGAATGCACAGAAATCCCCATCGGCCTCCCCTGGTCTTTGACACACGGGAACCCAGCCGGGCGTCCAGTCGCCAAAACCCCGGCCAATGTCGCAGCTCCTGATGTGGCAAAACACTATAAAAGGTTTTGGACAACCTTTCTGCCCTCTCTTCCCCAAGAAAGAGGAAAATATACCCAAAAATACCCCAAAACACACTCACAGTGTCTCGTTCCCTTACTAGCAGCTCTTTCCTCTGGGCAAACTACATTAATTAAGAGCTAAAACTTGTTTTACAGCTATCATTTGAAAGATCAATAGAAGAAACTTTTTTTTTAATTTGCCTTTGAATTAGACTGTTGCTACAGTAACAACAGCCAACATAATTTGACACAGGCTGAACTTTTTAGGCATGGCAGCTAAAATGGAGAAGTGAGAAGGACATTGAGACCATATCCAGCACGCGGCTGTTGCAGACGGGCCCCGCATGACACAGACTGTGACAGAGGCCACCACGCGGCGAGATCGTCATCCTCCCTCCAGCTCCTTTGCTGCGTTCTGCAAACTTGCACCTACCGCTCCTCGTGCTGCTGCTGCCTGCACGTTGCCATTCGGTACGAATTGCACTGGGAGAAAGATGCAGCTAAAACGGTCTGAGCGAGGCTCAAACTGCACACAGCAGCAGAGAGAACTCACGGATCTCACTGAGTCCATATGGAAGCCAAACCGCAACACGTCCAGATCAAGAAAGCTTTTTTTATTAGACAATACTTCACAAAAATTGCTATGTTGCTTAGATTCCCAAGAAACAAGAGTAAAACACCTTCCAACTTTCCTTTGGCATTCTGCCCAATTCCCTTAAACTGGTCAAAAACGAGGCATTTCACAGCATCTCCAGTAAGCGAATAGGAAGAATTTTTTTCTTTCCAACATGGCTTTGTTACAATTCTTGGAAAACCAACACATACTGTGTTTGGGAATAACAAAAATAACTCCTAATAAATATTTCTGCTTGCTGCCATCTATCTTCTTGATACCTCTCGCCTAATATGATACACTGTAAGACAAAAAGAGGAGAAAATGGCTTGTTGCGTATGCGGAGTGAGCTAAGGATGAGTGCTGACTACCCATAATTTGCTCTATAACTTTCCATCTGTATTCAGAGAGTGCATGTGATGAATGTGCTCTGCACTCAGCTTTTAAATAGCAGAGCTTTCATCTACTCTTATTATTACATTAGAAATCTTTATGTGAATGCAGCAGATATTAGCGGGCTGTCAATAAAAACAGAATGTTATTAAAGGGCTTTTATCCTTTAAATGCCTTGAACCCCCTAATTATATTTGTAAATTCTGCTGTTTAACTGCAGGAAAGTTATAAATTCTGTCATGTTGGATCACAACAAATTTATTTAGAGAATAATATACACAGCTATAGTGAAAAAAAATCAATTTTAGAATTATTCCTTCTTGATTAAAACATAAATCCCAATTGTAGTGTGTTTTAACCAGTAACACACAGTTAGAACTTCTCAGATGCCTAAGAGTTCAGGAGGTTAAAGCCTATATCCTGTGATACAGCTGTAAGTCATAAGGTATATTTTTAACTTTTTTTTTTTTTATGGTATTAGTGTAGTTTTTTTTACAAGCGTTTTCTTTGGCTAGGCAGAGAGAAGACAATAACCCGATTTCTTGACTCTTATTTATCTCCAAAACCAATAAAAATATCAACTACTCTTTGCTCCCCCCAATCATACAGCGGTGCCCATAAAACAGGGCATTAAGTCGCGGAACAAACGGCCCATCCGAATGCAAAAAGCGGCTCTGTTTCACCCCCCTGCTGCCTTTAGCCCTCAGTGAAGACACCAATTACTGTCAAGGAGGATTTTTGAGGTTAAAACACAACTAGCAGTAGCCAACTGACAGCAGTGACTTCCAATTGCCATCTCAGTTTGCAGATTTCAAATATGACCTAGATAGGAATATTTTAAGTTCCACAAGGCCAAAAAAAATTCAGGTAATTAATGCTGGGAACACTGAAACCAGAATCAAGTGTCCCAAGAAGCTCACAACCCATTTGGTTATAGAGAAAAGTAAGGAAAGCTGCTTCACCCAGCACCTGTGCTCAGCCACATTCTAACAAATTATTGATTTCTTTTAATTTATCACCAGCGCAGAGTAATATCAATTCAAATACACGTCTCCTATATTAACGTTTCTTGTCCTGAGATGTCTTTCACTTTGTTCAACTTCATAAGGTATGGTAGAAATCAATCCTGCCATATAACTGAAGGTCTTTGATAACCGTCTTTGGTATTTCTCTGCATTCAGGACATCTTCACCAATTTGGACCTAGCTTTGAAACAGCTCCATGATGAACAACAAGAACATAAGAAAATAAGAACACAAAGAAATGCTGCTAGTAAGTGTAAGTTTCTTATTAAATAATTATTAAAAATTGCAAAGCCAAGTAGCCAAAAAAATTAAGAGATGCAAGAATTAACATCTATCATCATCTTCCTATCTGAAGGAGGTAGAAACATGGATTCCATAAGCATCAAAATGCTCATGGTGCACTAGAGCAGCAGGTATGACTAATGTAACTTCTACTGGAATGTACTATGTCTTTTGTCACCCTTAGATGAATCATTTGTTGAATTTTACTATGGTAGCTAAAGGGAAGACTTCTTCACATTTTAAACATGATAAAGACTTTTTTTTGTTGTTATAGTGAGTTCATCAGCTCTAAGAGAAAGACTGTCATCTTGGAAATATCATCTATTCTATATTTGAAAATATTTAATATCAATACAGAGCACATCTCCAACTAAGAGGATGAAATGTAAAATTAATATTCTATTCATCTTAGGCCAAACAAAGCAAGCTTTTTTTTAAATAATCTATCGAAACAGATATTGCATTTGAGCAGGTAAAATTTCACAGTAATTGTGCATAGCTAATTGAAATGGAAGTCTCTAAAACCAGTGTAGAATAGGTCGCATGTAGCCCCATCTCAACAGTTTAATTATATTTTCCCAGAGAAATTAACAACTTACTCATACTTTTATCAACAGAGCATTAATACCCAGACATTAAACACAATGACCATCTGTCTTTGAAAACCATACACTACACCGATGAGCAGAACATGCTGCTCAGCCAGTCCTGCTGGAAAGAAAATTTCTGAAACGGTCTCATGAATAGGGATTTCCATCTTTAAATGAGGCTATTTTTCTAGTTTTGGCTGTCAGTTGCACCAGCTGGTATTCATCTGATAAACTGTGTAAGCTTAGCTGGTATTCTAAAATCAAATAAAATCACAGTTTAAATTCTTTGCACATATATACATGTTGGAAACAAAATGCATACCCAAAGAATAGTTTTGATTCTGGTTCTAACTTGCATTAACTGATTTTGAAACAGAACATGCTATTTAGTGATGACTCCCATTCACCATGTTAAAGATCAGAAAAAAATATATATATTCTTTAAATTATAGTAACGTCAATATGGTTGATTTAACTTTACCAAAGACCAGTCTGGAAAGTGAGAGTCACGTTTCCATCTTGATAAAGAATATGTCTTCTCAACTTCTTACTCACTAATTAAAAGTAAGGCTTGAATTATATGCTACTATACATAATTACTATACTTAAGGAGCTCATTATATGGGAACTTACACCATTGATAAATAAAGAATTCCAGAAATAAAACCACACAACATAACACTTCAGCCCATATTTAGATACTGCCTGGCTGATCTTCAGTAATATTGAGCAAGTAACCGCTCAACCATATTTCAAGCTGGCAATAATTTCTTAATGATTATCACTGTAAGTAACTATAGGAAAGTATCCAGAGACCAACAAAAGGAAGCAAAAAAACTCAGGAAACTGACTATGCTTTAAACTAAGCCTTTGTGCTCACCTCACACGCTTCAAAAATCTGTGATAAACATTCATGAAATCTATGTCCTTAACAAGCCCTCCTCTTCTTACATGAAGGCGATACGACCTTCCATTTTATTTCTTTAATAGTTTGAAGCTATTCAGGGAGTAGCCCGTTTTTCAGCATTTTATTAGTGTGTATCAAAATTTACAACCATATCTACCAGCACAGCAGGATTTGGAGGGCAGGAGCTGTCACCGCTCTGTTGTTACGGTGACAAGTGCTACAAAGCCCTGACCTTTCTAATGCCTTCAGACACTAATAATTAAAAGGTGTTTAATAACATGCTCAATACAACCCACTTCCTTCACCCTCTCCGCTACAGCTCCATGCTGGTCACTACTTACAACTAGTTGTGTTGGGTGTTGAGCTCACAGCACCTGCCAACATGACCATGAAATTATGGGTTATATTAAGTATGCACCAAGAAGAAGTTTTCTCTTTATGGAGTAATTCAACCTTAAGAGACTTCTTGTAATTATCTGACATATTAATAGATGTCAACCGATAATAAGGAGAAGAGTTAACCCACAGATATCACTATGCTGAAAATATATTTAACACTAGGCATTTTGACCCTCCAAAACCTATCCCAATGCTCCTGATGTAGCTGAAGGTTCAGCCAGTGATTTCAGTAAAAAAACAGACAAGAAATTTTTGCAACGTTTTGACTGTCAGGTCAACTAACTAAAAGTGATAATAAAATGCAGAATTATTATTATTCAATTGCTAGTGTCAAAATCAACAGCATAAGCTTGGGTAGACTTGCCAAAGGTTTCAGTCTACTTCAAGGGAATATTAAGGCAGCTCAGAGTTCAAGGAGGTGGTGGTGAAGGGCCCTCCCATGCAGCAGGACAGGGAGCCTCTTGAGGCCAACACAGACCGCCCAACCTGGCAAAAACTTCAATACATTCATAAAGAAATCTAAAGGACTGAATGACCAAAACGCAGAATATTTGCAGCAGTTTTGTCCCCAGCTGAGACATCAGCACTGCATTTGAGGACCATGTTTACATTCCTGAGTCCATAGAACATTGTGGCCACCGCTGGCTTTTGGAGACTTCAAAAGATGCTTCCCTGCCCCCAGCTTTATTCCAGTTCCCCAAACGAACTTTGCTTAGGTCAGAAGTTTGTCTCTCTTCCTTTTTTTTTTCTGGAGCATGAGAAGAACACACACGGAGATCTTCCTCTCTGGGAGGAACAACTTCTGTTGTTCCTAACTTAAGGAGGCAATTAACAGCTGCTTTTGTGCTGCTATAGTTTGCAATGCTGAGAATACATCAAATCTGCTGCAAACGTGTCCTGAAGCAGCCCCGACAGAAAAAGGGAAATTCAGAAGCAGGGGGAGGTCAAAACCTTCTCTCTGCTCTTTCAGAGCGTGAAGCCAGAACTCAAGTACTTAAAAGCACAACTCTTCCTGGCTTCCCTTTGGTAAATATATCCATGTGGAGGTAAGGGGGAGAAAATGTGGAAATGAAAAAGTTACTGAGAGAGGGAAAAAAAAAAAAAAAAAAAAAACAATCAGGGGAAGAAAGAGGGGGAAAGTAACTGACAGGAGGGGAAAAAAGAATCTGTAAAGGGGAGAGAAGGTAGATGTGTCACAAAACAGACAGGGCAAGGAAAACATCAGATATTAAAAGTGTTGACAGGAAAAATAAAACACAGGATAAGAAACAAAAAACAGACAAGAAAGGATGAGCAAAAAAAAAAAAGTCTCTGGAAAGAGAACATAAGAACAAACTTGCAAGAAACAGAAGGGAAGTGGCTGCATAAACCTGGGTCTGCACGTGCTGCTTGCAGTGCCTGATAGTAGCACCGACTTCTTCCCCTTTTTTCACCTGAACAGAAGCTTTTGGTGGGGTTGCCAGCTGCCCTAATTACAGCTCTGCGATTCAGCACACAAAGCTAGCAAGAGAAGGAACATTATGCTGCTTTCACTGTACTGCATGTACATGACTGCACTAACAAAATGTCTGTAGCCTCATGTGCTGCCAGCATCAAAGTGACATGAAACTCAGGCTGGTAGCACAAATACTGAAGGGGGAAAAAAAGCAGAGCAATGAAAATACTAACTGAAGCATTTTTTGTTCCCTTCTTAATATCACAAATAAGTAGCCTATTTTGGTTTTGAATTTGTTCTTATATTGCCATAGCACAGACTTATGTACAGTTGAATGGAATAAGAATAATGTCCTACTGACAGTTTTCTTAATGAAAGGTGTATATCCCTATGAGGGAAAAAAAAAAAAAAAAAAGGAATAGAAAAAGAAAAATCAATTCCTCTAACATTCTGTATTCACACTGGATTTCCAAAGATTTCTTGTACTTGGAATAAGTGATGATGGCACACAGAGGGCTTTGGGTTATAACTGAACAGAAAAGGCAGAAAAGAAAAAAAAAGAACAGCTTGCAGCCTGCAAAGGACTTTTCATATGCCAGACCCCACTTATGTTAGAAAACACCACAGCATTTCCCCTGGTTTTCCCTTATCTGCTAACATCACAGAGCATACCTTCAAGGCTGAAGGAAGCATGGCAACGGAAAGGGGAGTTAAGTGATATTCCGTACAATTTAGCTTTCCTATTTTTTGATAGCTGGCTATCTGGATTGCACACTGGAAGAACGCGACTTTGCAGGGGTGGATCTTTTGCTTCAAAGTCACCTCTGCAAACCTTCCAAGGAGGCAAAGGCCACTAATATATACCCATTATACATATACACACACACCCCCATATATTTTTTATAAGTGCCTGAGTGTGTGAGTTACCGGCTAACAGGCAGCACATTTAAAGATTTGCCACCCTAGCCGCTCCTCCCAACTCTTATTTTAAGTGGCCAGGGTGCAGTTCCAGTTCACTTTGTCATAGGTCAAAGCTGTTCTCCCTAAGGTAGCACCGGATGAGAAGACAAAGGACATTTCTCTACTAAAAAAAATTGCTCAGGCAAAGCATCTGCTCTTCTGCAAGCACGTAGGTATGAACAAGCACTCCACAGAAGGGCTGTATTTATACACCTTTTATCCTTTATGAAATATTTAACCTATCTAAAATAGGTTTGGCTTCTTAGGGCAACATGTTTAAACTACAGGCAGGTATAAATGAAGCCATTGTGTGAGAACACTTGAAATTACCGCATACAGGATACGGCCGGAGAACTCAGTGGACACTGGACATCACGGAGCTCCATTTCATAATGTTCTCATTGGCTAATCTCAAAGGTCTCCAATTTCATTCTGCAATGGGCCAGGAAAACTGTAGTTCTGGTAGGAAGAACTGTAGCTCCCCTGCTTTACACAGTGGAATTTTATAGTTTTAGAGAAATCAAACCGAAACAAACTTTTAAGGGTCCATAAAGAAAGCAGATCAGGAGGAGTTAAATGGTTAAAAGGCAGAAAACCATCCTAGGGATAGTTCCCACATGAACCAGACACTCCCCAAACCTGAGAAGCCGTCACTTTTACTACATGACCATGGCTTACAAAGTCACCACCTGGCAGCCAAGTATAGGACTGAGCAGATAGAGCCTCTTGTCTTACCCTAATTGAAAAATAAAATGCATTCACTCCCAGCATCTGTATCATTTGTCTCAGATGTACTTCAGTCACCTAACACTGGCACAGGAGCAGCTGAAATCTTGACCCGAAATTTGTTTTGGACTGCTCACAAGATATTATAAATCCCTTCTGC
Source organism: Nothocercus julius (assembly GCA_013398735.1). Lineage (NCBI taxonomy): Eukaryota > Metazoa > Chordata > Aves > Tinamiformes > Tinamidae > Nothocercus > Nothocercus julius. The sequence continues at coordinate 758,476 of VZSV01000245.1, read as the reverse complement.
CTCCTTTTTTTGCTTGGTCCATCAGTTCTGCTTCACACAAAGCCAAGATGACTGGCAGTGATCCTACAGCACGGCAGCTTTTCTGAGACTTGCTAGAACTAGAGCAATTAGAGATGATTCCTTTATTCCTTTGGAGAATGAGAAGCACAGATAGAGTCTAGACAGTACCAAGCCTAAAGGTAATTTATCAGAGGTGAGCCAGGAATGTTTTTCCAGACTACAGATATCTTCCAGATGTGAAACTCTTGCACTTCACACCAGGATGAGACACCTGCAAAAGCTCCATGAGGTAGCAGGGCTCCCTAACCTGCAATATCCATGAGCCAGAGCAACCAGGTGGAGAATAATGATTCTATGATCCAGCCAGTAACAGAAGGGCACAGTTCAAACAAGCAACCACCCTTTCCTGACATATTTTTTTTCTTTGAAATACACTTAGGTGCTACTCAGACAGAAATCTCAAGGTCAATATAGGACTTCTGTGTTGACTATCATACATGCAAAGTCCTCTCCTGTGCAGACCTATCCCAAAAAAACATGGTTTGGGAGTAGAACAGGACAAAACAAGAAGTTTGCTTAAACTGTTTTAATACACTAAGACATAAAACAATCACATTAAAAAGAAGAACTGGGAATAATCAGTTAGGTGACAAAGTGAAGTGTCTGAGGAATAAGTAGTAGCCCTGGAAAATGCTAAAAGGGGAAAAAAGTGAATACGTGACATGCTGAGAAAAGCATTCAAACAAGCTCATATTTTTACCTGTGCAAATTCTGCAACTTCATTAAGACTACTCACATAACCAAATGACATTATTTAATACCATCAATATGTTCTCATACAGGAGAAATCTAAATTTCATAGACACAGCAACAGAGACAGAAAGACTGAGAGTGAGAAAAGGAATGCAAGTTTTTTCCTAGGTCTGGAGTCTAAGTGATTGCACTTGAGGCCAGTCATGTATTATGTGAAACAATTTGAGTCATCATTCATTCAGGCACATCCAAAACCCTATTAATTTCTTAATGAACATTTAAATTGCCATTTAGAAAAGTGTGCACAACAGAAGAAAATGAGGAAGTGGAAAAAAAATGGTTCTGCTTCTAAAGTAAGCCTAGCATCAGAATCCAAATATGATTTACCAAACTTAAAGTGAAAAGATCTATTGAGAAATAATGCATAGCTACCTACACTATTTATCTAAAGCTGTAAGGCAGGTTTGCTGGCGAGTGCAAGGAGACCGACCTATGTCTTACCCTTATACTCGTGACTCCTCCTTTCTGCTGTGGCTTCATCACCACTCATGGTGCTGCCCCTGGAACCAATTCTTAGAAAGCACGTACGGAAGTACTACTGGATATATTATGAAATAATATATAGGCATGAAGATAGCACAAAGCCAACAGATCAGACTAGCAGTTTGAGTCAGGTAAAGTAACTTGTCATTCCCCAAAAGAAACCAACAATTTGGAAAGAATTTAAGGGTTTTAGCACCTGGAAATAAAGAGCCCAAACATCTGCTATCAATGCAGCCTCCTATCTGCAGCACCCGTGGTGCTCATGACCCCTCGCAGTGGTTCCACTTGCCGAATTCCAGCTCCTTCCTCAGCTACAGAAACAGTCAAGCCAAAGCAATGGGAATGCGAGGATTTGAGTCCACACTATTTATAACTCATGCTTCAACGACTGCAAATACGACTGCAATAATGTAGGTCTTCATTTAAAACCCCCTAAGTCACTACAAGATACTTACATAATTACCAATACACTGCCATGTACCTCAAAAATCCCTTCTAGCTGAAAACACTAGAGCATTTGGGCAAAATCTGGGCAAAATACAGGAACACTGTCAACTTCAAAACCACTTCAAAACAAGCTTAGGACAGGTGATTACAATCAATACAGCTTGCAGGAAGAAAAATCTTCCTTCTCCCAGTAAGCTTGTTTTGCACAGCTGATAGCAGGGTGTTTGCATTGGGTTTTCCGGGTATAGTCAGTGCATTTCCTCAGCTTGAAAGAAAAAACCCACAACTGAACCAACACTGACCCTGAAATTACTTCAAGCTGAGGTCCCTTCTGTTAAAAGGTTATTCCATTCATAAATGACTTGATTGCTTTTCACAGACTAATAGACATATGCACAAATATTAAGGTTTCGTTCTTGTCCCCTGCGCGTGGCTTTCAAGAACAATGCAGATCATTTCATGTGCATCAAAATACAGGGGCTTCCTGAAATCTATTTCATATTTAAAGATGAAACAGGTGAAACTCCAACATTTCCACAGTCTAAAATATTATTAAAACAAAGGCCAAAAGGTATTCCTAGATGCTACATTAGAATGATTCTTATTCAAATTTCTGATACCCTTGGAAGGTAAGTGATTTTAGGAGGAGTGATTTAACTGGAGGCGCTGCCTCTTTTTTTAAAGTTTCGATAAAGAAGATATTTCCATATTAAAAATAAAAACTATCACCATACTACCACAGCAACCCTTGGCAAAATAAAATGCATATACGTATTAAGAAATACACCATGTAGCTAATTATTTTGAATTAAAAAATAACTCCAGGCACTAGGATTTAAGAGTGTAACTGAGCATTCAGTTTGCCTCTATGTGCAACTAGCGGCTGTCTCAGAAAAGTTATTAAAAATTTGGAACTGGAAGTAGGTACTGTAATTTTAAATGCCAGAATAGATCTGTAAGAATAAGTGTTAAATTTAATTTAGTTTTAGAACAACATTACGGCTTTTCACTTTTATTCTCTGCCATGCAATTTAACTATCATGGGTAACATACTTTTAAATTAGCGTTTTTTTGTTTAACAAAAAAACAAGGGGAGTATAGGAGGCTCATTCAAATAGCTTGCTGTAGGGGAAACTTTCCTTGCTGAAGGACAGCACCTATTTTGTTTCATTACGGCCCCTATTTCTCCCATCTTCCTTTTAATTTCTTTTCAACTGCAAGCCCTTGTTTTAACCCCTCACTATCGGTAGCTGCCAGCTCCCTTTGGAGGCTCCAAGAAAACCATCAAACAGGATATATGCTCTGAGCAAGGTTTAAACTTCCCTGTTGTATTGAATATTCCGCTTTGCAGAGGCCAAAGACATCAAACAGGTCACATCCTCTCGCTTGGGGCAGTCAACAAACATCACACTACAAGGCCCGGGAATATTAGTCTTTCGGAGTACGTCTAAGCCGCCCGTCGTGAAGCCAACATGAGGACAATGCCTTGGTTGTCAGCGTGAAATCCTGGCCACACCAAAAGAAAACGAGCCCCAAAAAGCACACGACGGTGGCAATCCACCCCCGGTCTGAACGGTTCCCGCTGTTCTGCTCGACGCCAAGCCCCCGTGTCAGCACTCCCGTTTTTTTCAGAGCTCACGCAGAAACGCTCCATCAGACCTAACCCCACAGGAAGAAACCGGGTAAGGTGATGTCAGATTAAAAATACATAAACAAAACCTTCTCTCCTCACCTTTTTTCTTTCCTTCCCCCCTCCCCTACTAAAAGCACACTGCTAGATGGATTGTTTTGTTTTGCAACCAAATAGCATGTTAGCTCAGCCAGACCTTAATCGCAAGGTCAAGGTCATTCCCTAATAGCAGCTGGGGAAGCTCTCAAACCCCCTAATGACTTTGCCACCAAAGTGAAGAAACAGGTCTCTGCCTCAGGCACATGTGATCATTGCCTGTCACGGGGTTGGTTTTGCCTGTTGAATAGTCTTGTCCAGTACAAAATCATTTTAACTGGCACTTCTTTTTCCTTTATCACTGTATTTAAGGGTTTCAAGCCCCTTAAGCAAAACCATAGCCATCATTAGCTGCCTCCATCATAGCAAAATAGCTGGTTCACCTTTCCTCAGCAAATTCCCAAACGTCAAGCTCCGAAAGGCTTTTAGCATTATACCTGTAACATTATTTTCCCTTAAAATGTCCTACCACCTCTTCATATCCATCCCTATTCATATCAGCCCATAAAATTATATGCATATAGACATAAAATACTTCTACAAACCACTCCTGGCAGCCTTAACATCCCTGGCATCCAGCAGCGTGCTAGGTCAGAGGTAGTTCTATCCACTCCTCTGTTGTTTTTCTACTCGTTACAGTCTGCCCTTCTAAGTCATGGTGAAGCAGGATATAAATATCATATTTTACATGGGAGAAAAGAAAAGGGGGTTGTAACTGGGAGCTATGATTGCATCTTCCTTTCCTCGTGCTGAAGATGGAGACTGACACGTGTACGATCTATCTGCTGAGAATTATGGTATGAAAAACTGATAAAGTTTTCATGAGGCTTTATCTGCTTAAAACACAGCAGCAACACCACCCTTCCCCACCGAGATGATCGTCCCTCCCAAAACGCCTCAGATGACATGATCTGTATAAGAAAAGCAACGCTTAAAATGGCTTCAAGAGACGCCAGTATCCAGAATTCTCTGCAAGCTTAAAGAAAAGATGGTTGCTGTTCAAGACATACATGAGATAAGCTTGGAAATAAATGATGTAATGGTGATATAAAAACTGTGAGCGGGTTTGGGTTCAGAAAGAAATATCCTCATGGGTTGTTTCTGCTATGGAATACACATGCTTTAAGCACTCAAACTGTACTTGGCAGTAAAGTTGAGCACTTAAAATTTAATTTTGCTTTCATAAATTAAGCTAACTACACTACTGAAGCAATTAAAGCAGAGAAAGATAAGGAATGAATTTTAATACTATTAGCAGTACCCCTTCCTCCTAATCCTTAATTATATTTGTTTGTATAAAAATATTTGCATCAGAGTACATTTTATTAATTTGCTCTAAAACATCTGTAGAAAATGCAGGCAGCAATTATACAGATTAATGCCTAATACTGAAGAGTAATTTACTACATTCCACACTACTATCCAAGTAGGACTGCTCAGTCCTCTCCAGATGTGCCCTTGTTCCACTTTTCCAAGCCTACTGTGAAATATAATTCTTTTTTTTTTTTTTAGTAGCTCAATATTTCATCAGAAGGAAAAAAAAAATCATTTAAGAAAAAAAAACTCTGTAGCAATGCTTACTATCAATCTTACCACGGTTAAAACTAAACAGTATGGTAAATTCAATAGCTTGGGAAAGAAGCAGACATGAAGACAAGATTTACCAAATTCCACATACTGAGATAATAATTATGTATGCAAAATTCCACTGAAAAATAACAAGCCTGCATAGATGCTGCTTAGAGCAAAGCGTGACCTGTAGAATCCTTATTACCAGGACTTCTAGAGAAGAAAGTAATGCCATGCTGCTTTCTAGTTTAATCTCGAGTTTGTCAGCCTCACAAATAAAAGCAGCTTAACTATGTATCGTATCAGTGTAATTCAACCAAAATAAATAATAAACACATTCCTTATAACTCTTTGGAATACTCAACCGTGACAGTATTAATAACCTATTCGCCTCACCCATTCCTCCACATACATCATGTTGATGATATAAATACCTCCACGGGATTTTTTTTTTTTTTTTAATTTTTAATCTCAGATATCATGAAAAGGTAAAATACTCAAAGCAGCTGCACATTCATGCAGCTTTGGGCAAACAGCCACCATTAAGCGCAATTATTTGTCCTATTCAAAAATATATTGACTGTCATTTGTGGTAGCATAGGTATAAATGTGTCAAAATCCTGTTTGACTTCTAAACCACTCAACCAAGTCAGCCTTGATCCTCAGATAAGCTTTTGTTATCTCTAACCTTCCCATTACGAGATTGGTAGCCTTCTTCATACAAGTTCTTCCAAACACACTATGAAGTTCAGCACTTCCCAGTTACTCTTCCCACCAGCCGATCCGCATGCTTATTTACATTCCATTAGCTACAGAGGAAGCAGATTTACAAAGTCAGACACATCTCACTTCTGTTTCGTTTGCTCAGTTGCAGGGAAAAGACCTGGAGGGGAGTAAGGCATGTGCAACGCTGGTTGCTGTAAATCTAGTAACACACACAAGCCACATCTACAGACAAAACCAGGAACTACAGGGAAATACCCATTAGCTTTGTGCTCCAGGTGCAATTCCCAGCAGGACTGACACTGCTTAAGTGCTGCCTCCTGTTGACTTATTGTGCCAACATGGGCAATTCCTATCAGGAACAACAGGAACTAAACTGGTGGAGCTGGAAAGGGTCTACCTGACAGCAATCCTTCAATACCTGCCAATGCAAAAAGAAACAAGCAAATAGTTTGTCAATTATGTCTGAAAATTGTTAATTAAAAAAGAAACTAGAGGAGCAAGTGTGTGTGTGTGTGCGCACACGGTGATCTACTTAAATCCCTCTCACTACTAACATAAAGTATCATAAAAATAGCCTAAGTGGGGAAAGAGACTGGGGCAGGAGAGGGAAATGACAACTCTGCTTCACACTAAGAGTTCAGTTTCAGCCTGTTTTCCACAAGTGAAGACAAAGGAAATCAATGGTATTTGTGACAAATGGGCAAGCCGGAGGCAGGCCCAGCAGCCAGCCCACGGGTGCCAGATCAATGCGGGCTGCGAGTGCAGCCAGCCGATCAAACAGCAGCAGGATGAGAGGGGGGAGGCAGGAGGAGGAAGAGGAAGAGAACAAATGAAGGAAGGAAAAACCAACCTGATGTTCCCATCATGAGTAATATGCAAAAGCTCCCATCTGATATCTATATAGGTAAACACAGCTCTGCTGGTGGGAGAAAAGCAGCAAAACAGGTTAGAGCTCCAGCACTCTAACACTCTTTCCAGGGTGCATCTCTCTTTTTGTCTGCGTTATTTCCAGCCATTATTTGGTAAAATCCTGCTAATAACTGGCAAGCAGATAAAGCAGTTTTCTAAAAGAACAAAAACAGCAAGGAAATACACAAGATATGAAGTTGGGAGACCTCTAAAAATACCAAATCTTTTAGTCAAACTAGACATATCAAATATGTAAAGAAAGTGTTTAATGCTTTTAAGTATATGTACTTTTAATAATCAAGACCACTTCCATCAGCGCAATCATTTCATATGCAACAACTCATATGATACATGTTACTAAGGGCCATCCTAATTTTTTAAACTGCTCAAAGTTGGTCTGCCACAACACTCCCATACACTGAGATTTTGGAGACAGGTTCTTTGCCCTTAAACAGAGCCAGGTAAAGCTCCTGAATTCGTTCTCTGTTTCTGAACTAGCTTACTAAAGCTTTGGCTTTACTAAATATTCCTTTGGCTTACTAAAATCAATGCATAATATAGGTAAGTGTTCAGCATTTCTAAGCATATTTAGGTGTTACAGCTCTTAAACAAATTGCTGTAAACCAACTACAGATAGAAGACACACATGCAAGTTAACTAATTCCAGCTTAGTTTTTCCACCCATTTTATATTAGAATCACAACGTAACAAAGAATGTTCAGAAAATGAAAACTCTTTGACCGCTTAATCCTCTGCTGTAATCTGTGACACTCACAAACAAAAACAGACTCTAAGGCCAGGATACAAACACTTCCTTGCAGCCAGAGCTTTGGAAGCTATAATTTTAAGATCACTTAAGATCACTCGTGTTTTGTTTTTCAAATGGGAATCAGCAGCCACTATATAAGACCTCTGTGAAACCAAACTCACCCTTTCCTCCAGGAGAGATGACTGCAGGAAAAAAGTGTAAATTTTATCATTTTACATTTTGTTCCTATAAAGATCCAAAATACACAACAGCATAGCCAGTGTTATTACTTGATCCAATTTATCACAGAAATCAGGTGTTCATTTTAAGAATACAAATGAAAACTCCATGTTCTCTCGACAGCCAGAAGGAACCGCGTGTATCATTTAGTCCGGTGTCTCAGCCTGCTCCAGTTCACGGCCGTTATTGCTGTCCCCAAACTAGTGGATTAGCCCAGTGATACGGACACTTGCTGGATGTGGAAACTATTCCCTACCAGACTGACCCATGTGCACTGCTCTTATTTTTATTACACCTTGCAGGTCATACCAGAACCAGCCATGCTGCATACTTGCCTACCCATAACCTTAATATTTATTCCAATTTTCTTGAAAAAAAAGTGCATTGAAATCAGTCAGCCAACAACTTGTCATGCTCTCGTTTTTTTTCTGCTTACAGTAACGACAATCCACAAAGAGCCTGAAATCAGAATATGGAATTGCGGGAGCGCTGCCAGCAGACTTCCTGCACTCCAAGCTCGGAGCATATGGATAAGCTCTTAATATAATGCAGAAAGACGACTTCTTGAATGTAAGCAGTCAGGACTGGCTTCATAGAGAAGTTGAACAGAGCGTCTAGACTTCAAGCAAGCTGCCACCAGATATAAATCTTTGGATTTACAGTACAAATGCTTGACAAGTATAAATTTAAGGTGCACACATTCCAGAAGTGCAGGCTTCAGTGGGCTTTTGCATGCATGAGATGCGAGAACAGGGGTGATATCATGTGACGTTTGAGAAGGGTAAATCCCCACATATGCCAGAGCCAGCCCATGTATATCCGTAACTAAATGGGCAATTAATACAAGATTCACTCTGCATATAGTATTACCCTTTAACTTCACAAAAACAACCCAAATGGTGCTCAACTAAAAAACAGAATTAAAAACACACACTTAGAGCTAACACTTGAAAATTCCAACTGTTGCACAGTTTCCCGATAAGGGTGACTAGCTAAATAATCTTCTGCCACATGATCTAATCTCTTTGAAGAGGGCCTTATCCGAACTTGAAGAGCCTTCTCATTCCCCCCAATTATGAAGGCTAATTTGCCTCCATGAATTTCACTATATATGCCAGCACTTTAAAAAAAAAGACAAAAACAACACTGAAGTGTTCACCTGCAAAGCATTAAACTCATCCAGTAAGAGTAACTTATCTGCTTTCCTCACTGCAGAAACAGAGTTTGTCCAAGAGAACAAATGCAGGTATCCTGAGATGTATTTTCTGCAAGACTTTAAAGTTAGTTGCAAACTGTTTTCTTCAATGCAAATTTTCTTTGTAACCAGGATCCACAAGAGAATACACAGTATGCAGGTACAACAGGTAAGAGTTACATAACATATTCAGTTCACATGAATGCTGAAATTTCTTATAAATAAAATATCTAATTGAGGTAACTGTTTCAAATACAGTCCGTTTATATCCATCTCAATTAAATTACGCTTCTGAATACAAAGAGGTTGGTACACAGATTAAACAAGTATACTCAGGAGTTTACTAAAGAGTGTTCATTAACTTACTTTAATGTACCTGTAGGCACACAGCAACTTCAGTGCTGATCTCCTTTTCGGGAGATCAAAAATATGGCAACACTACATGGAAAGCTAACTCAGCACAGGGAGCCTTAATGCATTCAGTAGACACAGAAAAAGAAAATCTTTATTCCCTAGACTTGTTAGGCAGTATTACAGACACTTACAAGAGAGACAGGAGCAGTAGAAAAAGAACAAAGAGCCCCAAAGAAATAAGAACCACCAGATGCAAAGCGTATCTGTTATAGGAAGACCCCTGCAGTTATAGCTGTGCCAGGGAAACAAAAAATAAATAAATAAATAAATAAGGAGATATTGGCAAAGTCCCCTAGCAGAGAGGCAACGTATGCTGACATAAGTGTCGCTAAATCATCTACCCAAATAACATGAGAAAGAACAACAAAAGCACTCGCTGGAAACGTATCAACATCAAGGCAGGAACTTCATATTGCCTACATATGGCTCCTGGGGCCTGAGCAGGGATGCAATGGGAATCTAGACCCGAAATAAAACTCCAGAGAGATTCTGAGCAGGAGTCTGGCTAAAAGAAGCTCGAATCTACTTGACTGTACACATATGCCCAGGAAAAAAAGGAATCAATGCGTTCTTTGTAAATAAATATAACTCCGAACTTGCCTTCTGTCATTACTTCCACCATGTTCTGCATTCCATTTAGTGAATACAGAAGGTTTATCTCATCCCGTAAAGAGACTATTTGAATTGAAGTTTATGATTCCCCCTGCTTATGATTTCCTCTGCTCCGCAAGCATGCCAGTGGCATCTGAAGCGTTCTACTTTTCATTTTAATTTGGACATTTTACAGACCTCTATACATTCCAAATTCCATTTTGTTTATTGGAGATTTTTAGAAGAGGTTTTTCAGAGGTCATAAAACACAAGCACACCAATCAAGCTCAAAGCAGGTATCTTCTCCTATTCTTCACTGTTTTTTCAGATCAGCTCATATCTATCAAAAACTGGAAAAAAGTTTCAGACACATCAGCTGCTCAACTCCAAAACATAATGTCAGCATTTTACATTTGCTCGTGCAGATGGCATCTTCCAAGACATTTCCCAAACAGCTATCATCTAATGCCGTATCTGCCTTTCAGGTTAATTCACATACAGTATTTTTCCACTTAAAGTGTATGATTCAGATATGGACATCTATTTAAATATCAAGACAGTCAGATATGCTGCTTTTTTGATCCATCATCAAATTTTTAGCATATCAATGGAATAAAGCTCAGTTACAGGCCTGGTCTACCACAGTCTTTCATCCTTCTAGATTACAGAAGCAATGCTTGTGTCTGGACAGTTAAATGGAATTTTCCACTAAACCAGAATTAATCAGTCTGTTGCATTTGTTACTGCAAAGGGCACACTGCATCTTTTGGCAAAATGTGCTACCTCACTTTTGTCAATGTTTAATTTTAAACTGAGCTCTTTGCAGAATGGTCATATATTTTATTAGATCATACAAGTCAGCAGTATTTTTATTTCTTGCACTGTTTATGTACCAAAAAAGTATATGCAAGCAATCATCTGAAATGCTTTAGTTAACACAGTATTTCTTTTCATTATTTTCCCTTTCTATCTGAAGAGTGATTAGCAATTACAAGCAGCTTAAACCTGTTTATGGTCTGTTTGAAGGAGAGGTGTCTGTCTGTTTTTTTTCTGAAGTGCTTAGAGTTAGGAAAAATCCATAAGGATTTTTCTGCATGTTTAAGGAAGTAAAATTTGCAGTTATGCAAGATTCACAGTTCTCTTGGCATGTCCTAAAGCCAACGGTGTGGGGGGCACAGAGGCATCCTCTGCTTCAAGCACCCTACTGGCCAGTGTTGACATTCATGCACAGTCAACCTTTACACACTGCTGAAGATGAGGCAAAAATCAGTTTTACTTTATACGATTATATATTGCTATACCATGTATGATGTTGTACTAGTTGATCTCAACAGTATTTTCAGAAAAAAAAAAAAAATGCAGTTTAAACAGGGAATGTCCTAAATCAAGAAGATTTAACAGTCAGTAAAAGGATGAAAGGAATTGCTCTGACGTCCTGCAATATCACGGGATGTCCCAAAGGCTGACCACAAGACATTTGAGGAAAGAGATTTCCTTCTGCTCGGAGCTGGGAAGCTCCTCTGCACTTCTGTTTCCTACACACTCTCGAAGTTCTCTGCCACCATCCTGTTGCTCTTAAACCAGATTCACACCAGCCTGATTCAAAAATCCGTAGGAGCAGATCACAGAAGTTCCACCAAGACCTTTCCAGAACTGAGTGTACTGCAGAAATGACTTCATATCCCTGTAGAAATTACTCTCATGGATACCCTGCCCTCACTACCAAATTTGCCTTTGTAAAACAATGGGATGCTGTTTTGGGTTCATCTGGTAACCCATCACAGTCACCCTTCCAGAAGAAAAATTACCCCAACAAATGTTGCCTATCCTGTATTTATGCATTGTTTTTTAGTAAGAATAAACTGTGTAAAAAAAAAGATGTTATTTCTTCGCGTTGTAAGGTAGCTCGGTGCTATTTCTGCATTTTTTTCCAAGATCTTTCTGAATTCTGCTCTTCTTATCCCTGCAACCTCTGGAAGGCCCCCGTCCTCCACAAGTTTAAATAGTATCATCTCAACTTCATCCTCCAAGTCACCAATCAAAGCACTCACTAATACTGAGTGCAATACATGTTCCTGTAGAACTCTGCTCAAGATACCTTTTCAATTACTCAGCGCTGCTGATCCCTCTCCAGCAGCTTCCTAACCTATTTTTGCACACGCTTTGCAGTAGTTTCAATTATCTAACTTTTCATAGAAGAACATCATAGGACACAACATCAAAAGCCTTACAAAATCAAGATAGGGAAGCTAACATTTCTTATCATTCTGGTCTTCTTGCTCTAGGTAGCAATGATTTATATAAGACTAATAGCACCAGAGGAAAGAGAACCCAGGTCTTTGGGTTCGCAGTTGGTTCAAGCACTACATCACCTGGCCACTTCATTATTCACCATCTTAAAATAGTTCCTAAATTTCAACCTCACACGTAATAACCTAATTGGGGTTTACAATATATTAAAAAAACAGCTTTTAGAAAATTGCCTAGTGGTCTAGCACCCATTTTGCCCCATATTTCCCAACTTACTTCCCTCATATTTTCTTTAAACTGCCGTCAACCAAAACTGCAGAGCAGTCCCCCCGCGACTGAAAATACTTCTCAAGTTTGCAAAAATAAATACCTGCATTTCTTTATCTTCAGAACGCACTCCAAATTAGATCTCCACCATTTGGCTTGTGATCACAACTTGTAACTGGCAAGAACTCCCACTGTTATTACTTTTTGGGATAACTGCTACCCACGTAGTGACAGATGGTACATTCCACCTCTGCTGAGGAGGTGGAGGAGCACTGCCTGCTGTCACCATTGGCTTTTTCTTTTTCCCCCTTTTATTATTATTTTTTTTTAATCAAGACATAGATAATATTACCCATCTGAAGAGAAAGTATGTGGGCAGACGTAGCTCTAACAACTTAAACCTTCAAAGAACAATCTTACTTTCTCTAATGGTGAACATTATACTGAATACCCACTCCTCAGGACAAAAAAGCTCCAGAGATTCCTTGAAAAAAAAAAGCCCAAGGATTCACCAAGGCTAATGCCAATGGAAAGCTGCTCACAAAGATTTCAAGCAAACACTGATGTTCCAACTGTGAAGCTAAGTACATCTTATTAATAACTGTTTCAGACAGCAGAGGAGCGAGTTAGGGTCTTCAAATCAAATCTTGCACTGAAAATTCAACAGGAAAGAATTATTTAAAAGAGGAAATAATCCCTGCTAAATCAGCAAGTAGGAGGCTTCTCTCTCCATATAATATTAATGAGCTATTAAACTACGGTTGTTTACAAATGCAAATGCTGCTAGAGAAGATAATAACCATTAGGCCCCAGTGTAAGCAATTACAGGAGGTAGCAGATGAAATGAGTCTCAGAAGTGTTTAGTGCAGTGCAGCAACATACAGCTACAGACTATGTGGGGAGTGTGTGGGGAGTTACTCTATGCATACTGTTCTGCACATATCCTTAAAAATACAGTCACATGAAGATTAAAGGGGCCTTCAAGCTTCAGACTTCCCATCAAAACCTATAAACATGAATCTACGGAAACTTTTTATACATTGGAACAAGTAGCCATGGCAGGGACAGGCATGAAGCGTCTGTTTTTATAAAATATGACAATATGCTCATTCTGTAATTACCTGGAAAATGAATGAACCACCCAGTTCTTGCTCTGCACAATACTGTTCTCAGGCTACTTTTAGCCACACATGCAGAGACACGTTCACTACAACTATTTTTTGCTAAGCAGCCTTGGTGCCACTGATCCTGACCATTCAAACCACTATATCCATGTACTTTTGCACCTCTCCCCTGGCTCAGTTCTACAGCTGTTGGACTCACTCTTCCTCCTGGAGTTTTTCTCCAAGCACAGCATATCTTTAAAACTCATACCCATGATATTTTTTCTTGACGTTTTCCCCTCCCTCAGAATCTTTCCACATTTTATTCCAACAGTTCTCTCCAGAATGGAGAGTTGTTTATCAGTTTGTCCACTAATCTCCCTTCATTGTAGACTTTCTTCTGCAATACTTGCACAAAACAGACTCCCTAAGTCTATCCCAATTATCTACTCAGTGACTGACCCCCAGGCTCATACACATGGGCGCTAATCATCAAGAAAAGTGCCGATGCAGCTAGAAACCTGCACGTTCTCAAGGGAACCTTAAAAAAGAAGGATGGAGAAGGGACTTCAGCCTAAAAGGCCACCGCTATTTTGTGTCTTTCAAGTTACAAGCCACCCCAACAGAGACTCCGTTAACTCTGGGTGAACTAAAGAAACTGCAACTCTCCAATAGCTGACATTCCTCAATACTACAGGAAAAATATCTATCTTCTTTCTGTCATGAGTTCTAGCTAAGTTCAGCTCTTGGTTACCAAATCTCTTTAAATTTTCACCTGGAGCATTAAGGACATTTCTCCTGTTAGAAATTCTTCTCATCCATAGAATAATCCACAGAAGAGAAGATGCGGCAAGAAGAAAAACTGCGTGTTCTGAAAGAGCTAAAGAGGCCCAACAAAAGGAAATATGCCTATCTCTATAGCACTCTGCATATTGTTCCTTCACTTTCCAATAATATTTCTTCATAAATAACAACATCACCTTTATGAGATCCCAATACAAGATGGCTGAAACTTATTTTCTCTGCTGAAAAAGGCACTGGTGCTCAAAGCACCAACATCTGCCGTGCCTTAGAGATGGGACAAAACGGAGGCAACAGCATCCTAGGAGAGCAACAGAAGGTGACCCCAGCCCATCGCTTTTTTACCTGCCTTGAAACAATATACCCGATAAGGAATCTTCCATTTTCTGCACAAAGAAACTAAATCTTCTTCCATCTATTCCTCAAGTCCAGGTAAATGGATGGGGAGATACTTTATTCACATCTGCTTTTCCTTACACTTCACTCCCATTTTTTTTCCCCACAATTCCTTTTCCAAAATATTCTCCTCCTTAAATCTGCATGAATACTAGGAGGAAGAGCAGCACAAGATGTGCCATTCACATTCGTGCAAATGTTCTACCATATTTCACGAACTCCAACAGCAGCTCACTACAAAGCTGAGCACGACACAGCGGCCTATAAATACAACTTACCAATATTTTAAGCCAACATTCAAAACTTTGACCATGTGGTCTAACTCCATCAGCTTTACAGTTCTTGGCAATTCAAAAGTGAAAAACTCACCTGCAAGGAATTAAAGATTACCATCAAGGTGACGGACACCGAGCAGAAGCTACATATTTCTTCCAGATAAAGGATATTAAGGCACTCCTGAGAGCATCAATTAACACTCTTCATCAGCTGGAATCAATACACAACCATTTCAACACTATAACTATTCATCTTCACCTATTTCAAGTTTTCTTTGATTTTGATGCTATTCATACATGCTGAAAGTTTCCGTTGAGTTTTTAATCCAAACTAAGAAAGAAAAGCAGCGTTTTAAGACCGGAGCTGGCTGAAAAGAGTGCTCAAACTCCCCCACCCCATGTTAAGGCAACTAAAAAGGGTTTCAACAGCATGAATTCCTACTCACTGCTTTGTAAAAGCACTTTGTGTAAGTATACTGAGTACAGCAAAATAGCAGCAATCTGCCAAAATATTATTCTACCTGCCCTGGAAAACATACAAGCATGAAAGGAAAAAATAAAATAACTAAGCAGCCAAAACACCTAGCAATCTATAAGCAGATAAATGCAAAAATCCCCTATCACACAAATACAAATTAGCCATTTCTTTTCTCATTCTCACTGATCAGTGAGAAATTCCATGTGACTTGCATGGTAAATAAGTCACCTATCCAAAATACCTTTTTTTTTTTTTTTTCCCCTCCATTAAATGTAACCCTTTCAACTTCAGGCTACAAAACTGAGATCATTTACATCAGTTTTGACTGCTAACTATGACTGAACTTTAAAATTAGGCAGTCAAACAGTCTCCTACTATTAAAAGCAAGGGACTCAAAGAAAAACACATTTTTCCCTATTCATAATTATTTGTGAGTGTTGCCTCAACTGTTTTATTTGCACCATTTTGATTTACAATCTTTAAAAATTCTCATAGATCACTGTAAAAGATGCAGCTCACCATCTATTCATCAGTATTTCATCAGTGATATCTTTACACAAACTTCTGGTTCAAGTTACACAACAGAAATTTTTAACATGTCATTGATCCCTGAAAACCAACTCACCTTTGCAATGCCAAAAAATAAGATTAGGTGGAAAGTGGGATGTAAAGAGCAATAACTCATCCCGATAATCACTTCTCTTATGTTTTAGATACAGGCTGCTCTAAAAGAAATGACCAGACTTCCGACTCCAAGGAGGTAGAAAGTCTGCCTCTGTCTTTCCAAGCTTGGAAAAGGCTCACACAAAAGCAGCCCAACATTGGCTATTTGCATATCCTTGCAGCTCGGGACAGGAACAAGGCCACTCACTGGGAGCTTTCTCCACTTTGATCAGCATAATGAGGTTAGAAATGCTAATCAGATGACTTCTCAGTGACTTACGTGAAGCCGGGCAGCATGAATGAAGCTGGCTGTGCTGCAAAAAGGGGATTATTCATATAATATGATTTTTGTAATACTGGATCTTTGTAATACTGGCTCCTAACTTTGGACAAATACCATGGACTTCATTACTTCTCCATAAATACAAGCAAAAGACAATGAGTAACAGTACTTTGGAATCATGGTAGAGATCTTCCATGCTCGTAACAAATCACTCCACAACCCAGCAGCAAAATTTAAAGCATACTACAGCACTATCATCTCCTCTCTAAAGGATACTCCTTCAGTCACCAATATGTTCTTTTTATAAAGGACAAATAAACAACAAATACTGGTAACAGCTGAAATGCCAACATGCATGATTCATCACTCATTTTTTCATTAGTTATATCAGTTCAAAAGAAAACACTACTCTAACAGATTACTTCCCTACCCATTAGCTCATACAACATCATTCCTCATCAGAATGAGGGCCCCAAGTCAACACCAAGGCAAGTGGAGACTTGCATGCATAGAAATAGTAACATGAACTCACCAGGATTCTTCTTTTTCCTGAAGCATCTACGTGTGCCTGTGTCAAACTGGCACATATCATTACCTAAGATCATTACCTAAGATGACTTATTTGGTAAAGCTAAACAACTTTAATCTTTAGGAAGCAATGGTGTTGGGTGGGGAGAGGCCAGATCAGAGGAACTCTCAAATTTTAAACTCCAGAAAAGCACATTTCTAACACACAGGCCCTCGTTTCAGAATAAGTAAGAGCTTGATAAAGTGAACAAAAATACCTAAGACAGCAAATCTATACCAAGGTTTGTTTTATGTATAATATTTACGAAACCAGTGGTCTGAGTGTATATATGTATATGAATGTATTTTTAAACACTACAAGTGAAATAATTGCTTTGAAATCAAGTAATCTCACAATGCAGCATCAAAACAAACTTGAGTCAAATAAGCATATTATACTTTTTATGTTATGTTGCTACTAATTAATAAGTATTTCGTGAAGATCAGCATTTTCAAGATGGAGCTGCTGATACAACGGTATAAATTAACCTCCTTGACACCTCTTAGAAGGACTTGTAAGAAAACTGCCCAGAAAGAAAACCAGAGTATTCTGAGGATTCTACAAATTATTCCAGTTTCTTTCTTCTGTTAAGATGGCAAACGGATTTGTTCATTTGTCACCATAACCCTGGATCCTTTTGCCACAGGTTACATAACTAGAGCCTCGAGCTGCATTGGATGGGGCAGCTTCCCAAAGCCACCATTTTGAGAACAGGCTTTAAATTCCCAGATTCTCCCTTCTTAAAATAACTACATGAAGCAGGCCACTATCTTACCTTCATATTAATGCAATGTTATATATATTAAATGCTTTTTTAGGTGAACATAAACCCTCTGAATTTCAGTCTCACATAGTAATGAGACTATATGGGAGCCTTATTCCACAGAATAAGAAACTGGGGTTATTTAAGCTTATAAAAACCAGTTGGCAAATAGATGATACATGAATGATCTAGTATATCCCATCCTCGTATGTATTTGTGGAAACAATGAGCTTTAAACACCAGTTTATCTCCAGTGCATTCAACAGGTATATTCTTGACCCTGAAGTTAAAATGAACATGTTATTCCAAATTGAAGACATAATTGGAAGACTTCCTCCAGAGCATAGCAACCTCCTGCTGACTTTACTACTAGGCAGCTAGGCCCCTCCATATGACAGTGCTGCTTTTGCTTTACGGATCCTTAAAAGTGTTCCTAGAGGTTGGCTTTTATTATTATTATTATAATTAAATATATCAGAAGCCAAATGCAAGACTGAAGCTACTAACCAAGCTAGCCACAAGGATTTTAATCCAGGGCATCGGTAAGGCTGGAAGATTGCAGGTATTCTTTACATTGCAACTAAACCAAATATACTCACTGAAGGTCAGGCACTGCACAGCTAAACACAACATCCTTAGAGATGTTCCCAAGGCTTCGTGCAAATGCACTCCAGGCACGAGCTCGCAGCTAACACCACCCGTTCAACAGGCTCACGGCTGCCAGGAAGGGCAGTTCCATCCGCTCCGTATCCCGGCACATATTCCTGCATCCTCTTCGTGCTGCACTCACGTTCAACACCTTAGCCTGCTTCAACCCCAAGAAAAATAAGTAAGGGGCTTTCATTCACCAAGCAGCAGCAGCTCCAGTGTTTGACTCGGTACGAGAAGGGGCCATGATATCAAACCACAATTCGAGGGCTAGAGGGAGGATATGGAGGTCACTGCTCTCACAGTAGATTTTACAACCAGCTTAATCTTTGCAAGAAATTACACTTATAGTCATTTGTTTGTCTTGATGTCAGTGGAAGTCATCTTGCTCTATCATTCCACATTGTCTTCAAGGAAATTCAGACCCCCAAAATTCGTTTTTAAGGAAAGAGAATCAGTGTGTACACTTGTTGCTATACATATCAAAAAGAAATCTGCAAAAAAGTCTTCAACTTTTTTCCAAAAGATCCTTTCATAAAATTTTAAGAATTCAGAAAATGTTACTAGCCTCTAAATTAACCACATGTTTAACCAAAAAGGTTAAACCACAGGTTCAACAGAACCAAGGCACATTAGCAAGTAAATATGCATGTAATCTGAAGTACATTTTAGTTCAAAATAGATATTTCTATTAGAAAACACACACAAATACAGGATCATGACTGAACCAATGGAAAACATGGGAAGGCAGTAATTGCTAGAAGAACAAATAACACCAATATTCAGTTTATTTTATAACACTATATTTCTCAGATTTCACTATATTTCAGATTTGCTACATATGTAACCAGCAACTCATGCTGCAATTACAAATCTAAACCCGTGCGAAGGTGCTTCAAAACCCTATGACCACAACAGAGATCCAAACAGGCTACAGTCCTTCCATCCTTCTCCTCTGGAATGAAATGGGGTGGGAAGTCTGGAGCACGTACAACCTTGTGCATTTACAATACACAGGAGTTTCTAAGGAAAGGAAACAACTGTTTAAGGAGAAGCTGCTTGATTGTTTATTTTTATTTAAGAAGCCCAAGACTCATTGCATCCACAGATCTCAAATGGCTTCAATATTCTTTGCCCAAGCATTACTGGTTTGTTTTTTTTGTTTGTTTGTTTGTTTTCCCCCTCCCCCCAATTCAATTCATTCATAGAGTCAAAAAGAAGAGATTTTGATGATGGTAAGTACAAAGCAATATCCTATACTTTTACAACTCACTAGCACATTCATCATGTATTTTACAGATATACACACTCCTGCATAAACTATGTATGATCTAAGGTGTCTCTCACCATACCAATAAGAAGCCTCATGTGACTGTAGCTAGCAAATTCCCTTCAAAACAGACCTTCTTAGCAAAAGGCATTTATTTATTTGCCTTTTTCTTTCTTTCATTCACACATCAGGAAGGGATGTTTTCGGTTTGGAGCTTTGATTTTTAAGGATTAAGTAAGGAAACAAGACGAAACCCAACCTTTAGCACTCATCATTGCCAGCTGCAGCCAGAGCGATGCCGCGAGCCGGGTCCATGGCCATGTTGTTGTTCTCCATGGCACGTTTGCCGTCTTTCTTCTCACTCTTCTCCCAGTTTCAGCGTTAATTTGCATTCACTCAGTACATTGCAGCAGCGCTCCACTCCCCATTGTATCAAAGACCCTTCTTCAATCCACATTCCCCGCCAACTCAGGATAATATTCCCCTTACACTATTTTCACCTGTAGGAACGCCTCATTCCCACACTGGCGCATCCTTCCCTCTAAAACCTCTTTCCTTTGCTCCCCAACTTCCCGGAGCAGATTGGGCTCCGAATCCGCCTCATCCTCGCGTAAAAAAACATCGTGGAGAAGCCGCCGGCCTCATCGCCGCTCACCCCCTTTCTGCGTTTTCAGCCCCCCACACGCAGCCCGCGCGTGACGGGAAGACGCTGGGTGCTTGAGACCCCCGTCCTCCGCGGAGGGCGGATGGTTATGTTCACCCCTTGCGCCCCCCAAGCACCTCAGAAACACTTGGAGGGAGGGGAGGGCGGCCGCGTTTCACGTGTATCTGCAGCAACCGCCCTGCAAAACCAGGGGCTGGGGGGCAGCAGGTCCCTCCGTGGAGCTTTAGGGGGAGAGGGGCGGGTTTTTGGGGCGATGCAGGTTTTTTGGGGGCTCACTTACCTGCCCCCCTCGTGCCCCGCTGCGGAGCCGCCCGGCGGGGACCCGCGATCCGCCCCTCACCCAACTTCCATTAAGGGGCGGCGCCCCCACCCCCCCGCCAAAATACATGATTTTGGTGGCATCAGAATTACATATTTTCCCCCCTCCTCGGGCAAGGCGGCTCCGCAGCGCCCCCCCGCCCCTTCAGCCCCCCACCGCGGAAGGGGGGGGCCGATCTCCCCACGGGGCGCCGCCCGCCCCCTCCCCCACGGCGCGGGGAGCGCCGCTGCAGCCCCCGCCCCTCGCTATGTCGCCGACATCCCCGACATGAGCCGCCGCGCCCAGGCGTGAGGGGAAAGGCAGAGCGGGAAGCGGGCGCGGGCTCTTACCTG
>VZSV01000245.1:676265-736703 GCA_013398735.1 Nothocercus julius | reverse complement strand
GCGGCCCGGGCGCCGCCCGCCCGCGCGTGCGGCACAGCCACCTCCCTGCTGCGGGAGCGCCCCGGGCGGGCTCCCTGGTTTGTTTTGTTTAATAAGGAGGTTTTATCAGAAAGAAAAATGCCTGGAAATCAACACGTTTCCCTCATCTTTCCCTGCAAGGGAGCAGGCGCAGCTGAAGAGCCGCTGCCAAAGCAAGAGAGGAGCTGGGGGGGCTAAAGCCGATATGGACTCTGGTCCACATGGCCTCAGTAGCGCAGGGAACGGGCGTTTCAGCCGGCGCTGCAGCCGCTCGGGGCCTTGGCCCCGCTTTGCTGTCCACAGGCAATGAGCTGCAGCAGTGGCAGAAATTTGGGGTCATTGTCAAGACTTTAAAATCAAAGTTATCACTGACGCAAAAAAAAAAAAAAAAAAGTCCAGTAAACAGGATTTTGTTTTTTATCTGGATATTTCCCTTTAAGAAAATTAAATGTCTTACTCAACAGAAGAACCTTTTCAGTCCCAGTACAAAGCGTTCCCTTTAATTACATTAATTAGGAGTATCTACACACCGTTGGGATGCCCTGTTAAACCTTCTGGGTGCAGATCAGTTGTCTCATCCAACCCCAGGAAGGGTTAGGGCTTTACATCACATCTGCCCACCCTGCCCAATTAATGACCACATACGTTAACCAGCAGGGTAATCTTCACTCGGGAAGTCAAGAAAATTACTGGTACAAAAAAATAAATTTAATTACAGTAGGAAAAGTTCTACCTAGAAAATGTGAGTGGAAATGGAGATATCTCTGGTGGGGGTTTTGCTGGTTTTTCGTGTGTTTGTTTGTGTGCATTTGCTAGCAAAGCTGATGCCCAGATGCCACATTTCTGGAATTAAGCTTGGATTGCAATGCGTGAATGTATATTATCTTTTACCCCAGTCCCTGGATTTCATGCTTTCAGAAGATAATGGCATCATTTATAGTGGTGCAACATTCACTTAAATAGAAAAAAAAAACAGTAGGGAAATCCTCCAGAAATATTTTCATCTAAATCCGTAGCCTACTGACTCTTTCATTACTCCTAGTGAAAGTGCTTTGTGTAGTTGCTTATCATCTGTTGCCCTTTAGTCTTTTAAAACCACATATATTAGAAGGGAATACCTAGCCAGAAAAAATCCCATTTTTCCTTCAGCAACTTATTAGCATAGCAAATCACTGACTCCACGCACAATTACAATCCTAAGGAGGAATAATAGTTCCACCTACAAGGAAATATTCTCAGAACTGATGTCAACTCCCTTACATAGGTACCCCTATCATTACTAAGAGAACAGACAGGTTTCAAAACCCAGGTTGGTGAAGAGAAGGAGGCTCTGATGCTTCCAGTATAGAGCAGAGAAGACAAGGGTGAGGGAATAGCAAAGAGCAGCTCCAAATATAATAAAGGAGCCACATAATCTAAATAGCTTGTCACCCAGAACTTGTTAGTTACCTGTAGGAATATGTGAACAGTTGTGTAGGGTCCGTTTTCCACGTTATCCTAGTTGACAGTGGCCAAAAGCGGATGCTTCCGAAGGGTGTAGAACAAGGCAGGCATGGAGTGATTCCTCAAAGCGCTGTGGCAGCCTCCAACGTTTGTGGCTTTAGGGCTTCCTGAGGCACATGTGATTTCTAAGAATTTATGCTATATACATAGGCCCTGTGTATTAACATAAGCTGGGCATCTTCCCGGTGAGAACCCAAAGAGGCGAGGAGCTGCTCGCAGTCAACAGGGCCTTGAATTCCCCGAGGCAAAGGAGGGCACTGCAAGGAAACATCCTTGTCTTCCCCAACAGCCTCCCCTGCGTTTTGAAAGGCGGCGATCCGATCCATCCGATCGTGTTGGTACGGGCTGGGTTGGCTCCGAGCCGCCTCCCGGCACCCAGGGCAGGGCTGAGGTCCCGCAGCCCGACTGAGCCCAGCTGCTGGTGCTTACGTAGAAGCAAAAGCCCAAACTGCCCGGACGTACAACGCCGAGCTCTGAGCCTGTATCCCACAGCTGGGGCATTTGAAAAACATCATCACGAAGCACGTATAGCTTTTAAAGGCTGAAAGGATCAGCCAGGAAAGGAGAGAAGAGAACCACCATTCTGGACTTTGGTTCCCAAATCCAGTCAGATTTCCATTTTGAACACATCCATCCGCTCTACACCTAGGCATGTGCCCTTATATCCGCTCTTTCAAACACCTTTCTGGTGAACCAGGGAACCCAAAAAATCACATAAAACCTCAATCAATTATTTATGTTTTGTGTGATTTTACTGCAAACTGAAATGAAGTTTATACAACAGTAAAGAAGAAAACATTGGCTGTAATAACAAGATATTGTCTCTCAAATAGCCAGAATCCCTACAGGAAAATATAAAAGCAGTCTGTCTTTTAAATCATATATAACATCAGATCCTCTCCTAGATGGGTTCTATTAAGTGTGACCACATAAAAAATAATGTTTACTAAGAAGTACATGCCTGTAGAGAAAGTATTGTAAATGTATCTTGTAAATGTAAGATACTAAATCGTTTCACACCTCAGCAGTCTAAAAGAACCCGGGTCTGCCATCACTTCAGGAACTACTGAAAGGCCTATCTATTTGTGCAGCCAGTGCAGTTTTCAAATAGATTTGTTTTTGCAGAAGGAAAGGGAGATTTCTGGTTTGCTAGCTGTTTAATTCTCATCCTTGCAATTTTTGGCAAGGGCACCTTGTTCTGTGGATAACGGACTTAAAGTACTTTTTTAGATATAGACAAAATTAAGACCCTTCTTCTGCCACCAGTGTTCTCTTTTGGCATTACCCTTCAGCTGATCAATGACTGAAATTAGGGTGAACTAATGAGCTTTTCAGGGAAGTGAGTAACAGATGCAGGATGAGTAAAAATAGTTTTGTTTTCCTGTACAACCCTGTTCTGTGATGAAATGACCCAACAACATGAAAGGAACAGTATTTGGTGAATCGCTGAATTAATATGTAGTGTCTAGTGCACAACTTTCAGTAATAGAAACCCACAGAAACTTTTTCCTCTTGCAGAGCTCTGTCTCCGCAGCAGTTTAAACAAACCCAAATATTCATTTGAACACTGAGGAAAAAAAAAAAAAAAAGATAGAAGCAGGAGCTGGTGACACAAGCCACAGCATATTGAACCTACATGAAACAACCCGGCCTGTAACAGGAAGCAAATCACAGCCATTCCCATTTCCCTCCTGGGGCAGATGGAATGTGATGAGGAAAAACCAGGTTTAGATAAAGTTAAAAGGGGGTTGGTCAAGAGATGAGCCTTGCACTGTGCGCTGAACGTTGGTAAACTCCAATTCTGAGAGACCTCCAGAAGGATTTAATTCCATGAAAAGAGATCCTCCACAGGGAGGCCTTGCCCGTTGTCCTCAAGGAATTTTCAGGGAGAATAACAGTGCAACAAGTGATGCAGTGAAACGAAGAGTGTTAAGTAATGTGTAATAAAGTGTTGTTTTGGCAGCAGCAGACAAACAAAAAGTGTTTCCCCCCTCCCTGGGCTAGTCAGTGCTTCCTCCTGCCCCAAAACTTCCCTTTTTTTTGTTTTTTCTCAAATAGGTAGATGAGGTGGGGAAGCAGTGAGTGGGATTCCTCAGTCTACCAACAAAGCGCGCATGCCACAGCGCAGTACAGCACCTTTGACAGAAAACATCCAGTGTTAAGAGAAGAATACTGTATGTCAAAGTGTAGTTGGAATTTCGAAAGAGAGGAAGTATTTATGCAGATCTTAATTTGGCAACAATACTAATCTCGATATTTCCTCCTGAGAGGCACTATGGGAACTTTAACGATTGCATGTGATCAAGATAACATCTTGACTGAAAAAAATACACCTCTGGCACACTGGGGAACACGTGTCGGAGAGGGAACAGCACAAGGGTGTAAAAAAATTAATAAATGAAATTGTATCTTCTGCATTGTTAGCGAATTAAGATATTTTTTTGCAGACAGAAGGTCCCAGAGTTCGTCCGTATGCTAGACCAAACCAGAATACCAACTTTCTGGTGTTTCCCCGTTCAGTCACGCCAGAACAAACTTATCTCTGTTTTTAAGAGTTCAAGAGACCATTCTCAATGACTACAAATGGCAATCAGGCCGATGTTCACGGAGGGTAGGAAAAGCTTTACAGAATTTTCTACAACTTTGCTACAGCTATTTATAGGAAGTGTTCAGTGGGTCCTGCAACTGTTTTGGATTACATGTGATGTACATAGTCCTGAAGAAGGACAAAGATTGACTGATACTACTGGAAAATGACCTTTTCAGTTTGTCTGTGCCCATTAGATCCTCTCAGATCCACAAGGTTCTGAGATGCCTCGGCTCTCAGGGAGACAAATTGTAATGGAAAAAACGACCACATTTTGCAAAACTGAGTTTCTCATGTCTGAAAATTACTCTGAGTCAAACTACCACGAGGTGTGAAGAGTTGGTCCATGCAGCCAGAACAAGGCCTCCCTGCACAGCTGAGAGGCAACAGCCACTGAATTTTGTGGGAGAACACTTCTAAAGCCTTATCTGTATCTCCAGTAGAATCTTCTGACTGATACACTGTCCCAAGGGGGCATCATTATCATGAAACCACAGCAAAGATCCAAATCCTTTTTTCATAACATTCCTAAAGTGCTTGCTCCACCCTGATTCATTTTAGGAAACTGATAAGACAGCTGTGAAAATACACCATGTAAAAGCACTTTCATATTACAGACCAGCTGGCAGGATTTGCACTTTTTTTTCTCCCAAAAGAATAAAGATTGTTGTTTATTCCATTCTTTAAAAGATACATGAACTAAAATGTAACCGTCTCTTAATTAACCTAATGGGTATTGTTAAGTAGGTGTGTACTGATAGAACATTTTGGCTTCCAAAGTCATTAATGCCTCTAAGAACACAGGTGGGCTACGCTCAAAAGGATTTTGTTATTATGAAAGGAGGTGTGGGTCTTTCCTTTCATGAGAACACGTTTGTCATTAATATTGTTCCTATTCAGTGCCTACTGTAACCGTTATTACATTTCTCATTTGACAGTGACAGTTTCTCATCACTAGGTGATAGGTCTAGAAGAGCTGCAAAATTCATGTGTTGGCCCTCAGTGCAGTACGAGTGTTGTTTCCATGGGACTGGTGCAGTCACTCTCTTGTGGAGGTACAAAGCCAGAAAAAAGGAGGCTTGAGTACTTCTTATTAATAAATTTTTAATGACAGTTTTTTCAAATTATGTTTTATAGGCAAGGACATGACAGAAAAACAGTTTGGTTTGTTATGTTGCTATGCTTTGTTTGTACATCCCCCTAATGCATCATCGGCTCTGTTATTCTGTTGGAAATTCTTCCACTTTTGTGAACTGCTGTTGTGCACTGGGAAACATTTGTTGGTTTTGACCCTAGAGATGGCTGCAGCTCAGTGACAGATCCCTTAGCACGCTGTGATCCAGCACAGGAATTGAAGTCTTCAGGACAAATGACACTATAGACAGACTTGAGCCTTATTTCTAAAGTTAAAAATTATGCTTTGGTGCTGTAATTCCTTTTTACTGTGTTCTTACTTCACTGGATCCCAGCTGTCTGCTAGCAGTTGTCATCCCAACTCTTGACTCTTTCCCATATATTGTTCTTTGCACTGATACATGAAATAGCCCATGTCTTACAGCCTAGACCAGCAACGGAGAAACGAAGTTTGATAATGGACATAAAACTGGACAACTCTGGCAAAAGGGGCTACAAATACTCTCTGCCACCACGGAATTCGCTGTGTATATGCGCTGGCCTAAGGAGGCCAGGGATATCTCCAAACTGTCTGCATTAAAATATGTCCTGGGATGGACAGGATGAGGAGATTTTTGATCCCAAAGAAAGGGATTTGATAAACAAACCGTTTTGTATCAACCAATTACCACCCAAGTGCTCCATAATGAGCTGAAGCCCAGGTAATTCAGAACACCACTTTTGAGCCCTACAACTCAGCATACATCTGTCAAGCATTTCTTTTTCATTTGAGCATCTTCTGTGTAACAGCAAATACTTTACAGTTATTTTTTATAAAGGTAAAAGTCATATTTGAACAAAATCAAAAATAAGCAAGTGCTAAAATATCTGCAGTGCTGGGGCTGTGCCAAACACCCACAGATTCTGTACCCAGTACTCAAGTCTTGTCAAGTAGCTCAGCACATCTTTATTCTAATCATTTAGTTTCATTTTATGCCTAACAGAGAATCATCCTGATTAATCAAGCAAAACACAGCAAGAAAAGTGCAGAAAATGTCTGGTCCGCTTTGGGCACTTGGTGTGGCTCTCACTGCTCTCACCTCCACAAGATTCTTTTGTTGAAATATTCAGCGATAGCTGTACTACTTTTCTTCCCCAAAGGCTTTTAAATATATAATTAGATAACTCTAGAAGAGGTGGCAAGAACTGTTAGAGGTTATATAATGACTTGTACAGTTAATAGGGAAAGGCCAACGGGTTGGTAACTCTCTGGCAATGCGACTGAGTCCATGGTTGTCGGTCTGTGATCATAGTAAAGGATGTGAAAAGACATCGGGATCCAGCATAGGGGCAACAAAGTTGAGCAGAGCATGAGACATGATGAAGGGAAGTTTTAAGTACAACAGGGATGAAAATAATCCAAGGGAATAATTCCTGTTTTTCCAAGGCCTCGTATGCAAAATGAAAAGATCAATCATTCCTCTGCCACCTGCAAAATAAAAAGGTTTCCTTTAACTAGACTTGGTATGAAGAGTAAAAATGAATGCTGTTCCTTCAGCTGGAGCTCAGACCGACAAGAAACACCCCAACTGCTATGTTTCAGTCAGAATCAGGAGAAAGGGAGTAAGAAAACAGCCTGTTTTTCCTGTAGTTTCACCTTCCCCACCCCTTGAATTATGCTCACTGTTATAGCAGATGGGAATCATTCACACTCTTCTGTTGAACAAAAAGCAGCAACCAGGCAACTGGTTTCAAAGGCAGGAGATCTGTCCAGTTTGTTCATACAAGCACCCATGATTAGGATGCACAGGGAATATTGACTGTACCAAACCAGAGAACAACACAAGAACAAGGTCAGCCCAAAGGCAGAGTCTGGAACCAGGCGGAAGGCAGCCCTGAGGGAAAGTCAAGCAGACACGAGCCATTTCTGAGCGTTCGGGAAACACGCGCTGTGGATTCATGCAGCGAGGTGTGGTTGTTCAAGGTGACAAAAGTCACCCTGGATTGGCCATGAAGAGCCCTCACATCCCCAGATCTGAGAGTATAACCTAACTGTAACACTAATGCTGTTCTTTGGACATATCTCTGCTGAACGGTCTCCTATGCTGCCTACCCTCAGACTGTAATTTCCAGGAGAGGTGGCTTGTGTTCTAATATTGAGTTAATGATTGACTCTGTATTGTTAATAAACCTGCAACGGAGTGTGACCTGAGAGGCAAAAGTAACCTTGTGGTTTGGAACAACGGCTTGAGGATTTGTGTTTGAGTGTAGAAGATTAAAGTTAAATCAATGGTGAGAAATATTAACTTGGGAGAAAAAAATCAAACCAAAAGAAAACATCGTCAGAGCACTCAGGAGCTTAAAGTTCAGGTGCTCCTGAAAACTGCAGTAGTCTGAAATAGTGCTCGAGAATTCAGATCCAAGCAGGGACTAGATTACTCCCACAGAGATTAAGCTGTGATTTCAGTAGGCTCCGGCGGAGTGTTATCTCTGTTCTGCACTGCCCCTTACATCTGACATATAACTAAGTATAAAGAGATTATCCCTGTAGCTTGGTGAGATGATTTGAATGATGATGCATGAACAGAATAGGGCAAGAAAGCAAAAGTCTGGGGAAAAAAAAAGCTGAAAATGATTAGGTAAAAATGAAGACAGACCCTCAGAATCTCAGCGACTTTGATTGGACTCAAAGTCACCTGTTGGGACAGCAAGACCTTCTTTCTTTGGTCCTGGTAGGCAATGAGACCCTGGCAAGAGGTGCAGGGAGCCCCCACTGTGTTTAGGGGAGAGAGGAGTTTCACTAAGAAGTCCAGGGCTGATTTTGCTGGAGCTAGATTTTTTTTTTTTAATTGCTGATCTTTCAGGGGTAAGGCAGATAGCCCCTCTTTGCCAAAATGTCATCATCTAAACTAATGGCTTTGGTACAAGAATTTGCAGAAAGTCAGACAGCAAATCACAGCCTATGTTGGGGCCCAAGCTGACACAGGAAAGAATAAGGATGCCTGATCCCAAAAATTTAAGATAAATTTCATGTATGCCAAAAAAAATACACTTAGAAGTTTTAATGTAAGCTTCCAAAAATGTTCTTAATATAGGCCTAAAGCATTCAAATTATTGCCCCTTACCTTATGCCTTCCTGGAAATTGCTTTTGGCTTTTAGGACCTTCTATAAGGTCCAATGTAGTCAATGGGAGCGGCTTTTGAAAAACTTCCAGCAGAGCCATTAAAGTTCCTTCTTGGCAGCCTTTGCAACATGCTGCAAGTTTCATCCGTGCAACCTGTGTACACGAGCAGAAAAATATCTGAGCAAGTCAAGGGGGAAAACATTCTTCAAACACACTTTGCATGGCCCACCAGTAAGGAGGTATCGCAGCAGCGGCAACCGGCTGAGGAAACAGACACAGGCAGTTCTAGTCATCCATTCAATATTCGATGAGAGAAAAAAGAAAAAGCATCTCAAGTGTCATAAATAAGTCCAGCAGGAAGAAAATCATTTACAAAGTGCAATATCAGAGCACAATCTCATATACAAAGAGATGAACTGCAGCAAAACATGTAACTGGGAATGAAAGGGAGAAAGAGAGCGGGAGTGAAGTGTCTTAAGATTTAGCACTTGAGGAATATATAACAGGTTTTGCCAAGAATTATTCACATACATCTGCACAATCCCCATCCATCTATTTTTTTACTTTTTTGTGGGCCAATAAAAATAGCTGTGTATTGTCAGTTCTAAAAATAAGAGTTTAAGCTTTATGCAGCAGTTGTATCACAGCACAGAAAACGATTGTGTCCAAATTAACTTTTCTCACAGCTTATATAGCTGCAGCCATGTTAGATGGAGGATGTGTCACAATTTTGTCCCCATCCTGAGAGAGGAACAAGAAAAAACAGACATGGATAAAGGCTGTATGCCCCTTGTTTTCTACTTACACTCTCAAGGTGTACTTTAATAGGCTTAATAATGACTAAATAAAATAAATAATTGCTTTCTCTACAGGCAAGCTTCAAAAATCAGTTTTGATCCATTAGGTTTTGAAATATACATTTACAGCAGAGCATAAAATCCCCGGCGCAGTTTCCCTGGAGAAGGGGCAGGGATGCAGGGGCTGGGTTTAGGCTCCAGGTCTTCCCACTGCAGGCTCTGCCTTTGGCACCCGATGCAGAAGACGCCGTGCAACCCGTCTTAATCCAGACACAATTTATCCAGAACACGTTTTAATTGCCCCACAACAACACGGGCTCTTTTAAGTTCCCTTTCAGCACAGCAAACATCCATCAGCTGAGAGATGTTAATACTACAGTCTTAAACTCTCCTTATTTACAAGGCTGGAGTATAACTGGTATCGACAAGCCCATTCTCCAGGGGATGCCAGTAAATGAGGTATTTATCCAGCCAACGCTATTTCAGCACAGATTGTTTATTCAGTCGCTGTTGACATTTCCTATAGATTGTTTAATTCACCGCAGTGACACCTATAGGCGAGGGTGGAGCAAACGAGCCCTCTGCAGCTCCAGCCAGCGCTCCCACCACTGTGTGCATTTGTTTACAGGAAAAACAGATAATTTTATCAGTGTTCCCTTTCTCTCTATTTAGAAAACAAATGCGGAACCTTCCAGGGAACAGCCAAAAACTCACTTTCCATTACCACGAGCCCTACGGCGACCTCAGTCCCTCCTCCTTCCTTGCTGCCAACTGGCCTTCCAAATGCCAAGAAGTTTAAATCCCAAGTTGTGCCACTCTAACATGTTTTTCCTTGCTTTATGTCATTCCTTATAGCGTTTTTCTGTTTGTTATTTTGGGGAAACAGGCCAAACAAATTCATTTTCTTTCTTAGACGGTTCACTATTGGGGTAGAAATTGGACAGGTCAGGATACCTTGTCAAAAATATTTTCTTCTTGGTAAATTGAGATTTCCTTTGATTTGTCTGTACTTGGAAAAGATCGCTTCCATATACATGTCAGGTTTTCGCACAAAGTGAGCTTTCCCTCTTGATATAATCACACACACGCCACTACCATTTTCCAAAATTTTCCAGTTGGAAGACAGTACAAATGTGTGGGAAATACTGCTGAGCTTTGGAAGATTTTCCAAATGAAATGAAAACTAACACTTTCAGTACTTGCCAGGTGTTAAATGTTCAATGCGTTACTTTTTTAAAGTGAAAGTGTGATTTTGAAGCTGTTTTTAGACTATTGCATTACAAAATCTCAGGTTCCTGCTCCAAGAGCAGCATCCTAGAGCTCTTTAAAACCATTATCTAGCCATATTTCTAGGAAAAAAAAGCAGAAAGCTGCTTACATTAGGGGGTGATAACAAATGTCCACATCATCTATGTACAGGTTGTCTCAACTGCACAACAGGGTTGAAGAACACAAGCCTTACCAACATACAGCTATATAGGTTTTATTATCTGTCTTACTAAAACTTGTTAAAAATCAGAAAGGTTAATTATGGAATAGAGTAGCTAAACATGCGTGTTTCTTCTTACCTGAGCACTATGTACTGAACCTATGTGATTATCTGAAAACAAAAAGTACTACTCTGACATCTCTGCATTATGCAGTAATAACACGAACCTGCAATAAAAATGGAAATTGAGCGTGTAGTTTGTAAACTATATGTTTTGCTAAAAAGAAAAAAACTGTAAATATCTGCAGAAGCAGCAGCATCCTTAAAAAAAAAAGGCCTTTTTTTTTTTTTTTCCTTTTCCTTTCTTGACATGCTGAGCACAAAAAGGAGCTAACATGGATAGTAGCTGTTACCATGTTTGTCTTACAGGGATTACTTCATGTCTGAGAAGAAAAGGAATCCCTTAACAAAACAGCACAGAAATATTTGTCCTGATTTTTTTCAGATGAAAGGCTCTTGTTTCCAATCACTTGTTCCCTAGGTGCCTTAGTTTTTGGTGTTGTTTCTCTCGCTCAAAACTCATTAAATCAACCTTCTGTGACGAGGAGGTTCGACGACTCGCAGGGGGATGACCATCACGTAAAGGCAGCAGAGAAAAGAAATATAATTTAGTCAGATGAGCTGCCTTAACAGGATGGATTCCACCAGTCTAACTCATACTGGGTTGTCTGTTAACTCCCAAGCAAATCAATTTAGCTTGATGGTTTAATTAACGTAGGAAGTTAGGGACAGATTTTTAGAAGTACTCATAATCTGGCAACTCTGTGATACTCATGAATAAATGTTAAAAAAAATTAAATAAAATAAAATAAAATTCTGCAGCCCTGATTTTACCAGGTGTTTGGAATACTCTTCAAAATTCCATTCTTACTATTTAGGAAGAAGAGCAAAAAACGGGAATAAAGCATTAAAAGCTTCACACTGTGAATGAGGGCTGAAGGCAGCTGAGGAGTTGAAAACGCCTCAAGAGCAACCCACAAAGCCCTGGCTTTCATCCTGCAAGATCCCAAAGTTACTCCATCTCCTCCTGCAACACACATCGCTCCAGATCACGCAGCAGAGAGGTCTGCACGCAGCTACACGTATGGAATTTATACTCTTGCATTTATCCCGACTCGACCTTCTCCATATCTCCTTGTAATCCTTTCCATCCCTCTGTTGACTGGAGTCGCACTTTGCTTTCCTAGACTGTAAATAACACACAATATTTAGTCTTGAAATATAGTGTGCATATAGTTTCAGTTTTTTCACAAATGTAGGGAAAAATTTTTCATCTGATTCCGTGGAAGTACCATGGCCATTTGTAAAGCAGAATCATAGCACATCACCTGCGTACTTGAATCTTTAGCCTCACTGTGATCAAATATTTAAAGTACAGCTAATAAATTTAATGTAGACTTTAATTCACTGCCACCCTATCCTTTATAATCTACAGATAAATTATACTGGCAGAATCCCTACAGAAACAGAAAAGAGCAGCTTTTAAGTCAGATTGACAGCAGTGGTCATTCGCAGGCAGGCAGTACCTATTCATGTATTACACAGACTGTGGATAAATGGAAAATTGTTACCTCCAGAACTGTCAGTTCCTCACCTGACATTTACTACAAGAGATTAAAAGAGCCCGTTACAGCTGACAACATCTGAGATTGAAACTGCGTGAGGGCTTCCATGGAAAGATTCAGAGCCTCCTCTATGCCAGCAAGGATATGTGAACCTGATTAAAATAACAATGGTTATTTTCAAAGGCAATAAAATCTATTCTCCCAAACCAACACAGATCAATTTGCACAATCTATTTGCTAAATGGGTGGTGCTACCCCTGACAATAAGCATTCCCAGGGGGTATAGTAGATGCACAGCACACCATAGCAGAAAATTTGAAATAAAAGCACATGGGCATTTCTAAGTGTCATCCTTCGTTAATACTGACATATGTGACTAATCACAGTCAATTTAGTGTCGATGCAAAGTTTGTCATTTTTACAAGGGCTGAGTAATACTAAATATCACTGTGGGCTGGTGTGATTATGTTCTTTAAAAGAAAATTGATACCAGATACGAAGGGCCACATTTGCAGTTGGAAGACCAAGTCAATACCGCCCAGTTCTGCTCAGCACAGTGATGTGAAATCCAGTCACCTGGGAATCTGTTTCACTGTATCCAGAAAAGATATTCAGCAAAATTCTTACCTATTGGTATCACAAAAGAAAAATTGATAAAAACAGTGGAAGCAAAAACAATGCTTGCATCTATTTCTAGAAGCACACATACAAATTAATCCCAAGATTTAGGATGTAAGAATTCTACAGCAAAGGTTAGGAGGACTTTTCCCCTTGAAAAACTGAACAGGTTTGGTTTATTTTTCCTTTTTTAACCCCAGTAAAAAAGACTGACTAATGCCAAAGCCAGCAAACCAGAAGAGATGGACACAAGGTCAAATCCAGCTCTTCGCAGACCCACCTTTGACCTCCTGGGCAGAGGTGGTATAGAAT
The DNA here is from genome assembly GCA_013398735.1 of Nothocercus julius. Taxonomy (NCBI): domain Eukaryota; kingdom Metazoa; phylum Chordata; class Aves; order Tinamiformes; family Tinamidae; genus Nothocercus; species Nothocercus julius. The sequence continues at coordinate 723,576 of VZSV01000245.1, read as the reverse complement.
CTGTATAGTCTCCAGGTTCTCTGCTGAGATATGTTACAGAAAGGTGAGTAGAGATAGGAAGTTACAATTTCCCTGCAACATGAAATAAATCAAGTCTCTTGGCTTAGAGGACAGGGAAAAATAGTCACAATACATCATTAACTACCTTCTTGGAGAATAGCCGAGGAGAGTACACGTGAGGGCCCTTGTGACGTCTCCAGATCCTCTGCACGCAGTGTCTGCATAGTTAACAAGGAATATTTCATGGGAAAGGAGGCTGCAAACAGCACACAATCAACTTAGTGGGGTTTCAGGAGCCATCTTAAAGCAAGAGGCTGGCAGGTTGCAGCCACCGAGAACAACACACCGTGCCCATCCCTCCTCTCCCGCGGCCGGTGTTGAGACGATCCATGAGGTCTGCACAGCTGCTCCAAGCCAGCGAAGCAGCGCGGCGCCCGCAGCCGGCGCCGAGGGTGGGCAGCTCCACCAGGCTGCACGAGACACCCCCCGGCACCAATCTGCTGCTCCTAACCTCGACCAGCCTTTGCTATCAAGCTGCTGAAGTTGACTTTAAACAGCCGAGTTCTCTCGGCTTAAACAGGAGGGGTTGCGTGCTCGAAGCTGCTCCTGGCACAAGCAATTTCTCCAGGAGATGTTTTTTTTCTGAATGAAGGTCACTGCCTATTTGTGTTGGCAATAGGCACCCTGCCTTTACACAGGGTTGTGTATCAGCGGGGGGGACCTGACAGGCAACTTCGGGTAGGGCACGACTGCAACATAAATATTTAATACAACTTAACATTTTAATTTCATCGTACATCTTTGTAATGACTTCCTAAGGTCTGCTAATTCCCCTCCTCCTCCAGCAGGCAGGTTATGCTCAGCCTCGGAAGCTCGAGGAAGATAAAACTGCAAAAGGAAGCAGGATTGGAGCAGGAATGGGCAGATTGCTTTAAAACGCATTTCGACACCTGCATTTCAGGAGGCTCATCCTGAAACCTGACGTCCGACCGGCTGCAAACCTGGGGAGCTGCGGCTCTGTCTGCTCTTGCGCAGTGCAGGTGGCATCACTGTAATGACTCTTCAGCATCACATGTTGCATGTGAGCGTCGACTGTTCTGATCTTCTGTTTTCTTTTAAATAAATGCACCGTTGTCTTTGCCTTCCTATGAAGGCCCCTGCATTGAACAATAAAGAGAGAGGAGGAGGAAAGACTCAAAGGAAGAGAGGGCTCTTTCTGCGGACTTGCTCCACGCTAATTATTTCATGCCACCAAGACAAAAGTTGACAGAGGGGAACATACGATCCGAACAAGGAGCGCTATTAAAGAGCGCTGGCTGCAGTTCCTAGTTACCACGGCATCGAGCACGTTGCTAGGGAACCGGGCGCAGGCTCCTGCCCGGCCATGTTGGACTCGGAAATCAGCCATAAAAGGAATTCCCATGCGGGCGCACGGTCGCTATGGCAACAGGCAGAAGTGATGGAGCCCAAGTTAGCAGCACACCTTGAGCAAGAATATGTTTCCTCTCTTTTTAACGTTTTCCAAGCCATAAATACAGGGAGGCTACAAATCTAAATAGCTCCCAGCGAGGCCAACTCTTTTTTTTTTTTTATTTTTTTTTTAAACTCGTTAACGTTCCTGTCGTTTGAGGGTTTGTGCATGAAGCCAAGCTTTTTGCAAGAAAAGAAAGATATGGGCAGCCGCAGATTGCAATCACTCTGCCAAACAGTCAGGTCAAATGCACAGGAGATGTGTAAGCGCATCCTCACAGGAGGAGAGGAAGAGGAGAGGGACACGGGTTAGATGGGAGATCTGGGCAGGCTGGGGACTTACTGTGCATCCAGGGAGCTGGGCATCCAGCAACCCAGGATTTTGGCAGGGAGCACTGACGGGCTCACCGGTGCAACCGCAGCCAGGTCCGAGGGGGCTTCGGTCTGGCTTCGGACGCCTGCCCTGCGTCTCCTCCTGAGCAAGCCACCCGGCTGCCACCTCCGCCTACACAAGGACAACTCGGGTAGCCCACAGCACAATTTAGGTGACCAACCACAGCCCCCGCGGCACAGGGCAAGCCGGACCACCGACACTGCCAGCTTCGCTCTCCGTGGCCGTGCAGCAGCCCCGGGAGAGGCGGCTCAGGCGGAGGTGTTGCTGGCACCCACGCTTGTCCCTTAGAGCCAGCCCTCCCGCGGCCTCACACCTCGCTCCACAGCGGCTCCACAGCTGTGCCGGCCCTTTCCATGGCCAAGACGAGGCGTTCCGTTCACATCCACAAACGAACAATCTGAAACCCTTTGGGAAAGATGTCACGGGGAGGAAACTTGCCTAGCAGCACATGCCAGAAAGCTTGTGGACTCCTAGAAATCACTCCATCAGTCCAAACACCGGGGTGTCAGCTGCAGCGCGACACGCACTTTCATTACTCCTCGCGGCTGCTGTCCACCACGGCATCTACGCGCAGCAATTACGCTGTTAAACCAGCCGCGTACCTTGACAGGGGACTTCACTTTTCAAAGTCGGTCTGTGTCAGCTCATACCAGTGTCAGGTCCTCGCTCGTCTCCCTGGCAGTTGCCAGTTCCTTGGGCCAACACCTGGCACAGACATGGAGCTCCCTGTCTGGAGCCGTGACAGCCAACGAAGGGCACCCAAGAATAAGGCAGGGGTAACAGAAGCTGAGCAGCTTGTCCTTCGAAACATCTAAAATGGCCTGTGAAGGAAAACTATGAAATAATTATACACTGCCTTGAGCTGCACACAAAAAGGTTATTCACTGCAAAGTCCTAGCAACCCTCTTAGCTTTAAAGCAAAAAGCAAGCAGACTGCCAAAGTAGCAGTGCAACGACACACAACTGCTAATTTCAGGTCTGTTTTTCACAGGTCTGTAATAACAACCAGCAATTCCTTACAAAGAATCCATTCATGCTCCTTAATTCCCACCTAGGGACACTGAAAGACCTCACCATTCCCTAGCTGTGTCTTTCAGCAAGATAATGTCCGCTCCTTTTTTTTTTTTTTTTTTTTTTAATATAAAAACATACAATCTTTTTTTCAAGAAAAATGCTGAAATTCATCAAGGAGCTATAAAAGTGCTCAAGTGAGTCCAAAGGACTTAGCAGGATTAGTGTGACATATCTGAGCATACAGCTGGATCCCTTCTGGGGCACAGTATGACTCGAGTTTGATGGTCTCAGCACAGTGCTTCGTATCAGAGGGTCACCTTGTCTAGAAAAATGGTCCTCAGCAGAAGGGAATGAGAACTGCACTAATCCAGGCAAAAAGCTGGGCAGGTTTGTGCTATAATTAGCTGAAAATAAACAATTTCATCATCATCATTTGTGTGTCTTTTAAGAAGACAAGTATTTGTTACCAAAGTAGATAACAATCTGAAAATCATAGCAAAGGCAGGAAGGATTAGGAATAGCTCCTCTAATTGTGTTGCAACATGATGTTACTGCATAATGAAAAAGGAATTTGGTTCCAGGAGCAGAAATGTCTGTGCAGCTACTGTGATCTGCCACTTGGGAGAAAGAACTGCCTCAAAACATTGATCCTGCTGCCTGACTCAGGATTGACATTAACAGGTCTGCTAGTCTCATCCAGCTGCCAGCTGGTCTTCTGTACGAGGGAGTAAACTGGGATCCAACAACGATACTTCTGCTGCAAAAAAATAAAACAAAGTAAGCGGATTCGTGTATGGAATCAACTACAAAAACAGAAGTGAGCGCATAAACATGTGAGGTTTAAATCAGGGCGAAGCTTAACAAAGCAGCCACCAATGTATTGCTAGCACTCAGTGTGAATTCATGCAACACATGCCGATACCCTCCGCTGCGCACGCAGCGCAGGCGGCTGCGATCCCCGGCTGCAAGCGCAAGACGTGGCCGGAGAGTCCTGCCGTCAGCTCCAAAGTCCTCCCAGGACACGGCCTCAGCTCCTATTTGAATTCCTGGGGCTTCCCAAACCGTGCTGAATTTCTGCTTTCCCAAGGACATGTATGTGCAGGCTGTTTGTTACTGTGCTACAGATCCTGGATCTGGGATGCAGTGACTCAACCTTTTGCTTCTGTAGTTCTTTGGGTTCAAGTACCAATGTATTGATGTTTGGCCAGCCACAGGTCTGGCCAAAACATCAGCCATCGATCACGGCTTTGATTTCAGCCTGATGCTCCCTATGAATTTTAACCTACAGCACAATACTAAGTACACTTAGCTATTGTATGCTGTCTGATAAGCAATGCAATGAGCATTATATTTTTATTTACATCTGAAAGATACTGCAGTGAAAAAATTCTGGGCAGGCTATGCATAAATACATGAAATTGTTCCTCCTTCACTAATGAACTATTGTTTATAATAAAATTAATCACATTCCACCCATGGTATATCTGGTTTAATTTTTCAAGCTCGGAAATTGAGACACAAGCAATTTGTAGAAAGCAAAGCCAGAATTCAAGAGATTCACTTTAAATCAATCAGGCAGTTGTTTTATTTATATAGCAGCCTTCAGAAAAATTATCTGAAGGCACTTTACAATGTGAGAACAACTTGGCAAGATCCCAGGAGGGCTGCTGCTAAGTGTCTTAAGACAGCCTTTGTACGGGAAAAGGGTTCCTGAATCAGTGTGCACCTTTTTACTCAGATTTGCTTTACATCCTAAATTTGCAACCAAAGATTTCTTTCTAAGCAGGTATTTCATGGCTTGTCTATTGGCCCAAACCAGCTGTTTGGGGGGTTGCAAAGGCCCCTTCCTCACCTAGCTCAGTCTGCGTTTGGGACGGTATTCACTCCTGTGCTCTAGGCAAGATTTGCAGTTATTTCATTTCTGCGTTTGAGGAAGGGACAGGTGCAGAAGGGAAGTTGACTTAATTCTGCTGTAGCACCAGGCTTCATCTGCCTGGTTTAAGGTGCAAGAGAGATGAGCCTCAGAGCTGCGACTCCCAAGAAGCTTTATGGTAAATACTTGCAAGAGCCTCAGAAACAAAGCAAAGCTCCCAGAAACAAAGCAGAGCCTCAGGAAATGCAGCTCTCCCCTGGCTTGTGCCAGCAAGCCCTGTACATTTTCATTATTTATAGAGAGCTTTAGATGAGGAGAGCAATGCGCACGAGGCAAAACGCACTGCACAAATCGGCGCCTGCTTCCAAAAATCTACAGCCTAATGGCATCAAGGGTACATGCTGACAAACAAATCGATACTGAACTCACTGATTAAAACAATACGAGACATTTTAAAAAAGGACGGACCCAAGTGGAGTGAACATGGACATGGTCTGGGAATGTTTTGCTTTTAATGGCATTCTATGGAAATAGCTCGTAGTGAACTGGGAGCTGAAAGCCGTGCTCTAAATTGGTACTTGAACACATCCACGCCACCATTTTTAATTTTGAAACAGGCACCAGGTCATGGAAGATTAGCTCCCAACTTTTCCATTTTCCATGTGGTTTTGTCTAATCTTTACACAGATTTTAGAAGGAAGTGCTTGGATTAGGTTCAAGCTAAAGTTTAACCTTAGCTGTCATATTCTTCACTGCTTAGGACCATCTTCCACGCACTAAAACTAAACAGAGAGGAAGATCCTTAACAGATAGCACGTAACGAGCAGATTCAGTCTGCAGAGCTGGCTGCGAAGGGCAATTTTCAGGTATTTTTTCCACATCCTAACTCACAGCTCATGTGCTATGCGGACAGCCTCGATTAATGGAGGCCTCCTGTGCAAAACCACAACTAATTCAGTTCGCTTGCTAACCTGATTGTCCCCTCCTCAAGGGTGAGGGGGCTACGCGTGGAATTGGTGGCCGTACCCAAAACGCTCCTCGCAATGAGCTACATCCCTGCGTCTGATTAAGACCTTGACTGCAGCACTATCAGTAATGCCAGGAGATATTAACCTCTCCCATCTCCACTTTGCAGAAAAACCTTTATTAAACGGTGAGCGTCGGCAGCCCTGCTGTGCAGTTGCCGTCGCTGGCATTAAGGAAAACAGCCTGGCAATATCGAAGAGCGCATAAGGATCAAGATGCGGCCGAATGAAGGTTGCAGCGCCTGCTGCGTGCACAGCGCTCTCACAACAAGGTTTGCAGTTAAAGGTGCAAGACAGGGTCTATTAAGCTGCTTAACCCTCCATTTTCCTGCCATTATCACTTTGCACTAGTTACACCGCACTGCTAAGGGCACCGCAATGTCTCCTGATCGCATGGTACGAAGTTACATGTTACATTAGGGAAATAGATCAGTAATTTTTGGCACGGATACAGAAGGCATCACAAGGCAGACAGTAAAGCCAGCACAGGACCAGAAGCTGAGACCTGCAGCACTCTGCAAGGGGCAACAGCTCTCCTAGCTCCCACTGAATTTTAAGTGCAACGGGAACAAGGACCCTCTGTGCGACACCACCACGAAGGCGACTGTTGCATTTTCCTTCTTTGAACGAGGGTGTCTCCAAACTCCTGCTAAGTTTCTCCAAACACATCTCCCATCTAATTTGGGAAAGAAAATAAGACAGTCTGGAGCTCTTCCCTTCCCCAAGAAAGCCTGCCAATGTCACAACATATCCCAGACAATTGCTATTAGAGCATCAAGTCTGTAGAAGTAACGAGCTGCGAAGCTGAGAGGAGGTGGCCAGTAGGAAGCCCCGCTCCTCTGTTCCACAGAGGGAGCTACTCCTGCATTTCGTGGACCCAGTGCGGTTGTACGAGCCCAGGGAAGGGCAAACTCGCTCTGTGCACTCGCCTTTGAACTGCCAGTTTGCCAAAAGATGCATCAATTTGTCAGCTGGAATTTAAAGCACTTTCAAGGAGCAGCAATTTAGAATTCCCCTTCCTCAAGCAAAGTGGCCAGAACCCAAGGTAAGAGCTATAGAAAAGGCAGAGATACACAAAAACCTTCTTTGGGCTTCTTTGCCATACACTACAGTTTTCCCATTGGAAACCACATTAACTTTGGTTGTTTAAGAGGAAGGCTGCTGAACAGAGCTATCTTCTCTAGGAAGGATATCCTGTTCCAGGGAAATTTTGGCCAATCGCCACCAGAAGACAGGCGAGCATAATGATCAAAACAGAGGCTCGGACACCTCAGCAGCATCATTTTCTCATGAAGAGAGGTGAAGAGCTTGTTTTTTTGAAGGAAAGGACATTTTGTGCGTATTTACACATAGGGAAATAAGTACTGGTATGTCTATAGGACTCACACTTGCAACAACCTCTCTGCTTGTAAAAACACAGCATACAAAATGTTCAGTGAGATGGAAACATTTGGGGAATCATTTTCAGAGGCCTTTAAACGAGAAGCATAAAGTCAGCTCTTCAGTATCTGCAGGGCTTTTTATGCTTCTGTTTGCCTCTCCTCATAACCTTTCCTAAAAACAGTTATGGCGAGGAAAAAAAAAATACACCCCCAGTGCAATATGTTTTCCTGGAAGAATGTAATGCATCTTTCTGCTCCTAATGAAGTTAATGCAGAGTTTATAATTGACCAAAAATGGAACATGACTGATTCAGCCAATGTCACAAAGTGACACAACCACTGAATATCCTGTTTGTTTTTAGTGTATTTTCTCCACTCACTGCCTGATGCTCCATTAAAATTCTTGAGGCCATACCAAAACTAAATTCTGCCAAATGCTGCCCATTAACAAGCAATTAATATATGAGCTTTAAAGTACAAGGTTGCTCATGCCATCCCACAGAAAATATTCTTTGCCTGCTATTTCTCACCAGAGCCATTTTCTGACAGAACGCTCTATCTCTGCCAGGGATTTCAAAGAAGTAGACCATAATTCTCAAGAAGAGTAAAGTCTATACTTGCTTGCTCTCAACATACTTGGATTGATTAAACTTTAATCTTAAAGGCTGTTTTCTAGCCCACTTAACAACTGATGTAGTAACAGAAATGACACCATTAGTTGTACGGCATCTGCCAGCAATCAGAACAGAGCAACAAGGCCACTCCAGTATACATTGCAAACGTATAGCTTGTAGCATCAGGACTTTAAACAACCCTCCCCAAAACAAACAGCCCTCCCCCCCGAATAAAGCAGTTCACTTCAGGCTTGCACCACCATCATCATGTGTCTAGGCCTGCTATACCCAGCAATACAGCCCTGACTCAGGCAGCAGCGCTTCTCTGCATTCACAGTTCTCCCAAGAAATGGTGCAGAGATGAAAATGCTCTTTGAAGCAATTCTGCTTCACATCTGACCCCTCCAAAGGCAGCAAGGGTGCAAGAAGTAGACACAGTTCTATATTTCAGTATACCAGCTCTAATAGCTACTTGCATAACACTGACCAAGGGTATTTTTTCTTTAACCAGAGGACAGACTCAGAGTCTGAAACAGATTCCTCATCTGCTGCAGGGTTCACACAAACATGGGCTGTCTGGAGCTTGGGTCCATCCCGCGATGCACCCATCTTCACAAAGCAGACATTAACCTGCTCAGCAAAACCAAGAACAAAGGCTAAAACCGAAAACCCCATCAAAAGGACAGAACTGCAGCACCACATTCCTCAGAGGACAAAGGATTGTTGCGGTTGGCAAAGTAAAATATAGGTTACAACTAACTTCACCAAATTATGTGTTTTGCCTGGTAAAAAATAGTTACAGAGCGGAGGTAATTACTAGGCCATATCTAGGAGTCCAAGAATGTTGGAGCTCCTCCAGGTACATAATTCAGAACTGCCAAATATCACTCATTTAAACTTAAGCATATACATTACTGGTTTTAAGTAGCAACATGCTTCCCCCTTCCCCCCCGCAAAAAAAAAACCCTTTTACTTCCTCAGTCCTGCAATACTAGAGCTATCAAACTGTCTCAGTCAAATGACCTTTATCAAGTTAGGGGACATGCAGCTGACAAATAGAGACTATTTCTGACAACTTCACTCTTTGCAGGGGCCTCTGCACATACACCTCGCCCACTGGCCTGCTTTTAGTAGCAAAAGCTACTGAAGAAAGCAAAAACTGCACAAAAAGCACAGAAAGCTTCTCTCTCTGGTCTCCCATTCTTGCTTCTAGCAGCAACCACATAAGAGGTCTGCTGAGCCACTCGTTACCTTGAGACTGCAGTACTATTTATTAATGACCAATGGGTCCAGTCTCTATTAGTTTGTAGAGTTCCTTCTTCAGTCTATTTAGACTTCTGACCAGTCCCACACTTTTAATTATATGGTGCTTGTTTCATTAGTTTATTCACTAAAATAGCAGAATTCTTGTAATAAATTCAGTGATTCAGGCATTGATTCTTTCCAATTAAATTTATTCCATATATTATCTCAAGTCCTTAATTCTTGTATTAGTGAAATATGTTTTTAAAACATTTCCTTCGTGCTTCTTGTTTGTTTGCTTCTTTTCTGACCCTAAAGCTTAGTATAATGACAGTATCAAGACAGAGTTAAGTTTTTAGCCAACAAGACTTGATTTTAAAGTGTCCCTAGCATGAACTGCTGTTTAATTTTGTATTCATCCTCAGTGATTGTGAACTCATGCCATTCCTTTTTGTATTTGCACTTCAGTTTTCATGCAAGAGGATCCATCTTTGGAACACAATAAACAAGTTGCAATCCTCTTAGAGTGTATCAATCCCCAGATGGTGAAAAAAAATGAAACCACATCTTTATGTGCAGATCTAGCTTCTAAAAGATCCCCCTTAGGCACTGTGGAGGCCTGTAAAAAGCTTGAACATAAATACCATGATAGCCTGGTTTGCCCAAATACCACTGTTCTCAGCTTTGCTTAAGTTCTCGTTGCAAGTATGCTATAATTGGGAAAATATAACTGACCATTCAAGTAGGGAAATAATCTGAATTCATCTGTGGGTCTTCATGGAGTCAGGTGAGATTTGTTGCTGTAATGGCAGTGCTTTTATACTGCTTTGATAGCACTTCACAGCCAAAAGTTACAACTGCATATGGGGTACTCTTTACAGCTTGCTTAGGACATCCTTGCAAACAAGGTCATAATCATCATCCTAATATGACATTTTAAATACATGTCATTCCAAAGGGACTGATAAGGCTAAGACCTTCCCATCTCCATAGCCCTGAGCTGGATTTGGCAGTTTATTTCTAAAATAAAACTGCACAAAAGAAGAAACCCAAGCACTGAGAACTGTTCAATACTGCTCACTCAGGGGAATGCAGCAAATATTTGGCCACATGAGGACTCTTAAAAGCATCCTAGGGAAATGAAAGCTTCCTCTCAGGGCATATTCCTGAATACATGCACTGTAGGACAGCAATTTTATCATGGTATCCCCAGATTATACATGTTACACATTTGAGATGCTCTCTTTATGATACTAAACTATAATGAATCCCCCCCACATACACACACATAAAAAAAGAGATATAATGCAGAACACATAGATGACATGTAAATACAGAGATTCATGAGTGGGATAATGCAAGCTACAACAGCAACCTCAGGCATGTTGTTTAGATAAAGAAATAACAACTTTAAATCATACGGGTAATGCCAGTTGGCTTCCATCCGCTAGGTCTTTGCCTTTGTTGCTTGCCCCACATAACAGCTACTTTAGGAAGAGTCAAGAATGGGAAAAAAAATCCTGAAATGATACAGAAAGAGGAGCAAAAAAGAAAAAAAAAATAAAAATAGAGAAAAACCCCAAACCTAAATCTTCAAAAGAAGCAAAAGAGCAACCAAACTATGTCCATAACGGATCACCATCCCCTGTTTTACATCTTAATTTCATTGCAAAAAGAAGGGGCCCTTCTCTCAGCTCCATATTAAGATGTAGTTTATGTGCCCACCCTGAGCAGATGTTGCTCCCAGATCCCTGCTGCTTGTGCACTGTAGATTATGGGCCAGATTTACAATAGTATTTGGGGATTTAAGCATATTACTGCATGTCACAGGGGACTGGCAGAAATGCCAAACAAGGTTGCACCTCTTATTTAGGTTATATTATAATTGCTGTTGGCAAGTCTCACGAGGTTGTTTATAACTTCTTTTGTGTTCTTCCTGAACACCTGTAACAGCGCTGTCATGAAAGGCCAAATAATGATGGCAGTAAAATAAAAATAAATAATATATATAGCCATAACTGAGACAAGAAAGACATTTCTAGTGCTCTGAAATCTGATATCACCCAGCACTATTCCCTGATGCTCTAATTAGCATTTTTCAGCCTTTCAAAATGTTTTATTTTCCCTGTTTGCCATAAGAGATTGAACGGCCAGCAAAACCCATTAGAACAACCCTCGCAGCCTGACTTCAACAAACAAGGAAATTCCAAATTAAAACACACCACTGAGCGCTGGAAACCTGACAACATTAAAAGCAGCGGGGGTGAACCGAGGGCAAAGTCAAGGCTTTAAACACAACCTTGCTTCGCTGACATCTGTTTCGCCCTTTTCATCTTTTTGTCCTGGCTAGCTGGATAAAAAGAAAGATAAAATGTTTAGTTGGTGCCAGACACCATCGAGCCAGACCAGTGACGGATCCGCATGTTGTAAAGTGCTGCAGGGCGCTGGAATACGTATCCCAACCTCATTCTCTGGGGGAAAATAATAAAATAGGCACCTAACTTGAGGGAAACCTGCAGCTCCAAGCCTGTTCCAAGGCCTGTTCCAAGCTTAATGCTCAACTGAATTTGTGCCTGTGTCTGAGGGATGAAGATGACAGACCTACCCAAAAAATGTGGGTTTAGGATTAAGAGCACCTAACTTTGCAGTCAGCCCTCTGCAAGTGAGTAGAAATAACAATAAATATAAATAAATAAATGGAAAGCGGGCAAGGTGGCCGCTGAAGGCCCCCGCGCCTCAGAACGCCCCGTCACGGCGGCGACAACGGGGCCCCGCCCCTGCGAGCGGGCGCGGTTGCCGCGGCAACCAACGGTCGCCCGCGCGTGAGGGAAGTGCGAGCTGCGCCGCGCTCCCCCCGCCGCCCAGGCCGGAGACGCCGCCGCCTCCCACCTTTCGCTTCCCATTTCCCTCCTCGGCGGTCTCACCACGGGTGAGGGGCGGCGAGGAGGAGGAGGAGGGCGGCGAGGATCACAGTACCCGCTCGCTCGCAGCGTCTTTTCCCGAGGAAATAACCTCGGCCAGGTAAACCTGCCCCGCTCTCCCCCCCCGGGCTGTGGTAACAGATGGCTGCAGTTAACGAGCATGATTAACACAGAGCAGGAAGGGCAGGTGACGGTTAGCGTGGCCTCGCTGTGCTCCTGTGACAGCTTAAGTGGACACGAGTGTCTCTGCACCCTCAAGCACGTCTTGCCCAGCCCTGTGATCTGTGCAAAATCATCTATTTAAGCTACAGGGTTCAGCAGACTCCCATGTCAGGCCTCAGGAGATAAGTTTGCCTCACAGAGAGGAAAAGGGGGAGCCAGAAGCACTGGTAATATCAGGGAGGTGAGGATGCCACTGAGGGGGAAAACCTCCCCGCTGCCCTTGGACCACGGGGGAAAAATAGGGGGTAAGAAGTCTGACCTTAATCGTATGAAGCAGACAGATTAGCCAGACAGCAGCGAAGAGGAGCCGGTCTGTGTCCTCGTATTCAGCATCACCCCAGCCTGCGCCATGCCGTTGTTTTTGGTCAAATTCTGATACCAAAGGCAAATAATCCTAAGAAGGCATTTTAACCCCATGTGTCCTAAAGGGTCAGGTGTTGGGTAAGATCTTGCTCAGTTGGGTGGCAGAGCAGATGATACTGGGAAACACAAGCTTTGAACTGTGTTAATACAAAGCTGCAAGTGTTACCAGCCTATCGATTGCAGCTGACAGCGGTATCAGTGTCCCCCTGACATCCGCGAGGGAAAGAGATGAAAGGAAAACTCACAGATCCATATCATCCAAAACCAGAAAGGACTACGAAAACCATCCAGCCCAGTCAATCTTCTCACATTCGTAGACAGAACGATTTATCCCAGGGGCTGCGTACAGCATCTTTTAAGTAGATAACTAATTTTAAATATTTTCAGGTGATGGTGAGTTCATGGCTTGTTAAGCTGTTGCCCTGCTCTGTTGTCCTCAACACCAGGTAATTGGGTGATTTGGGTTGTCTTAAAACTTTCCTGCCCAGTTTGTTCTGCTTATGTCAGTAATGTTGCAAAGTCATTTGCTATTGGCTGCTTTTTCAAGTTGTGTGCAGTGATCAAGTCACCTCTTAACCTTCTTTTCAATCAAGCTTAATAAGTTAAGCTTCTTAGCCCTTGCATCATTAACACTTGTTTTCCAGGACCTGGATCATTTTTGTGGCCCTGCTATGAACTCTCCTTAGCATTTCCATATCCTCCTTTAAGGGAAGAGATCAAAACTAGGCAATATTGTGCTTGCTTATCTCACCTACTCACTGCAGAAGCAAAAGACAAGAAGGAAACTTCTTAATAGTAGAGTTTCAGATGTCCAAGCTTTTATGAGAGGGCAAAGAAAAAAAATAATTTCTTTCAGTATTGCATTTTCATTTCTGTTCAACCTGCAGTAGGCAGAGAAGAAACTCTTAATCATTCGAGTAATCCATAATCCTTTGAGGGACAGAAAATGATCTGTGTTCTCTTCTGTTGTATTTTCTAGCATTTTATGTATAGTTCCACTGATATCATTATGTAAAGTACTGACATATATATATATGCCTATATATATATATATATATATACGATTACAGGCTTTGCACTTGTAGGAAATAATACCATGAATAAATGAGGAAAAATGTAAAGACAAGGTGTTATTTATAGTTAGATTCCTACGCAACTGACAGATGTGGCTGCTGTTTCTGTCTTCCTGAATGAACATAGTCATACTTAGCATTATAAGCATGGTATTGTCTTAAAAAAACAAAAACAGAAAACACATGTTAGAGTGTGTATTTATGTTGTTTTATGGTTTCTGATTTTTAAAGGAGTACCTATGACATTCTTAAGATATATTTTCAATTTTTTAGGCTGTTAAACACAGTTTCAGAAACTGTGTTTAAATTCTTACCTAATCCAGAAACTTTTATATCTTAATACCCAATATATGAAAGACTTATGCTAAATTGCAAGTATTCTTAAAACACCACAAAAATATAATGATGGATTATTAAATACTAAAGACCTTAATCTCACTAAACAATTGACTCTTTTCTTGTTGACATAATAAGATTATTAAAGTAAAAATAAAAGTATTAAAGTTTTGCAAAATGCAGCCTAAACATGGACATTTCCTGAGTTCTATATAGCGATATATAGAGTATATAGTCATATATCAGCTTCAAAACTGGAAAAACAAAAAACACTTTCTGAGCTATATACTCCTTTTACTAATACCAGCATACAGACTAACTTCAGCAGACTTTCGGTGATGCAGCAAGACTCAATCTGGCCCTTGGGGAATAAGTTGAACAGGCTGACTTGTGCTGTCTGATTGGGAAAAATATTCCCAAGTGTTGGCATGTCACAGTTCTTAGAATATTAAGTCACTGATGATACCTAGGTAAACAGAGCTTCTTAAGGAGAAAAATCACAGCTTCTGGCTTCAGAGTCCCTTTCTTTTTCTTCTTAAATAATGTTTTAAAGCTCCTTGTCTTTTTCCTCCCTTTCAGTTTTCCATCTTTTCCTTCCCTTACTCCATGTGAAATAAAGGCCTCAGAGACCTGTTAGCCAAAGGGCACTGTCATCAGGCAACAGTACAACCAAGGACAACTGCAAATGCATTTTTCATTCAGACGTGAAATTTGATGAACTGCAGAACTAGCATTATATATTTTCAGCACAGCTACTAAATGGGATACACTTGCAATTAGCCAGTAGGATTTTTATATTTTGGAAATACATTCTTCCTTTCTCTTTTTAGTTGTAAAAATATAGCATTGATTGTATGTAAACATTACTGCAGTGGAAAACACTGAATTTTCTTCTCAGCTATTGAGGATGTGAGATGTGATCAGCATTAGGGGAATTCTGTCCATGCTGTCTTCCCAGCATGATATAAAAAGTAAAGAGACAGGTCATTTTTCACGAGAATGGGAATTAACTGAGGCTGTTTCCTGAGATTGCCAACAAAGATCAATTTATGCTGTGTACAGAGGGGTATATTGTTTGTCTGCTGGTAATTAAATTACATACTTCCAGTTTTACACTGGCTATTTACATGGGTGACATTACAGCCTACTGCTTGTGAATAGCGAGAGTACAAACGTGTATTACGAGGCTTTTTAGAAAACAGAAATCAACAGAGATCAACACTTGGAATAGCTTGTGATATATGAGGTCCTCACAGATTGTTTGTGAGCACTGTGTACAATAAAGCAGCAAGAGTTAACAAGAATAATTACATAACCATAAGCCCTGCTCTGTGAAAGACATGCAATGATCCAGTTTTGACCCTTTTTAAATCCTATTTGGCCATCTCTTTGGAAATAAGTAGCTTTTTTAACAATCTCTGATGATCTTTGAGTCTGCACAATATTTTCAAATATCAAAGTGTTGAATTTTTCACCTCTTTAATTTGCACTGTCTGACCAAGGCTTTTTCCTTTTCCCCTCGTTAATAAATGCAACAAGAGAAGCAGTTCAAGGTGGTTGTTAACTAACACTTCATTATTGCTTTCTTGATTTCTTTAATCATTTATAGTAGAAGTTTTCTGAATACTTTATCAGAACACCTGTTTCATATCTGAGAAAATTTGATTTGGACATGCACAGTTTTCCATGATTCCTTCAAAAAAATATTATTGGTACTTAAAGACATGACGACATTGTGCTCAAGAGTCTATGAGTTTTTCCTCATAGTACTTCTGATTTATCTTCCTAATTCTCCCTGAATATAATTCACATAATCTCCTTTGGTGCATGAAACACATCTATTTTTACATACCAGTCAGCATATTTTCTCCATAAATTTGCATACTGCTCCTTTGATCACCCTGGTATGGCTTTCTCCACATTACATCTCTTTTGTTTCAAATTTAGTTAAATACAAGTGATAAAGTTTCTGGATATGTTCACAAGGTAACACGGTACAGTGCCTAACAAATCTGGGGATAAGACTCTTTCCTTATGACTCTCAGCAATTTGCTTGTAACCTTCAGCAAGTCACTACACTTTTTTGTGGTCTTTCTGTTCTTTGTTTTTCTTATTTAGATTATTTTTCATTCTGTATATAAGCTGGCACAGCAGAGCTCCAAATTCAGGTGGGTTCTTGAGGTGCCAGTATAGAGTAGCACTGGGCATGACTTTGCACTTTGCCCCTTTAGCACTGGGCATGACTTTGAAGGGGTCGATAAGGCTCTGTATCACTGTAAAAAGTGAACAAGTGTGCAGACAGCCTCTAAGCATATGGAGGTGGATTCTCTCTTTAAAATGCAGCTCCAAATAAAGGGCAAAATAGACTGGCATTATGGTGACTAGATTTTTTAATTAGAAAAAGAATGCTTTTGTGTTAGCACTGTTAAAAATCCCCAAATGAAATCAAAGTGTTAGTCGATCTAGTCGTTTTGTGCAGATGAAATCACGATATGAAGCCACAAAGTTGCTAAGCAATTTTTTTGTATGCTTCAAACAACCATGGGGAAAATGTCTTGTAGGTACCTGCCCTCCGCTTCCCCACCCTTCCCTATGGGCAAGAACATGGTTTTGTTTTGCATACATTGAGTCATCCAGTTATTGTACTTACCTTGTAATTCCATTCTTAGACACGCTAAGACAAGATTTAGCCTTCAGTAATAGTTGGCATAAAAACACATATTCCTTATACGACAAGGATTAAACCAAACAACAAATCATTGTGTTGGAACAACAATATACCTTGTTAAAACAGTCTTTATATCCATTAAAACAGTCTATGATGTTGAATAGCAGGATGTTTTTATCATTCAAAGAAGAAAAAGACTGCAAACGAGTGAAGATGAAAACGTGGGGTTAACTCACAAAGCTGGAACTCTGTAACCCACACAAACTTCCCAGAAAGGCAGCTCCATCCATCCTCAGGCAGTCTCTGTGGCTCTTCTCCTAAAATGCTCATTGTGTTTTTGTGGTGAGACTGAAGACCTCAGTGTTTCTTTGCTTATATAAGCAAGGCAGGTAAAGTGAAAAAAAAAATCAACAAGTATTTACAGTTAGAAACAGTATTATAATAGGATTATAATTACAAACATGCCATATGTTTTGTCCCATTTTCTAAATGAAGTCTAACTTCCACAAAGAAAAATCTGTAAAAGCATTTTCTACACTGAAATGTAATACGTTACTATACGAGCACAAGCAGAAGCAGCAACTGATTGCTGATACCTTTAGTTATAAATAAGATCTTGGAGTTTATATCCTCAGACAACCTTTACGAGACACGAGGACTGACCTTCTGTAAAAAAGTGAACATCTGCTAACATGCTAATCCTAAGATGTTGCATTTTATTACTTCAGTACAGACTTGACAAAACATTGGGATCTAGAGATTGCTCAGAAAAGACATCGAATTCTGTCCATAGTATATTTTGCATTCTGACCATATCCTGTTCTACTGAAGTTTCCTGTGATCAAATTCCCTGTTTCCTGCCTATAAACCTAATTTTCTCTTAGATCTCAATGCCAGTGCTTCCCTGCTAGTGAATAGACCAAGTTCATTTAAGTTAATACATAATTTTGGAACTACAGGGTTTGTAATTAGCAAGACAAAGCTTTAATTTGCCACCAATGGCAAGGCAATGGCAAGAGTTAAAATTGATTCTATTTAGAGATAATAAGAAAAAATAATAACATATTTGCTTTGTATACAGGCTTTGATTGACTGGTGTGATGGATGAAGCACAAGAAAGAGAGAAGTTCATCAGCAGTGCTCAATATGTAAGGGAAATGCCAAACAAAATGGATTCACAGCATGAGGTATGCCAGAAAACAATACATAAAACTAAGGGATGGTCACGGTCCTTGTTGAAAGTTGTTTTCATTTGGCTATGCTAACAGGCTGAGAGTAGTTCTTCTAAACCAGCTATTTCTAAATCATGAAATGTTTCATTATTTTACAGCATTAGCAAAAGAAGTCATACATTGATATTTTCATTAACATCTTTGTTCAACTCAAAACTGACCTTATTTTACACTGGCATTAATTATATGCTGATACTATAATACATATATTAAAGCAGTATTTCTGCATCATGTTTGCTTACTGCATTATCACAAGTATATTTCCTGCTCCTAGCCTTACGTTACAGTATCATTTAGGAGCTTTTCTAAGGACTAGGCCCCAGTAGCCCACTTGCTGTTTAAATACAGTAAAGGACTGTGACTACTCCTAATTGCTTACTAAGCAATGACAGCTATTCAAGAGAGCATCTGGAGCCTCTTCTGCTTCATGCATCATCAAAATAATTCTCAGCTAAATTCTGAATGCTAGTCTTTATTACTAGTAATTATGTAAGAGGCAGAGAGATCACATTATGAATTGTAGTGCCAAGATGAAATTTGTAAAGATGGCAGTTAAATCATCTGTTGATTTGCAGATCAGGGCAGTTTCCTATGGAATCACTGAAAATAAATTTAGAATGCTGCAAAGCCACTTATGTGGATAGTTCATCGACTTGTCACATTTTAATAGATTTTTAGACTAACTAAAATGGAAAACTAAAGCAATAAAGGAAACATCCAGAAAGACTGCTGGAATATAATATTGCTGTACTGAAACAGAAAGTATCTGTTTGCAGCTGCTATCTAACTGTCAATTATTTAAACGCCTAAAGGGGAGGGGAAAGCAAGCAGTGTCTGGGCTTTTGTTAGAAACAGCACACTGGCATCAAGCACAATTTCTGTCAAAAGGCATTTTACAAGCAAGGTTTCAAGAGTTAGCATTTCTTGAAGATGGTCGATCAAATGTGGAGTGTTTCATTAAATTCAACCACTAATTAAATGCTGCAAGGGTAAGCTTATGAACACCCCCACTAGAGACAAGAAGTTAGCAAGTAAAGCATTCATGTGGAGGGGAAATACTCAGTTCTCCTACATCCTGAGCAGCAATTTAACTCCTAAACTGTTTTGTAAAAAGATGGCATGTTGTCTCCATGCCTTCCTGCATTTCAGGAGAAAGTGTGAAGGGAGTTCTAGGAGAGGGCTTAAGGATATGAACTGTAGCAAATTGAATGTGGAAAAATTCTGTGCCTTCTACCACTGTGAAACCACTTCCCTTACACGGTTGAGTGTTTTCAAATCAGGTCATTACATTTAGGTCAGAGTCATTCCCTAATGTGCACATTGTTGGCAAATGCAGATGATACGACTTTGACTTGGCTGGATCCAGGCTTCCCTGTGCTATAAAACAAAGCAATCTTCCTTGAACTTACCAAACATTCAAACACACATGTGGTGAATACCTAGGCTGGGTGTGCTTGCCTATCCCATGCACTTTCTCTTGCAAGTGACAGTGCTTTTGTAATAGTTGTGTTTGGTTTTTGGTCTATATTTCTGAGAGCAACTTGAAGACACTGATCACTTACCCACCCTTCTTTCTATTTTGGTTATTAGACTGCTGTCATCAGTGTATTAGGTGAAAAAAATAATAAACAATTACCATTTCTGCCCTGTGTTTTCTTTCATCATATTTTCAGTGAAAGAATTATGTACTGCATAACTTGTTTTGGTTTTACCTCCCTCCACTCCTCTAGACTTTCTATAGCGATAGGGGTACATAGTAGAGACAACCAAGATAAAAAGTATATATTAGTGTTGGTCACAAAGTCAGCCAAAGGTCTGTAGTGGGCAGTAGCCAGCTGGAAGTTCATTGCATCTTCTTAGACTGGTCTCTGGGTAACTGTGGCTTATACCTTTATCAGGCAGTAATACAGCTCAGTGAGAGTGGATTTACAGAGTAAAAGAGCTGATGGCAAGGATTTGACATCCACACCAAATGCATTTTTAGAGTTTTTACTTAGTGCTCATCTGCTTACATGGAATGTATCTTCCACTTAACTTTCATCTAAAATGAGTTACACTGTGCTCTTCCAGACTACTCCACAATAAATAAAAACTACTGAGATGCTTCAAAAGTATAAATCTTAATTTGAACTAAACTGCATTTGATAGATGCCTTTTTCTTTTTTTTTTTTTTTTATGTACTGTGTATAACTGCAAGGTGATAACCTGTCCCTGAGGCAGAGATTGTTTTATTGACAAGCAGACAATTACAAAGTGAAGTTAGGACAGACAATTGTCTAGAAAATGGAAGAACACTCCAAAGTGATGTGGTGGTTGGCGAGTTTCACAAGAGTCACACCAGATAACCCCTCAAATACACAGGCATTTCATTTCAATATACCAGAGGATTTTTGTGCCAACATATATACTTGGCTTCTGCATACTTCCTGCATTATAATACATAATTATTTTACATTCATGCAGCTTTTCAATGAAAGAAAGTTTACCCTACAGATATTGCTATGTATCTGACATTGAAACTGTTTGGTGAGGATTTGGGTTGTTTTGCATTATTTAACACTTATTTCCTTAAGAAAAAAATCTGTTTATTTACTGAGCTTTCCTCTAGTTATTGAGTTAATTCAGTAGGCTGGAAATGAACAGACTATCTACAGGTTTATCTGTTTGTTACTAAGCAAAGCTTTACCATTTTATTTTCAGTGTTTGTCACAGCATTTATTCTGCTCTTTCAAAAGTGAAGCAAAGCCATTTTGTACACTGCTGAGTGAATTTATCCATTTATACATTCAAACTGAAAGACGGATTAATTCGGTCTTTCAGTTGTCCTCAGATTTACTCCCTGGACTTCTCCATGATATGGCTAATACATACATTTCCACTAGACCAGGTAGCCCATACCCCTGCTTTAATTCTCTATCCTCCCCCTACTATGATTTTGTTGGGCTTTCTGGGCGCTACATTTTTCCTGCGGGGAAAAAGAAATAGCTTTCTAATTTATTTTAGATTAAGCAATAATGGAGACTTAAAGAACTGTGAACAACAGCTCCCTCTAGTCTTTGTACAGCTCTATTTGTTTCCAGCAGCTTAAGACCCCTACCTAAATAGGAAATTGAAACCAAAATAAATCTCTTCCTAACACAAAGATTGATCTCGATGTGTCATTTCTATGTTTTGAAATATCACGTTTATAATTTTTATCCCAGATTGAAAGCCAAATGGAATTAAAACAGTGGAACTAAGTAGGTTAAAATGGACTGTGAGATTAGACAATTATACACACTATGATCTCAGATTAAATAAACATTAAGAATATTGGGTAAAAAGAAATTACAACGCCTTTGAGAAAAAAATCTTAATCATGTTAAAATGAATAATATAGCTCTTCTTGTTTTCTAATCTATAGAACAATTCTCTGTCTTGGCTGAAGTTTACAACCCAAGCTAGCAAATGCGCATATGTAGCTTTGTTGTTGTTCCTACACTGCTCCTTATTTGCACCATATGCTAAAGTAAATTACACTGCACTTCAGTGACCATTCTAACATATAGCTCTATAGTCAGAGGCTTTGAAAGAGCATCCACACTTTGGAGACCTGAGCCCCGTAACAGAATAACAAGCAATAGGAAGCATCTGGATGATTCGAGGATATTTAACTAGGAGTGAAGTTATGGTAGGGCATACTAGAGCCCTTTACTCAAAAAAGTATTCCCAGAATGAAATGAAAATAGTAGTGTATCTAAATATTAAGAAAACTGGACTCCCCAACTGTCACTAAGATAGCAAGATATAAATTCTATAAAATTAGAATAGTATTTAAGTTGAATCCCCTAGATTCTGCTTTCATAACAATACTGTCTTGTTACTCCCTTCTGCTGCAGTATTTTTCACTTTAAACTTCTAATGAGAAGTTTGCAAGATGTGTCATATCAACATTTTCTAAATGCAAACAAGAAAGTTCGCTAATTTGGATGACAAAATATTTTCTGCTTCTGATTGAAATGTTGATGTATTACCAACAAATAACACAACACATTGAATGTACAATTGTGATGCAGCTTAATGGAATAATCTTCATTAAAATATGCAACTTATGATAGAAAACAGATTGAGGAAGGTACTTGGCAGAAACAGTTCAGGTAGATCTTAGGAAAGGGTACTTCAGAGATTTAATAATATTATCTTTCAGTGACTTTGTAACATTTATCGCTATTTTGACTATGGCTCAGCATTTCCCAAGATGTTTCTCTGCACTTATTGAATCTAATAGCTAATACTCTAGCATTTCAGCTATATCATTAGACATTTGCCCCCACTCCACACAGATTTCCTTCTTTCTAGAGAAGGTTCAGCAATCTTTTCTTTATACTATGCAAGAGGAGGATTACATTTATACAGAATTTGCCAGATTGTGAGTAATGTATATGTTGGTACACGCTACAGCTCTTTGACTCTATCTCTCTATGTATGTGTAAACAAAACCCCAAATCCTCCACTTATAGGTTCTATTCCAACTGTACTAAAGATCTCTGAAAGAAGATGAGAAAGGAATCCTTTACTGCCCTTAAAATTGAGGGTGTCAACATAGTCTCCGTATCTGAGTCATCCTAATGTTCCTCTTCCCACACACAGATAAATGTAATAGTAGAAATGTCTTTTTTCTTTTTTTTTTTAAACTCAGTGAATGTAGACTCAACCATTTAGCAGTGCCATGCGTGGACTTTCTCAATCTGTAAGAGAAAAGGGGTTTAGGAGTTCTCTGTAGATGAGGGTTAATATGTGTAAGTATAGGTAAGTGTACTTATCTTGAAGAACATTTGTTTACTACCCCTAAACAAACTTCTGACACTGGATTTCTCTTAGGTATTGCTTTAGAGCAATGCAAATATCATGCTTATCAAGCAGGGAAGTGTAATCAAATAGGAACTGATCGGTATTTACAGATCTCCACCAATAAGCTCTTGTTTTGATATGTGAGATGCTGCTTTCAGCCTGTGTGTGAACTTGTTAGTCTGTAATTGAGATAGAAAGTTCAATGTGCCTGCAAATGTATTACAAATTTACTGCATTTTTGATTAACATAGCTTTTTTTTTTTTAAAGCTTTTTTAAGGAGGAAATTATTTTGTCTCACAGCTTGTTAGATTCTTACTCTCTAAACCATGTAAGCATTGTTGAGACATGTTAACTTGAAAATTACTTTTCCATTCTTGAGCACTCAGTATTTATATTCTTATTTGAACATCCCTTAACATAAAAAGTCATTATGTTTTATCTCATTACAAGGAATTTTCAAGATTGGTATTCATTTCTGAGTGCTAGTGAGAAAGGGATACGTATAACTCAAAAACGCTAACATCATAATGACAAAGGTCATGCCTGTTCCCTGCAAGACAGAAGGCAGAGTTGTTTTGTGGAACAGGAGCATATGAAGTATTTTGTAATTGAACAACCATGACTTGGTTTGAATGACTTACATTGTAGTTCCTCTGATGGTATTAACATGCAAAAGGTCATGAGTTCAAATTAGACTTGCAAGTTACCAAATCTAATGAAATTAGCAGGAAGCATTCACTTTTATATCTGTTCATGCCAAGTTTTACTTTTCTAGAGCACAGAGTCACAGTTTTACTGTGATTAAACACAGCTTGCCACTTTATTCTTGCAGTGGTGATAACAGTCTGACAAGTATCTCTGAGATAAAGATTTTTAACAAAAGACCCCAATTTGTCTAGTGATGATTCCCATCCTCTGAAGAGCTTCATATAAAATTGAATCCGCACCCATCAAAAAGAAACAAACAAACAAAAAAAACCACCCAACAACAAAAAACAACTATGTTATCTGGAAATATCTGACTTCAGTACATGTTATACAGTTGGGAGGAAGATCACTGTGAAAAGAGGAGAGGAGAAAGGGAGTTTCTATTTATGGAAGGTGCATTTCTTTGCTCCTTCTATTTAAAAGATTTACTGCTTAATTTGTACTGCATTTCCCCCTCCCCTTCCCTCCTCCCTCAGAGCAGATGATGCTCAGTCACCTCTTTTACTTTTCTAGACCTCTGCAAATGAATGTTCTAGAAGTGAACAGAAACCTGCCATCAAATCTCCTGGGAATAAACGAGGCTTTAAGTTTCCTATTTTAGACAAGATATCAGTCAAGCAGAAGCTGAAACCCAACATAAGCTTTAAAAAAGTAGAGAAAGATGTACTTGACCCAAATAAAGTCACTGCAGGTGAGTACTGGATACATGAATTTGAGTCTTGCCTGATACTAGAAATAGCAGGCTCGTTGGCAGCCTTGCAGCTTCATTATTATTATACTACTGCAATGAGCACATCTGTTTTATTTTCTTCATATAAAAAGTATCTTTTAATAACACAATAGTTCCAAAGTAAAATTTATGCCTGTATTTTTAAGTCATTTTTAAACTGTCAAAGAGGGGAAAGTTTATTGTTCAGGGTGTAATTCCCATCCAAATTTTGCCTGAGTCATGTGAAATGATTTGGAGGCATTGGTCAGAACAACTGAAACTTTAAAATAACAAATCGCAGAATATGCAGACATGTCCTTTAGTTAGTTGTGAAACATGGGATCAAAGGCCAGAGGTAAAGTACATCTTCTAATTGCCTTATCCCTACAGGGTGCAGGCAGAGTTTTACAGTCATGTTCACTAGGCTTTAATAAGAACAGGATCAAGTCCATATTACATGCAACTTGAACTGATTGAGATAAGAAAGATCATTTAAAATGAATTATTTGGGTTTAAAATACAAAAAAGGAAAGTTGTTTAGTTTTTAGTTTAACTACAATAAAAAGTAAAACTAAGACCTCCGTAGTTTAAATAGCAGCTCTTAAGCAAGTTCCAGTCTAACAATGCCTATGAGTAAATTCTCAGAACACAAAGTTTGCCAGGATTGCTAATCAGTTTATTGTTGCAGTGAAGTCAGTCAGTATGTATGCCAGCAAGTTGCTTTTTAAAGTGGTATTTCCATTTTTAAGCACAAAGCTCAAAATATTTATACAACAAATATTCTTCACTAAATATCACAGCAGATGGATACTTTCTCTTCTTCAGGGGGATTATGGGAATGCAACTACATCTCTAAAGACAAAGAGCAGGCCTATAAGAGAAATAATTTGCAGGAATGACTCTTTGCCGTTTCATATCATCATAGAAATAGCTTACATAAACAGAAAATTATTTCAATATTTTTCTTGATGGGAATAATTACACTCAAGGCTCTCTACACAATCAAGAATGCCCTTGAATATACAAGACAGTTGTGCTAACTTTTTTAGAGAGGAAATAGAATAGGTCATTTGCTAGTTTTGATTTATTGCATCTTTGCACTCTACTAATTCAAGGAACATTATTCACCAGAAATAAGTAGTTTAAAATCAAGGATAAGTCCACCCACTTTGCATTCATAAAGGTCTGAGGTAATTCTACTTGCATCAGCATTATTTCATGTCTCTAGTTTAATTTAGAACAGAAAACAGGCCTCAGGTATTTGGGGAGAAAGTAGAGTCAAAATTAACAAATGCCCTGATCTTGTAACTGTGTAAGGACAAAATCTTATTTCCATTCAAAGCTTCACTTAAATCAACAAGGAGTCTCCAGAGGAAAAGGGCGGCCTTGATTTAGTCAGACAGTCATTTGCAGCATAGAATCAGTCTTTTTTCTCCTTCCTTCCCAGCCATGGCTGGGAAGAGAGAGAGGAAAGGAGAACAAGAAAGAGAGAAAGCACTCAGTGCTTATAAATAAAGCAAAAGTCAAATATGACTGTGGGCTCACAAGTCATTTTTTTTTATGTATGTAGCTTGTTTTGTCTGTAGGGAGAAAACCCCTAACTTTCCTTTTTATCAACAAATGTGCAATTCAAAGGAAAGTTTATCTTAAACCCTTCCTATCCCAGTGGCTTTTCTGTCTGTGTTCTTCATACTGCCTTGGACTAGGGATATAGCCCCTCACTTCCCCCTGCCACCCCTGGTATCTTTTATCTTCATGCTTTATTTATCCTTAACATGCACACAGGCACACTTGCCTGATTATTTCAGGTACTTACCTGCTCCTCCACCCCCCTGATTTGTTTCCAACTACACTCCACCATTTAAATGGGTTTATCTTTATAGCATTCCTGTGGGGTTGATTATTTCCATTTCAGTGAGAAGCTAAGGCACAGCAAGGGATTTGTGTAGGGTAAATTTTAGCAGAGCTAAAAAACTGAATCCAGTATCTTATCTCCCACACAAAGGTCCTGACTACTGATTATACTCTCCATTCAGAATGTTTGAGGCTAGGACAGCTCTATCTCTTCTAGGCCCACGGGCAAAGAGTCGACTGTGGAAAAATAATACAGCACTAGACATTTTTCTTGCTTTGATGTTATCATCTTGGAGTTAGCACTTTCATTGACTTCAGGAACTCTCAGATTGCTATCTAGAAAACAAATACATTGTTTTGAAGGAGAGAGAAGGAGAAAAAAGTTGAAAAAATTTTACAGCACGAGGCAGCCCTGCCAAGAGATACCAGAAGGAAGACTGCCTGTCACTTGATGATTATTGGCATGGTACCTAAGTGGTACTCCACGGAGCATATGTAGATAGGTTTTTACCACTGTCTTCTTCATACATTAGCTCAACTTGCAGCTAAAGCTTTGATTCTATCCTAATATCCTTACACAAGCATCAGCTAACAAATCATTTGAGTTGCTATGGGGAAGAATTTATTGTGAGCTGGTTCACTTTTCAGAAGCTAATTTACGTTGAGCAAAGAGCTTAGTAGAACTTACTGTTGTTGAGAATTTAGGGCCTTAGGGCCTGTCTTAATTTGTATATGAGCACTTCCATTGAAATGAGTTAAGTAATGGCTTTTTCAAAGCTTTTTTTTATTTGGTAAGGGTCAACTGATGACTCTTCCCTATCCTTTTTATCTATTTTGAACTATGAGTACCTTCTCTCAGCACCTCCTCAGGCTTTCCATGAGCTGAAGAATGGAAACAATTCTAGATTTATGGCCATCCAACCTACATTCCTGCACTACACAAGGAAACAAGACTCCCTGTCATCTCATGAGGCTTGTCAAATTTCCTATTGATTTACATGACATGCTTTGTAAGATAATAATTAGAATCTCTAAAACTTTTTTGTTTGTTTGTTATCATAACATATGGTTTTGCGAGTAAATGTTAACACAGTTCTTTTGCAAGGTGCCCTTGAGGCTTATAACAAACAGAAGACCGCCCCCAGAGTACTTACAAAAATCAACTCTGCTTCACATTCAAACTGGGACAGATGAAAGTGCTCACTAAAAGTTTACATCACTACATAATAAGCAACTGCAATAAAATCCTTAACACTGAAAATCCCATCTCTTGCATTAGCAGATAAGTCCTTAAGCCAAGTGGGCAATACATTTTTTACTGCTCACGTAGTGGTAGTTTCTTCTGAACCTGCACATTCAAAGCAAGGACTGGGTGGGTCAAAACACATTCCAGGAAGAAGGTAAATATTAATTGGCCTTCCTAGGTGCCAGTGCATCACTAAGCAGTATTTACTAGCTTTCTTCACATGCTCCTACACATGCCCTACCAGACAAGCAATATTGACTGTGTCTGCATTCTAGAAGAGTTCATGAATAAATTCATTTTGTTGACAAGAAGCATACTAGAGCAGACTTACCTATAACTGTGCCATAGCATCAGTACAAGAATAGTATTTTTTAAGTCTTTCCAAACCTGCGCTAAACACTGGATACAGAAGCAAAAGAGTGTTTTGACAGGTGTTTTTATTTTGAACACAGATCTTGGGGTGCCACAGGACTGTGCGGGACCATCAAGTGAGACTGCACTGGAGAACTGGGAGAAATCTCCAGGAAGAAGGAGTTCAATACAGTCCTCTAAGCTCAGTTTGGATCGCAGGGGGCTTGAGAGAAAAAACAAAATAGGAAGTGTACCTGCTCAAGCCCAAGCTCAGCCATCCACATCTACTGCCCAGGAAGCTGGTGGTTCCTCTGCAGCAAACAGACTGACTGGCTTGTCCCTTCTGCGCTATAGAAGGGCTCCTTTTATGACCAGAGGGAAAAATTCTTGTTCTGTCCAGCACTTAAACATGAAAGATTCTCACGAAGAAGTGGAAGAAACTAAGGAGGCTGATTGGTTGGAGAAAGAAAGTCTTCGTCTCAGTGTTAACCACTTTCCTAGTACTCTGAGTCACAGCCACAGATCTAGTGAAATAGCCTTAGCACGGGGTGAACATAGTTTGGAAGAAGGCATAAACAATAAAACTATTTCATCAACGCAGGGGAAACCTTCCCGCTGGCTTTTAAAAAAGAAAAAGTTAACAGGCAAATCTACTGAACCACAAAGGAGAAAATCTAGGGGCACTGACAAGCTGTACCCTGCAAATGGGAATTATATAGATACTGCAGGTCCTTCTGAATTGGAAAGCAGACCGGCTAATTCGTCTCTTCCAAAGACTTCGTCAGCAAACAGGAGCTCAGCAACAGCTTCTCCACAGACACCAGATTTGGATGGTAGTTCAAAATTCACTATGCATACACCCTTGTGTCTTTTACACCATAGGGACTCCCTTTCTCCTCCTGGAGACTTTCATTTTTCAATGTCTCTTCACAGTGTACCCGAAAACACCAGTTTCCTGGAAGACAGCTCTAACACTTCCTCTCCCAGTGGTGCCTCACCAAATGTGGCAAGCTTACAAAATTCACTTAGTTCTTTATCCCTAGATTCTCCCAGCCCATCTGGGTTTCAGACAAGGTTCACTCCAAATCCCCCAGCAGCTTCCACTTTGTACGACCAGTTGCCATTTGCTTTGCTGGCAGTGTATGCTTTACAAAATCTAAATAGCAGCATGAACAACACAACAGTCTCCCAGTCAGTGAGCTCAGAGGAAGTAAAGAAGCCACAGGCAGATCAGGAGAAACTTAAACAACTACAGGAGAGGTAAGAAATATTAAATATATGTGCAAACACTAACATATATAAACACATGGCAGCTAGAACACAAATTCATCTTTCAAATTTTCTTTACAGTGAAAAACAAGAAGTTGATAGTTCTTCCAGTTATGTTTCACTTGTTATCATTCATGGCAACCATGATTTCTAGGAATATTGGCATGCCAATATTAAAGTGATCACAGGTGTCATTCTGTTGGCAGCACTGAGAACTACCGAATTAGAAGATGGCATTTGCCTCCCATACTACTTCTAGAAGTCACAAACACACACGCTTGCTTTATTCCTACAAACATGAGCAAATACTGCTAAAGCTTCTTGGGCAGTGGCATAAGGGGTATTTGTGGTTTTGTTTTAAATGAGTTGGAGGCAAAAATAGATTCCACAATGTGACAGAGCCCACCACACCCCAAAGCATGTCCTCTCAGTCCTGGTACATGTGATAATGAGAGATGGTCATAAAGCTTGCCACTTCATTCCTCTGTAGGGCTTGCTTCAGGATAGGTCCTGTTTAACAAGCACTAAGCCCTTTTAAGCTCAACTTTGTATATTTCATCCAAAATCAAAAGTCTTAAGAAGCACAGCTTTATTTGTCAAAGTTATTTTTAAGTGTTTATTTGCCCTGTTTTCTCGCTGTGGTCTAAATAGAGTAATTTCTTTGACTGCAGAGACTTTCAAATACAGGCAGAATGAGGGAGCAATAGGTTTCCCTGCTGCTCACTGTAATCAGCAAGCTGCTCGCTCTGTTTCAAGAAACTGCTTAAACAATTAGATTCAGAGATGTTATAAGGGAAAACATTCCTGTCGTCAGCTTCCTTAGAAATAAACCAACTGTCTCCATTTTGAAGTTTGTTATTTATCCCAGAGAACTTGGCAATCAGCCAGACAGAACTTCCATATTGAAGCTTTTTTTTTTTTTTTTTTAAATTACATAAAGGCCAGACTACAGGTGCCCTACTACACATAGAGTTAACATTTAGAATGAAACTCTGCTACAGGTTTTTCCAGCTTTACACTAAAAGGTTGTAAATACTCATGTAAACAGGCCTTCAGCCTACCAGCCAAAAGCCTTTTCCTTCCTTCCCAACACAAACCATTTGGGCAAACCAAACAACAGCTAGAAGGGGATGGAAAAGAATGGGGGGCGGGGGGGACGGGGGAATCCAAATTATTGGAAGGAATAATGTGGAGAATCTGGTTTTCTGAAGTACCATGAGCAACATGGAGGGCTATTAGTAGAGGGTCATAATTAAGGACTAAGATGAAGCTCTGTGGCTAGGGCTTAAATGCATTAAGAAGGGAGAATGATAATTACTTTTTTTTTTAATTCAGATTTTTTATTGTTTTACAAAATTAATCTAGAGTTAAATTCAAGGCTCACATTTTTGTTTAGAAGCCTGCTTATTAAAACAATTTAGACTTCATGCAAAAAATGTTAAATTACAATAAGTAGTTTGCTTGTTTTCATTTATTATCAGTAATCAGAAAGTCTTTAATATGCTTATATAACACTACTATTTTTTTCCTACTTGATTAAAATATCACTCTTCACCAGAAATAACTCTCCCTGCACCACCCAAAATTTAGATAAGTTTCTAGAGAGAAAACCACGTAGGACAAATTTTTAAAATGCATGCAATATCAGCACAAGTTCAGGAGGAAATATTCATCAGCAGCATGTTCCTCATATGCTTCAGAGGCAGTTCAAACACACCAATTCCTATATAATATATGGCTATATAATTCTCAACAACATATTGTCAGATGCTGATTACACAAAAGCATAGAGGGGATTTAGAGACTATAAGGTTTTTCCTTTGCACAATTGTTAAAGAAACAATAATCCTGGACTGTTGCATATTATATTTTTGGGTCACCATCATGCACTAAAAGTCCTGAGCAAAATCTCTCCAAATCTTAGAACATTAGTGCGAAGATACTGTCCCTTATTTGACTATCAGACTTTGCTGAGAGAAGTTTTTACTTTCTTCTATTATGTCTTAATAGTATCCTAGCAGAAGACTCAGGAGAAGAAGGGGATCGGTGTCGTATATGTCAGATTGCTGGAGGTTCTCCTACCAATCCACTGCTAGAGCCATGTGGCTGCGTGGGAAGCCTGCAGTTTGTTCATGAGAAATGTCTCAAAAAATGGCTTGAAACCAAAATAAAGTCAGGTAAGCAAGAGAAAGAAATCCACAAGATGTAAAGCATTGAGATGCCTGTGCCAGTTTTACCTCCCAGCTAATTCTAACCTGCTAATGGAGTTAAACTGGGTGAAGTCTTAAATTGTCTTTGAATAAATTTAAGCTCCTCTCAGTACCATAGTATTTTCCGGTAGCACAAGCATAGAGTACAATAACCATAGAAATTAATGCTCTTGATTAGGCTTCTGGCTTGTAGTCAGCAGATCACCATAACTAAAATTCTTAATTTTCTAGTGCATGGCTTAGATTAAAACAAAGTCTCCAATATGCAGTGCTGAAAGATTTAACGAGCCAATCTTTACCAATGCATAGCAGTATCAGGTGAACAACAAGTTTTATTTAGGGGCCACAAACCACATATGCAAGACTACTAGGCAAGAGAAAATTTGAATGAGAAATCCATAAAAATGAAATATGTGACCCATACTAAGAGTTCATATGGGGCAGAGAGAAGGAATATAGGCAGAATGAATTTCAGCATTCAGGAAAGCTACTTCCAGCTACAGAAGAGGCCTGTTCATTACTGCTATATAAACTTTGCTTTCCCTCTCCCTTGTCAGTACATTTATTTATTTTTGCATGTAAGGACTAATCTTGCAATACCATTTCTATTTCCATTCTGATTGAAAAGTATCAGTGCTGTTCTATTGCTCCAAGTTAAAATTCTAAGTCAGGAAGCTGTACATTTTCAGTGTGGAGCACATCTTTATCAGGAGATAGAAGGCAGTCACAATACAATTTGTTGTTTAGGCTTTTAAATACATTTCTGTAGTGTTAGGCATTTAAATACATTATGACTTCAGAAATTCTTCATTTGCATTCTATAATTTTAAGCTTACTACCCTTACGTATTTAAAACTACAAAGAAAAAGCCACCATCAAATAATAACCAGAGAATTAACCTCCAGAAAGGCAGTACATAGGTACATGATATATACACACACTAGCCTACTGTTCATTGTGTAAAATTTTGATCCTGCACGTGGGAAGATAATAGCTTATGCCAGCTTTGTTTCTTCAGTCTTAAAAGGCAGATGATGTATCAGTTAAATCCTGTGTACTTGGTTCTCAGCCAGGCCTTGTTCATTTAAATTCCTGGCTTGCCCCCAACTTGGGGAAGTGAGTCACATTTCCCAAACCTTCCCCAAATCCTGTCCTTGCAGAATAATTTAAACTTCCCCTTGTGCTACTTGAAAACTGGGAAGCAATCTGGTTTACAGGGAGTTTCTTAGGTAGTTTGGGAGCCAGAATGAGTAAAAAAGGTGGTTAAGCAACACTGACAGAACATGGAAGGTAGCCCTCCCCTTCCTCCCTCCCCCCTAAACTGCATGCACAATGTAGTTTAAATTCAAACATTTAATTCTTTGTCTTACTGCAGGTGCTGATCTGGGAGCAGTAAAGACATGTGAGCTGTGTAAGCAGAGCCTAAAACTTGATCTGGATGATTTTAACGTGAATGAGTATTACAGAAACCACCACTACTCAGAAGTAAGAAACTGCCTCTCTTCAGATAAGAGCCTGTAATCCTATTTTGGTATTGCTGCCTTGCAGTCTTTCAGTATATAGTGAAATATCAGCATCCCCTGAAACCTGCTAAACTGTGAGGAAGAGATATGCTTACTTATGCAGATTTCAAAAAATGCATAAAGACCTTATTCATCTTAGACTCAAATTGTATAATCCCAAAGCATTTCATGGAACTGCCCAGTATCTGGAGGCTTTGCATAGAGAAAACCTGTAATCAAGTGTGGCAATGGAAAAATTCCTGTTTGTTATGTAGATACAACAGCTGATTGAGGGAGAGCAGCCAAGGATTTCATTGTTTGTCCTTCACAATGTTATGTAAGAGGAGAAATTCAGCAAACCAAGCGACACAAGAATGGAACATTTCTCTATTAGGCTTTTTTTTTGTTTTAGTAATCATTTTAAAGGAAGAAGTACAAGAATAAGAGTCAAAAAAATTGAAACTCCAAGTCTAACGCAGTCTATTCTATTTTCTAAAAAAACTCATCATACCAAAGTCAGAGCTACTGATTTTCATTATAGGCCGATGGTAGAGTTGAAGAAAGAGATCAACATGCCCAGCAACTAAAGAAAGTTTTCATAGGAAAAAAACATTTCAAAACACTATTCTTGATTCTTTTCAAGCACATATTCTATTACTTCATTGTTCTTTATGTATTACCACAACCCTTGAGAATTCAAGTCACAGACAGGACCCAACTACACACGCCATAGTAAATATGATTTTATGACACTGCCTTTTAGCAGATTGCAACAGAATTTACCTGGAAGTCTTGCAGATTTCTTGGCTTCCCTCTGAATTCCTGGTAGGATGCAATCTCCAGTTCTGCCCAGCTTTTATAACACTAACAGTCACATAACAAGGCTCACGTGTGAGCCACACACAGGCAGTTCAGTTTGGAAGCTTTGAAGTACTTTACAGAGCATGAGTGGATGCCTCTATCAGCGTCTAGTTTGGTAATTTAGCACATCAAGCTTACACATTGCACACAAGGAGAAACTGCAAGGCTCATGTTTAACCCCAGGCATTTTTTAAAAAGTGGGATGAATTGCAAGGATGAGTAATTGCTAGGGTATTTAGAGTAATTAAGCTTATAGGTTGTGTTGCTTCCTTGAGGTGGTTTATATCATGTCATACTGCAGTACTTTTAAGGTATTATTTGTGATACATTTTTAGTGATGCCAGCAGGATCTAAAACATATGGCTAGGTGCCCTTGTAGCATTTCTACTCATCTAAATAAATAATTCAATGTACCAGAGTCTTTCCTATCAACTAGTAGAAGATGCACAATCTGGTAGAAGTGTCTTCCTCAAATTATTTGCAGTAAACAGTAAATTTCCCCATCTGCATCCCTTCAGGCCTTACTTAGTCATAAAGAAAGTAAATGATTTCCCAGAATGCTTTGACAGAGTTGTTCACCAGCAAACTATTTTCTAGATGATTGATCTGCCACTGTGCTGTAAACTGTGTATGAGCATAAAGCCTTTTACTTAAGCTGGAATTATCAGACACTCATTGAAAACCTAAAGGAAAAAAACATCATGGCTTGAGAAAGGCAATCTTTGGAAGGAATACAGTATCCTGGGGGTGGGGGGAAAGTAGAGAAAGATGCAACAGCTAGAAGAACAACTAATTTACAAGGAAAAGGAAGAGCTGGAACCAAGTATTTTATCCAAGCACTGAGGAGCAAAACTAATTCAGACTAATGGACAATGCTGCTGCTATTCTGGCTGCTCCAGCCTCTTCTTGCTTACTATTTTTTAGAACATAACAGGGCTTTTCAGGAGTCCTATTAGTAACTTTACGATAGTATTCAAGCAAGCTAGGATTTACATTTAACAGACAGCGTATGCACTCTGAAAGCAGACACACACACTTGTGCCAATCTCTTCCCCTCTTTTTCTCTCTTTTTCTACCATTTCCCCTCTCCCTCACATCCAAACGCACATATGTATGCACAACATTTTTTGTCTCTAATTCATCAGTGGAATACAGCCATCTCCAGCTTGGAATCGTAGCTAGCCTTTCGAGCCAACAATATTGTACAGTGCATTTACAAGGGAAATAATTATTAATTTCTATAGTTCTTTTCACTATTGGCAGCTGGCACATTAATTACACAGACGAAAATGCAAACAAAATGCTTGTTTGTCAAGAGCGAGGCAAAATAAGTGTTTTGTCCTGCGGGTTGATTAGATTCACTATTAAAAAAAATTCAATTAGAACTAGAGAGTGGAAATTTAGGGAGGATGAATCAATTACCCTCAATGGAATGTGGCCAGGGTGCTATGTTTTAATTTATAGCAGTTAGAAGTACCATGAAACCTTCAGTACTTACAGATGGTCAAGCTCTCTGGCGACATCTCTGAGACGTGAGACTTTTAAAAGCATTTCATCCCCATTTCACAATTCCAGAAAAAGCATAATACTATATAGCTCTGCACCTGGTTCTCCACAGTGCCAGGATTTTCCTTAGAGACCTTCCTTCTAGAAATACAGAAAATTGACTCCTTATTTTTCATATTAGTGATGATTATCTACAGTATAGCTGATCTAGAGGAAAAAAGCAAGCAGCCACCACCTCCCCAAAGCCACACATATACGACAGCTCTGGATAACACAGTTTTAATTACACCATCCTCTTTTCCTTTAATTGTTGTTGACATTTGCCATTGCTTGGGTCAAATCAGTAGTTTCCAGTTGCTGTCTTCCTGATGAGCTCTTCTCAGTCTTTAGCAATGCTCTCTGGAACATGTCACATTTCTCTACTATGACTTACCATCTTACCATACTGTATGTTAGGTGTCATATTGATACAGTATTGAATCCTATGCTCTGTTTTAGGCAGAAGGTTAGACTAAATGTTTATGTTTTGAACATCTAGGCCCTAAACTTCCATGCTTTATTTTAAGAAGGATGCTAGCTGCAGTCAGGTAGTCCAGCCTGCAAGGCACTTCCCTCATATTCATGTTTAGCACAGGGTACCTATTTCTCAGTCATATACTAGATGATATTGAACCCAAGGATAGAAAGCTGTATAGTTTATTCCAGCTGCTAGGTTGGATATCCCTATTAAAATATAGCCTAAGACTTAAATAAGTTTTAGCAGCTGCATAGCTCAGTCTACTTGTCAAGGTCATTAGAAGTCACCTAGAATGAAAAATACTATTTGTTTTGCTTTTAAACATACAGGCAGAGAATGAACTAACAGATCTCTATCTTGTGCTGCTTTTTCATGTTTGGGATCTCATGAGACAGAACTACAGCCTGACCTCCAGAAACAGGGTAAGAAAAATAAGGAAAACAACACTGTTTCCAATTACCTTAGAGTTATGTCCCATACACGCTGCTGGTCACTACACACCCCACTGCCAAGCTCTGTACACGCTGAGAACTTCCTTTTTAAAGGTCAGCCAATAAACTTTTATTGAGCTGCTTCTTTACAGGTGTTGTCTATAATCACACCTGATCTTCCTTGATCTCCTAATACAAGGTCATTAATTTCCTAGTCTTCCAGTTATTTAAATAAGCAACAGCAGCTTTTTTTTTTTTTTATAGCAACTTCATAAAAGTCTACTATGCTCACCCTTCACAGAAATATTTATATTTTTTTCTAATAAATCAAATCTTAAGATTTCAATTCTAGTAGTAAGATGCAATAGAGGCATTGCATAAGGTGACTGCTAGAGGCATTGCAAAAAAATGGCACTCTAGAAGAGATACATGCTATTTGTTGATAAGGGCACAGTTGTCACATTCATGCTTTTCCCAGAACTACTGCAGTGATGATGCAGTGATGTAGCAGTAGATGCACTGAGGGTGAGCCTTCCTTTAAGCATGTTTGCTTACAGTAGTATTGGCAAGAAGTGAGACCAGGATAGCTCTACTTCTTAATCAACGCAATGTTGCATTTACAGCAGCTGTGAGCCACTTTTGTCCTGTCTGTTCTTCCTTTCTCCTTCCCGTAGAACTTCATGGAGGTAGGGAAATAAGGAATAGGCACCACTGAAGAAATCCCTTGCCTAAGTGACTTTCAAGCATAAATCCCATCCACTTTTATGGATACTTCTAATTCAATCTGTACGGTAGTGCCTAGCAATCATATTCCCTAGCCCAAGACTTAAACTAAATGTCTGGAATGATGTTTTTGATGTTTTTAAATTCATAGAGTGTGGCTTCACTGGAGCATTATGAATGTTGTTGAGCTGGTCTAAAAAAGAAGATCACGTCTATTGGCTTGCTGCTTGTAGCTAGTCTGCGCACTGTTTTGTTGGTCATCCTAAAACCATAGGAAGAACAGCTTTCAGTCCTGACTGTTTTGAAGCTGGGAGGAATTTTAATTAAAAGACAGTCTATAGGAAACTGAATTCTTATGGTTTCTTTATAATCTTGCCATTTTGTCCACTCCAGTGTAAAATAATACCGACAATTAGTGGGTTTTCCTGGCTTAATTATAGCTCTGTTGTTAAAAACAAGACAAGACAAAACACTTTGAAACTGAACAAAACAACAAAACAACCAAGCTCAAACCTTCCCCTGAGAAGTATTAGTCCAAATGAGAAACTGAAAGGTAAAACAACATTTGCAGATGTAGTACGTATACCACCTGGCTGTGGTGCATCAGAACCTGGCATTTCCACAAGCTACCCCTTATTTTGAGTATCTATCATATTAAATCATTTTACAGTGTTTTACGTTTCCCATTCTAAAAGCCAAAAGGAGCCACGGAGCTAGTTCAACTTAGTGAAGAACTTTCCACCTCTAAAAATCAGGGAAAAGTGATGGTGGTGGGTTAATCTCAGCAATTTCAGACTTTCCCAGTAAGATGTCAACCTCTAAACCAGCTGGCTATGTTCTTGTTATAGTCTGTGCAGAGAAAAATGCAAGTTTGGGAGATGATTCATCTTGCTTTGGAAAAGATGCCTTAAACTGGCCTCGTGAGCCTTGCTGTAGAGGTCCTTCTTTTTCTCTCTGGATTATAAGGGAATGACTAGGTTAGATATTAATAACTACATTGCAGAAAAGAAGTGGAGCAGATGGGTCAGCGTCAAGATGCTTCATGCCAGTTACTAAAGGAGGGAACCAAAGCGTGTGACCTAAAATCTCTGGCAAAACAACAGGCCAAATTTTCAGCTTCTAAAAATCTGGGCCCAGATGTGACAT
Source organism: Nothocercus julius (assembly GCA_013398735.1). NCBI lineage: Eukaryota > Metazoa > Chordata > Aves > Tinamiformes > Tinamidae > Nothocercus > Nothocercus julius. The sequence goes on along the minus strand of VZSV01000245.1, from coordinate 685,883 downwards.
ACCAGCTGGGGAGGGAACTAGTTATAGAATCTATTATTGTGGGTATGTCTGGGTGGCACTGCAAGTAGCAGGATAGAAATACAGATTCTGGTAATATAGCCTAGCATTACATGGTCAAATGTGCTCTGAATTAATCGAACTCCCTCTGTTCTCAGATAATCCCAACCCATCTGATGTGGGCTATTCACTGTAAACTAAGGACAAGCAATACAGAATGCTGAACATTTTCATTTACCATAATTTTGCTAAAACCTTGAGCAGTTTAAATGACAGGTTCAGTGTCTAATGATACACAGTATCATTACAGTAGTCAGAAGTTACAGATGGCCTTGTCAAGAGCTATCATAAGGAAGTCCATGAGCATCAGGAAAACACGAAAAAAAAAAAAAAACACTTTCAAACAACCACTTCAGAAAGAATGCTGAATTAAAACACAAGCCCATGGGAGTAGTTTAGCAAAGCTTTTAAAATCATTCATTAGTTAGCCATTCAAATATTTTGATGTAGAATCATGCACATTCATTTCTGAAATACGTCTGCTTTTAGATAGCTGATTCAGCCCGCTTGATGTAAATAGACCATCACAGTAAAAAGAAATGAGCAATCCAGCAAAGGTGGCACAGAGGTATAACAGGCTGCATCAGTGATGGACAATTAATAAGTGTTTGATCCCATTTGTTCAAAGATTTACCATCAGTGCTCTTCTGCTCACATCGTTTAACCTCCCTCCCATGCAGGTCTGCGTTAATATGATTTGGATAGGGAACAGCATGAGCATGGAAATATATGAGCTTCTGGCTGGCAAGGTCTTTGAGCTCTGAAAACAATTCTGCTCCCTCCCCACTCTAAATGTAAAGGAGCTACAGATACTTCCTGTGCTCATGTGATGTCCCATGATGAAGAGACAAACGAGCTTTAGTTCGTTCTCTCTGTGGAGAATTGCTTCAGCAATATACCATGGTTTTGCTTCATTCCTCTTAAAATCTCAGTTCTGACTAGACTTGGAAATAAACTAGACCAAATCCAGATGCCAAAGTCTCTTGCATGTATCCGATAAGAACGTTCTGGTGAAATCTAAAATTGATCTGAGAAGTAACTGCTTAAATGAAACAAGTCTTTTAAAAATACAGTAAGATATAAACAGAGTAAAATTTAACTGCAAACCCGTCCTATTTGCTTACAAGAAGTCACTTTGATATTAAAAGTCCAAAACTTTATTCAAAAGCTTTATCTTATTAAGACTCTTGTAATTTCCTCACTTATGCTGTTTTAATTTTTTTAAACATTCTTTATGCTATTTCTAGCTACATTAAATTAAATGCATAATCAGTGCTAATATTGGAAAGTTTTATTAATTTTCGTTGCATTTCTTCTAGCACTCAAGACAGCCTAGAGCAGAGGAAAATGAAAGTAAGCTTTGGAGTTTAAAAACTTACTTTTATAAAATTCTTGTTTAATTATTCTCATTAAATATGCAAGTGCTCCTGTTGGCAAGAGGGACTTAGATATAAAAGAGACCCACATTAAACATCAAAAAAAGGGAGGAAAAAAACTCAGGAAATTCAAGTTGCAGAAATTAGGAAAATTTACATGGTATTGAGTGTACAGTAACGATATTTAATTGAATTTCTCCACAAAAACAATGAGAAGTTAAAAGAAAAAAAAATAGTGTACAAGTTATATCCCTTGGGCTTTAGTTCTCTAAATCTTTAGAAGTCTACTGCATTGAAACTACGAGTTGTTACACATTTTGTGTGTTAGAACTCCTCCTAATTATTTCATTCAATACGATTTTAAGCTGCCTGTACCAGCATTTATGAGCTTTCTTGCAACATCCAGGAAGAAGGTTGGTGATTTGCTTGTTAAACACCTTGTTTAATAAGGCCTTTGTTTTTATCTAGTTTTGTTTTAACATTGTCACTGCCTTTTCTTCTCTTTGAACTGATCAGGAAATTCCACATAGCCATCCAGTTTAAGAGAAAATGCTAACAGCAAGACATTGACATATGCAAAACAGGGCAGTGAGCTGGATTTTTTTTTTTTTTTTTTTTAAGATGTAATCACAAACTGTAAGAAAATGTTTTGCTTTTACTTGCAAAACAATCTTGGATTCTGTGGGTTAGAAAATTGAGTGCTTACTCAGGCAGCTTGGCCCTATGATGTCAAAGAGTATGTCTACATCAAATACTGAGGAGGAGCCCAAAGCTGTTTTCCAGACTAGATTCACTGTCTGAACAATCAGCAAATGAAAACTAGTCCTTTGAGAAAGCTTACTGTATTTGGGTTGGATGTCTCAAGGTTCAAGATCTAAAACCATATTATGTCTTTGGATTTTGGTGGTCAGCCCCACTGAGTTTAGAAGGACATCAGAATGGAAACTGAAGGAAATTGAGCCTCCTGCTAAGCAGCAGAAAAAATCCCCAATTTTAGTTTTTCTTACCTTATTTGTACGTTCAAGACAGTCATTTTAAAGAGGTGCTAGTACTTCTCATTAAAAACAAACAGGTCTTCAGCAGTCTTTGTTCTTCAACAAAGACAAAAAGGCTGAGCCTCTTTCTTTTTCTAAATTGTGTCCCCTTTTTCCCACCTTTTCAAACTTCATCTTCTCTTGGAGCTTTTCCCTAAATTGACCATTACTCATGATAAAGACTGGAAGTCTCTTTCAAACCTACAATACCTTTAAATTCATAGCAAGATTTATCCTGGAATTCTTTCCATGAACAGATTTTTTTTGTTTTGTTTTGCTTTTTGAATGAATTAATGAAGAGGAAAAGAACTGTTTCAGCTGGTAGTTAAAATACTTACCTGAACTTCATATTGCTATCACCTATCATTCAATTTACATATTTGAGAGTAATACAGATTACATTTATCTTTTGCCTTGTAGTGTAGGACTACTTTAGTCTTGCCTTGTAGTGTAGGACTACTGTAGTGTTTTGCCAGTAGTGTAGGACTACTTCCTGCAAAGTTTGTAGTTACAACCTTGACTTTGACCTCTAAGTTATACCATGTACATCCATGTCAAAGATAATTTTTTTTTGTTCCAATCTTGGTTTTGTAAGGAGTATTTAAACAAAGTAAAGACCATATTTAGAGAAGTTGTGTAAATAATGATTATGGGCTAATAAGAGATTAACTCACCATTTCTGATATAAATGCCTGCTGAATTGAATTACAGAATAGGGATTCAAAGTCCAATAGGAAGGAATTTTTGTTTCTTTTGAAAGTATAAATGGTAAGGAAAATTTTTCTGACAAATCATTTATTAACCTTGGGAAGTTATTCCCCAGAGACATGGCATTGCCATCTTGTGGCTAAGGCAGCCACTTTTCCTTCACCTTCTAAATGCTATTAAGATGTCATTGTCCAGGATTAGTGAACAGAAAAATGAGAACACGGATCTTAAATACATGTTTTACTAATGAATGACAGTTATCTGTTGTCTTGTAGATCAGTTTACTGAGAATATGACTATGAGGTATGAAATCATAATGCGGTTGCTGAATAAAAGCTTTTCTGAATTTCAACCTTTCAGTTACAGGAAAAATAAAATATATAAACAGTATTAAACAGACTATTAATGTCTGAGAACAATACTAAATGCCAAGTGAGTTATTTCAATCTAGAGGAAGACTTCAGATCTTATGTTTACAATACATCTAATTTAGCAAACCTCTTTCAGCTGCAGGGAGTTCAGATTCTTTGCTGGACTTCATTCCACTTCCATGGGTTTTTGCCAAAGGAGGAATCTATCATTTCTATTAAGTGATGCTACAGTGACACCTAGTAACTAGTTGGTTAATTGCATCTGATTCCTTCTACGAGCTCCTGCAGGCTCTGTATTTGCTCCAGAAGTGAGAAATTACTCTTCCAAAACAAAAATTGGCTTTGGCACTAGCATATAGCCTTTCGTTGTGAGCCAGTGCTGAGAGACTAAGCAATTAAAAACAGCAATTACTTGCTTATGCTGACACCCTTCTTAGAATATAAAATCATGCTTAGAACCATTTTAATTACTTAGTGATACAGAATCACGCCTGAAGACTCAAAGCTTAAAGCAATATCCTTTCATGTTCAGCTATTATTTTTCCTGGGAATGTAGAAAGATATTCTAAAATGTTCTTCTTTCTCCATTTACAGATTCTGACTCTGACAGAAACAGATAAAACATCTTCAGACTTGGAATTGCACCAAGAAGCCTTTATCTTGAATGCACTTTTCCACGGCTTTATATCCCTTATGTTTTCTCTTGCTTTATACCAAACTAAAACAAATATGTATATGTCTCACAGTCCTTTCAGTAGTCCCACCGCTGTCTTTAAAATTCCAAACACTGACAGGTAATGACTTTAAAAGAACATAGGTCAAGGTAACCAGTAGCGAAATCAATGTGGTGATTCTGTTGATTGTGTCCTAAAATGGGCTAGCCTAATTGGAAACACTTGGCTAAAGTTCTTAGTGTTTTGTTTTCTTTTATCTTTAAAATCACAAGCTACTGAGATGCCTGTGGTTCCTTTGCTCTGTGTTTTGGACTACATATAGTACTGACAGTCTGTGGTTTTAAGGTTTTGCCTGATTAGAGTTCGAGTTTATGAACTGATGTGACCATGTACGTATCTTATAACCTAACAGTCCAAAACACTTCTACATTTGATGCATGCAACAACAAACCATTGTCTTCACCTTGACTGAGACACATTTTCAGTAAAGTTCTTGAATTTACTTATTCATGTTCTCATTCTTTGACATTTAGCAGAGCCTGAACAAAGAGAGTCTTTGCTTTAGAATGGGAAGAATAAAGGCAGAAGAAAACCAGTTACTCAGTTTTTTATTTGAATTAGAGGATAGCACTAACATAAAAAGAAACTGAATTGAGTCCATGTTAACAAACGAGAAAATATTGCTATTGGTTAGAAGAGAAGATAAAAAATGAGACTAAAGGCTTAACTATATAGCAAAAAGCCTGAAGCATCTGTATCTTAGCAAAAGATTGGATTGATCAGTACAAATTTCCTGTAGGAATTATTTTAAGTTGTGTTCAGATTTGTACATGAACCTTCTGACTCCTTGTCTTATTAATGTTCTTCCTAGTTTCTCAGGTCCAAATGAACTTAAAATATATTACGTCATAAAATATAATTCTTTTGACTGTAGATGATGAGAGATATTGCCAGAAATTGTCAGCTGCAAGCTACTTAGTATCCCATATGCTGCTTGCTCAGACTGTCCTGGTTATTGTCCGTTACTGGGAACATGATCCACATTCATGGCTGTGCTCACTAGTCTCCAAGTTGGCCCTTATAAACTACATACTAACTCCATGGATCAGAAGGTAATTATTAAGTATGAACTATATTTTATTACATGACCAATAACCAGTTAGAGTGAAAAGCACCTAGTTGATATTCTTGAACAAAATTACTTACTAAGCAGAGACTATTCCCAGAACATTGCACTCTTTTTTATCCAGCAAAGATTAATAACTTCTGAGTCAGACTTACAGCTGGATTCTGGGAATGAGGAAACAAAGATCTTGTGGTTACTCATTTTGTACAAACTGGTTCTTTTCAGAGTAGTGGTTTTGAGCATGGGGTGAAATAAAAACTGCTGCCAACTGCAATTTTACATTTAAAAGACAGTGTCCACTAGTCACAACCCGTACACACTATATGCATTCTGTAGCACTGAGGAATCCTCAGTCTTTGATGTGCTAGAGCTACTGAATGCTTTCTTTTTGCTGAACATTCAGCGCTGAATTCTGACCTTCAGAAACACTGCTCTGAATCCACAGAGGACAGATGATTCAACTGTTGAATTCAGAACTGAATTTAGGCAGTTGACCAATTCAGAATTTATAATTTATACCAGTTTGGCACTGTTCTGATTTAGAAGAGTTAGCCTCATTTCTAGAAGTTTATTTGGTATTTTTCTGCCTTAAATCTTACTGAACTTTGATACCTTGTCAGATCTGAATGGAAAAGAGCAGACTGAGCCCAGAAAACTCCTTACCCACTCACACTTTCAGTCCTTCTTTCTTGCTGTGGCTTCTAGTCAAAACATCCTGCGTGCATGCAAAAGAAGCAAGTATGGCATAACTATGTCAAGTTATAACTATGAACAAGTATGGCTGAACTAGGTGTCTCATAAGCTCCCAAATGCATTTGAGTACTTCCCCTCCCACGTAATCTGGATCCTGGGAGCACCATAGTGCTGGTCTGAAAGTATTCAGTGCAGCTGGTGAACTGGCCCAAAGCTTACACCTGCTTTTACCTATGGGTGCAAACTTGAGGGCATTAGTCTGTTAGGGCTAATTCAGCCCACCTACCACCGGAGAGGTTGCTGAGTAGATGCTGTGCTTTAGCTATCTGCCCCAGCCTTTTTTTTTTTAATCAATTAAGAGAAAAGCCCCTTTAGGTCACTATTTGTCTGACCCAGTTTAGACCTTCTAGAGAATTAATCATGTCCTGAGCTCCACTGAGTGCACCAAACAGAACTGACTGAAATGGGAGCCTAAGGCTAGGTGAGCAGTTTAGATGACTCCACTTACCGGACAAAGTCCGCCCTGGAGTCTACCAGTCCATGCATATGGCAAAATACAGTGTTCTCTACAAAGACCACTCTAATACGTTTCTCAAAATAAAATGGAAGTTCAACTTCAAAAAACATACTGCTTCTCTGCAATCCAGGAGTTGGAGGGAAACTCACCTGCAGCTCACTAATTTTAGAGCGTCCTAGTTGCCAGCCTCAGAGGTGCCGCCTTCCCTTCTGTCTGATACGTAAGTGGTCAGTGGGGAAATTAAAGGCGATTAAAATAACAAGGCCACTTAGTCTCCTTCTCCAGATAAACCTAGGGCTGAGCCAGACATCATGGAATTTTCTAATGACTTCTTAAAGTGGGTTCATCCAATTCCAGTTTAGGAAAAAAAAAAAGAAAAAAGATAAAATAAGAAGACTATTTCCATAAGAAAGAGCCTTTGGTTACTACAAAGTACTATTTCCTTCAAAGGTTGCATTTATTTTAAATTAAATGACACTCTGAGCTTCACTGGTTAAAATCAGCAGTGCAAATTTTGCTGGGCTTCCTTTGAACAGAAACTGCCTACCTAAATTCAGGTCAGAGCAACCTGAAAACATTTACAGTTCCAGAATGAGGATGACTCAAATGTCCTTTCCCTCATTGCAGTGTAGTGTCTCTCAGAATTATTTCCACTGCTGTTTGCAATTAAGCAGTATGGATCTCTCTGACCTTCCTGCCAACTCATCAGCTTCTCTTTCACTTCTCAGGTGAAGTGCTCTTCAAAAGATAAAAAAAAAACGTGTCCCTTCAAAGACATTCCTAGTGCTTCTACTCTTAACAAAGTGCTCTGCATTTACCAAAGGAAAACTCTGGCTGAGATGGCCCCCCAAAAAACAAAGTCTTGTGCCTCTGTGACCGCTCAGTGCAGACTGCTGGGTGTAAACCAAGGCAAAACCTGGGCTACACAATCCAAAAGTGAATGAGCAGGAGTGGCTTTCAGGTGCCACCTGTTGAGATTTTCCTTTTGAAATTGCCTCTTAGATGCCTTTCATAATGTACATGGCAAGAGATGCCTCTTTTGGCCCTCACCTCCACACCCTGGATAGACCCCAGAGGAATTCAATATGCTCAGAACCTTCTCTTGCATGAAACTGTCCCCGCTTGCTCCCCAGAACTTCAAAGCCTGAGCTAGGATTTGCAATGGCCATTTGGGAAAGGGACACAGGACTCAAGCCAAAGGCTGTTGAGGGTTAAGAGCCTGTGGGCTGCATTTCTGCGGTGGCATCCCCGCAACATGGCACTGCTGGAGAGCATCAAAGACAGGCACTGAAAACAGGGAAGACACTGTGGACTATTTCTCCATATGCAAAATAATCATCTTGCAAAGGCCCCAGCTCTTCTGAAAAAAAAAAAAAAAAAAAACGATACCCAGAGCAAAAAAGAGCAAAACTATACCCAGAAATTAACACCTGTATCCCTCACCTGGGCTGTCCTTGTGCCACCCCTGCTAAAGATGGGTAGTTTTTACTCTGGCTTTAGGTTCAATAGTTGTTAGGGACACAGGGGAAATGCAAGTATTACGTTTTCCAGGGAAATGTAAAAATGAAAGGAAGAAAATAGATGGGGAAGGAAATTTTATTTCCAAGCATCTAAAAGGATCTTACAAACCACAGAGAGTTTAAAAAAATGCAAAACTATATATATAATCTTATATATATATATATATATATGTATATATATGTATAATTGACAGGGTCCTTTTAAGCAATTTTTCACATTATTCTAATGGTGATAGGAGATACCACTTAACCATATATGTGTTTTCCCGGTCATCCTGATCACTGCCGACAGAGGCCAGAATTCCTTTCGTACAGAATTTCCCCTGGTTTGAACAGATTTCTGTCCTTGAAACTAAAGAAGGAGAGAGGAGGAATGAAATTGTTCAAGAGAAAAAAAAAAATATATATAGAGAAAACTCCTTAAGAAAGTGTCATCAGGTTGAGCCGTGGGACCTCTTGCCTCTCCGGGGCGGATAAATCACAGCTCTGAGTCCTGGCATCAGGGCTAGACCTTGATGTTGCTCTTGGGCCCCCTCACATGCCCCCCAGCCCTCGGCCTCCTGCTGCCGCTTGCAGCAGCTCCACGGACCCGGGCGGGTTTTGCCCCGGCCTGGCGCTCCGCGCGCTCCCGAGCAGCCAGGATGGAGCCGAGGCATCCGGAGAGAGGACGGGCAGCGGGGGCCGCCGCCGCGGCTTCTGGGTGTTGCCAAAACATAAGCAAACCCCCAACAATCTTCTTTTCTTAAACCCTTAATATCCAGCTGAGGAGAAACCGATAGATATTAAAAATCCAACACAAATGAGCTGTTTCCCACTGATTTTAGCACAAAACACTGGCCGCGGAGGCCGGGGCTAAAGCACTGGGCACTTCTGTGGGGGCTCTATCAGGATCTCCTGACGCGAGCGGCCTCCGGGCACCCTCCATCCCATCCCCAGCACAGAAGAGGCCTCGGGGGCGCCCCGGCTCCGCTCACAGCGCCCGCCCGGGACCCCCTGCGGCGGAGCGAGGCCGAAGGGGCCCTGCCGCTCACTGCCTTCCTCCGCCCAGCTGAAACCGGCGACCACAGACACCCCAGGCATCTCTGTGAAAGACGGTATATATTCAGCACGCACTCGGTACAGAATAGCAAAAAAGCTATCGTTTCCTTTTTCTTTAAAAAAAAAAAAAAAAGAAAAAACACCTCCAAGATGCCACCACCACAACCTCCCTGCCCGGCCTCCCTGCACGAGAGGCCGCCGCCGGCCCCGGCTCCACCGGCAGCTCTAGCAGACGCTCAGAACCAGCCACATCCCGGGCGCTGGGCAGCACACGGGGCCGGTCCCCGCTCGGTGCCTCGGCCGTGCTCCGAGGGAACCCAAGCTGTGGCGGGACCGGGCCGGGCGGCCTCGCTCCGGGCAGGGCCACGGTGCTGGGGGTGGAAAGAGGGTCCCGGGGCCGGGGTGGCTGCGGCAGCAGGAGGCGGGCGACGAGGCCGGCGGAGGGGCACGAGGCCGGGCGCCGCTCGCGCGCCCGCTCGCCGAGGGGGAGCCCTTACCTCTGCG